>JARHVA010000041.1:1862500-2307500 GCA_037957365.1 Torreya grandis
TGCATGTTTGGAGGTGGAAATATTTATAAGTTTGTCTAAGGGTCTTGATTAATGTAAAATATATATAAATGATCATTATACTAATGTCATAATGTTAGGTGTGTCCTTTGATGTGAAATCTTGAAAGTGCAATGTAACCAACCTCCACGTAGGGAAAGTGGGCCAAGATTAAATTATACTACTTTGTAGGTATATAGGGAGTCAGTTTTATTTTTAGTGTATGGGATTTAATTTGAATATACATAAATCAAAATGTATTGAAATGGATGGGAATAAAATATGGTGAAGATTTTGGTAAACCTTGCTACTGAAAAGATTGAGAAAGAGACCCTGTTGAGTTCAATTAGTCTTATCCCTAATTGTAAATGATTTAATTGTAATGAAATAATGGTATTTAAATTTATGTTTAAAATATGATAAAATTATTATCTATTTTTTGTAATCAAGTCTTACAAGATACAAGAGAATAAACCCCTATTCTAAGAGAAGCAAGGTGCATACCCAATATGTAAGTTGACTGGTTTATGACACAGATTGTGTCATCAAATAATTGATGATCAATTGAAATTGAAAAAGGTATTGAATTTTAATTGAAATTTTAATGAATAGTTATATGATATTTTTTCATAGTATAGAAATTAGATCGCTTGGTGTTTAAGTATGATCTTACACAGACCTCTATTGGGGTTTAATATAGGCAGATATGTGTAACTGTATTTGATTTACTACTACAGAATGATATTAGTAGTTGTTTTATTTGAGATAGAAGGATGGTATAATGGTTCAATAATTCATTTTTTTAATAATACAAGAATAAGGAAAACTCTTATTAATGTAAATAGATATAGAACCCTATTTTGTGTAAATTCTTCCCATTTGTAGACTATGCAATTGCTATGTGAGAGAACAAGATCCAAGATTTGAGTGAAAAGTGTTATATATGATTTGAGTAAATGTATGTGATTCTTATGGAAGGTATTTAAACCATTATATTAACCAATAATTTTATATGAATTGACAAAACTTGTTATAGGTATGAAGTGTGTTGTCATCCTACACAATCAAACTTGTTTTTATGTAGAAAGTTGTAACAGTGGGTTAGATAGGAACATATAAGTATTGGAGGATGTGTTCCATGGTAAAACCAACCTATAAAACCAAATTTAATCTATTTAAACCCTATAAAACTCCTAAATTAGACTTTTAAAGCATCTCAACTAAGACAAGGAATAGAAAAACCCTAAACTAGGGTGTGTTGATTATCTCCAAACTAATTAGACAAATTAGCCACAAATTTGTATTCTTGTTAATATTTAAGTGATTGAAGTGAATAAAAAGTTTTAATTAGGTTTAGAGATTGATAATTATGGATTTTGGAAGTGGAGTGTGCATTAGGCCTAGAAAAGGGCTAAATGAATAGGTTTAAAGAAGGAAAGGGCACTTAGGAGGTGAGTTGAGTCTTCAAATTTGACATACAAGTATATCTTGATGAGGTGAATAAGATTCAAGAATTGGAATTTCATAAATAAATGTAATTTTATATACTAACCATTAATTATTGATAAAATGGCCAGAAGGACTAATGTGATGGGGAGTAGAGTTGTGTAAAGAAAGAAAGGGAAATTAGAAAAGTGTTTTATGAATTTTGAATGGTGTTGATAGAGTTGGAAAACTATATAGAGAAGGTAATGAAAACCCCTATAAATAAATTTCAAATGCATTGGAAATCATAATAATCATAGGTAAACCTAGAGCCATTATTTGAAGGGTAAGTACAAAAGGCATTATAGAAAGAAGTTGAAACTAGAAATATGGTAAAGATGTTTTCTTGGTACGTGCTCTACATCATTTTGGTATCAAATCTCAGGGAAATATTTTTTGGAATATGTAAAGGATTAACAATGTATTGTGAAGTACATTATAGGATAGGTGATCAGAGATAATGCTCTATGGAGAGAGCAAGCAGAGAAGATCATGAGTTGGTCAAAAGTTTAGTAGACCATGTGAACCAGCTGATTGATCCATTGATGATGAGAATGGAGGATATAAAGGATACTCTCAAGAGGATAAAACAAAGAGAATATAGGTAACAAGGTGAGGCAAAGAAGCATGGAAGAGAGGAAAAGAAGAGGTGGTACAAGAGAGACCACATGGACATGTAGCAGTAGGTCAAGAAAATGGCATGGGGAATCACCATGCAAGGTAGGTTAGAACATTTTCAAATGACAGATTGAGAAGGAATTAAGCTCTATTGAGATAAATACCAAGATTGAGATCTTAGGGGCAATGTTGGAGTTGCCATAGAGATGGACACAGGGTAGCATAGTGTCCAAGATGTATGAGCAGCAGTATGTAATAACAAAGAGTGAGAGAGACTAATGAAGAGAGATTACATGGAAATAATGAGTCATTGATCATGAGGAGAGTCTTAATTTAGTATATGTAAATCATAGAACCAATCCAAAGGAGGAGCTTATTCAGAAGCAGATGTAAGGCCCATGGTAAGGTATGTAATTTAGTTATTGATGGTGGTAGTACTAATTATATAGCTTCATTGGGGATGGTGAAAAATTTAAGGTTGAAAATTATGCCACATCTAAATCAATACACAATTATATGGGTTTAGTTTAGAGAGGACACCATATACTGGTAAGTGAAAAGAGTTGGGTTGAGTTTCAGATAAGTGGATATAGAGATAGTGTATTATGTGATATTATGCCTATAGATGTGTGTCATGTGTTGCTAGGGATGCCATGGTAGTATGATATACATGCCATGAATGATGGTAAGGCAAATATTTATGCCATTAAGTAAGATGGTAAGGTATATATACTATTACCCTTGAAAGGTGAAGAGGGAAGAAAGGATGAAAGACTCATGATGATGAGGCAGTGTTGGAGTATAACTATGAAAGGATTAGGATTGGAAAAGGTACCAAAGGAAAAATATATATCACCAATGAGAGTGCATAAGAGATAATGTATTCAAGGCAAGCATGTAAATCAAGGATGTGAGAAAGAGGATAGCAAAATAGATTTTGACATAGAAGCTAGGATGGAAAGGATATGGTTCAGATATGACACCAAACAAGTAAAGAATATGAATGATGAACTCCCAAATAATGATTCAGCCCAAGAGGAAGCCATGAAGGCTTTAAATATTGTTTCTAATATGTTGATTTGTGACAAAATTGTAGGTATATAGCAGGCAAAAAAAAAGGTATGGTTGAATGTTTGAAAGAGAATGTTGAAAAAGAGAAGGATGTCCAAGAGATGGAAAATAAATAATATTCCCATGAAATAAATCATGAATATAAGATAATTCAAGAAAATATTTAGCCCAAATATGTGTAGGAATTAGAGATCAGTCAAAATGTTCAAGAGGTACAATAGCAAACTAAACATGTATATGAGTATGAGGTAAGCAAATGACAATCGAAAGTAGTGCATGAGATAAAATGGGTAGAAAAATAAGTATTGGTGAAGAAAGAGAAATGTATATTTACTTTATTTTTTGATAATGGAATGAAGAAGAAGGTGGATCAGATTGAAGAAGAGGAATATTGGAATACACCTGCATGGCAAGGAGGAAAAAGCAGCATATATGTTTTGTTTAACATTGTTGTTTCATGTGTAGGTATAAAGGATAAATAGAGGATGTATATATGTGGGTCCCAAGAGAATTTACACATATATGAGAGGTAATTGGATATAGACAACTTTAAAAGGAGTTCAATGCATGCAGGCAACAACATATACCAATTGCATCATTCCTTACAGTGGCAAAGATTCTTTCAGCTTGGTAGTATGATGCAAGGGAATCCCATGATGACCCCAATTTTTAATTAATTTTTGTATTATAATGATCTTATAGATTATTTATAGTGGTTATAGGTCATATATAGTCTTTAGGTGATTTCTAGTTAGTCTGAAGATGCATAAAATATGAATTTTTTTTTTCCTACCAAAAGCATCATTTAAAAATTTGAATTTACCAAAGTCTTGTATAGGGAATTTTGTGCATGTATGGAGGTGTAAAAATGTATAAGTTTATCTAAGGGTCTTGAGAAATGTAAGATATCTATAAATTCTCATTAGACTAATCTCATTATGTTAGGTGTGTCCTATGATGTAAAATCTTGAAAGTGTAATATAACCAACCTCCACATAGGGAAAGTGGGCCAAGATTTAGTTATACTAATTTGTAGGTGTCTAGGGAGTTAGTTTTAGTTTTAGTGTTTGGTATTTCATTATAATATATATAAATGAAAATTTATTTAAATGGATGGGAATAAGATATGGTGAATATTTTAATAAACCTTGTTGTTGAAAAGATTGAGAAATAGACCCCGTTGAGGTCAATTAGTCTTATCTCTGATTGTAAGTGATTTGATTGTAATGAAATAATGATATTGGAAGTGATGTTTCAAAATTTATAAAATTATTATGTGTTTGTTGGAATCAATTCTTGAAGGATACGAGAGAATAAACTCCTATTCTAAGAGAATCAAGATTCATACACAGTATGTAAGTTGATTGGTTTATGACACAGACTATGTCATCAAATAATTGATGATCAATTGAAATTAACAAAGGTATTTAACATTAATTGGAATGTTTATGAGTGTTTTTTTGATATGTTTTCATAGTATAGCAATTAGATCGCTTGGTGTTCAAGTATGATCTTACACAGACCTCTGTTAGGGCTTAATACAGGAAGATATGTGTAACTGTATTTGATTTACTATTGAAGAATTATTTTAGTATTTTTTTTATCAAAGATATAAGGATGGTATAATGGTTCAATAATTAATTTTTTTAATAATACAAGAATAAGTAAAACTCTAATTAATGTAAATAGATATAGACCCCAATTTTGTGTAAATTCTTCCCATTTGTAGACTGTGCACTTGTTATGTGAGAGAACAAGATCCAATATTTGAGAGAAAAGTGTTAAATATAATTTGATAAAATTTATGTGAGTCTAATGGAAGGTATCTAAGCCATTATAGTAATGAATAATGTTATATGAATTGACAAAACTTGTTACAGGTATGAAGTGTGTTGTTGTCCTGCACAGTCAAACTCATTTTGACATAGAAAGTTGTAACAATGGGTTGGATAGGAACATATAAGTATTAGAGGATGTGTTCCATGTTAAAAAAGACATATAAAACAAAATTTGATCTCTTGAAACCCTATAAAACTCTTACAGTATATTTTTGAAGCCTCTCAGCTGAGATGGGGAATAAAAAAACCCTAAACTAGGGATTATTGATTATCTCACAAACTAAGTAATAAAATTAGCCACAAATTTGTATTATTTTCAATATTTAAGTTCTTGAAGTGAATAACAAGTTTAAAGGAGGTGTATAGAATAATAATTACATATTTTGGAGGTGGAGTGTGCATTAAGCCTAGAAAAGAGCTAAAAGAATAGGTTTAAAGAAGGAAAGGGCACTTAGGAGGTGAGTTGAGTCTTCGAATTTGACATACAAGTATATCTTCATGAGGTGAATAAGATAAAAGAATTTTAATTTCATAAATGAATGTATTTTTTGTACTAAAAATTAATTTCTGATAAAATGGCTAGAAGGACTAATGTGATGGGGATTAGAGTTGTGTAAATGAATAAAGGGATATTAGAAAAGTGTTTTATGAATTTTAAAAGGTGTTAATAGAGATAGAAAAATATATAGAGAAATTAATGAAACCCAATATAAATAAATTTTAAATGCATTGTAAATCATAATAATAACAGGTAAACCTAGAGCCATTATTTGAAGAGTAAGTACAAAAGTCATTATAGAAGGAAGTTGAAACTAGAAACAACGTAAAGATGTTTTCTTGGTACATGTTCTACATCACCTTTCCCACTTATATAAGTCTCACATATGATCTATATTATGGCACTTAACCTATATCTCTTATTCTAATTAGTCTTATATTGATGACCCAGACCTTTTGTCTTGCCTAAAATGCTTAAAATGTATTTATCTTACACCTCTACAAGTTTTGAGCATATACATGCTTTTCTACTCCCTGAACACTAACATCTAAGATAGTCACTAACATCAATGTTAGTGTCCTAAGCTGATGGAAGTATCTATTTCCTTAAATTCATCTAATTTTGAAATGAAACATATCTTAATGGTCGGCCTAAGTGCTTTAATGTGATTTTTTACTCCCAAAAGATGAATATAAATACAATATCAACCATCATTCATTCCTCACATAACATAAACCAAGTAAATCTATCAAAAGCATTAAATCAAACACTAAATAAATAAAATATTTCCTATTTTCTCCTATTCTCATATTAGTCATAGAAACAACACATACACAAGTCTGAAGTACTGAAGGAGAAACCAAAGAGATATATTTTCCAAGTTCCATGCTAGGTCACTATTGTACTTGCTTACCACATATTACATGATTCACACACAATACAAAACATAGGGGATAACTAAATAAGTCTAAGGCCCTCTTCAGAGTATTGTCTATGTAGGTATCACTTATTGATAGAGGGGTAATTTGAAGTCAAATCGACACCATTTGTCCACTAACCCATTTTTCCCAGGGCATCATTCAAGGGAAAAAATAAGTGAACCTATAGTTTTTATCAATAAAATAAGAGTGATAATTTGTGTGTCAAATATAAATACTTTAGGTGGAAGGTGATAAAAAACCTAGAAAACCCTAATTGATGGATTCAAAAATAGGACCATATTGTGGTCTAGACACTAATGCCAACATAAGGACACTATCATCGATGTAGGTGTCAAACTTGGATGCAAGTGTCTAGTGGTTCAACACAATCATAATCAGATAAAATGGAGCCCATATCTCTATTATAGTCTTGTGATGATTATTTATAATTATCATCTTCTAGAATAGAATATCAAATAAGATATGCTCTCTTTTATCCCTTAGCTACTTTATACTTGTAATATTTATTTCACATGTTTAAATAAATTATATTTTTAAATTATTGTATTACATTGGTATAATATGAATATTAAAATATAGCATTCAAACAAATTTATTGCTTATATGTTTATCTTATGAACCCAAAAAGCATAAAACTACCATTGCATCTTCTCTCCCTCCTTTAGAAAGTAAAACCAAAAGTGAACATTGCATTTTTCCTTATCATAATGTTAAAACTGAATTATAAAATGTTTCTTCCCATCCCTCCTTTTAATGTCCCAATATAAAAGAGCCCATGATTACAAGTGAAATCCCCCCCCCCCCACACTCATATTCCATGTCAAGATATTTTTAATAACAATAGTACCAACCTCTGTGCAATACAACATGATATACTCCCATCTTTAACCATAGATACCCCTTTACAATACGAAATAATAACATGTGATCATTAACCCCTTGATAGTGGAAATGATTCAATATTCCTATGTTGTATGTGCATGGTAATTAACATCCACTAGCAAAAAATTTAACCTCTTCTTATGATATGTTATCTATAATGACTACCATGAGAGATTTACAATAATAAGTCAAAACTCTTAAACTACAAATTTATTCTCATGAGGCTATTCTTGAGGAGAATACATTAACATAGAAACCTATTGCCAAGGATATATTCAAGAATCATTATCCTTCACACTTTATTACACCTAAATTGTCCTCATTTGATGGTCAAGGGGATCCTGCTATTCATTTACCATAATATGTATATTCCTTTGAACATTGGGCCCAAAGTGGAAGTTTGATCTTAAAGGATTTTGATCATAGCTTAACCCCAGGGGCTCTTGATTGGTTTTATAATCTTCACAATGCTTCAATATCAACAAACTTGAATATGTGTTTCTATAACATTTTCATTATTATACCTTACCTAAGTTACCATTGGAACATTTGAAAGGATTAATATAAATAGAAAATGAGCCTATACAAGACTATATTATTTAATTTAAGGATGATTTATATTCCTTAACTTACACACCCTTAGATTTGGAAGTATAATTTATATTAGTAGAGGTTTTATTTCTCCACTCAGAGAAAGAGCATTGCATAATCCCACTACTTCATTCGATACCTTATATTAGGATGTTCAAAAATATGCATATGCTTTAATGAATACTCAAACCAAGTTACAAATATCTTCATAGAAAATAACCTATGATAAGAGTCATGTTTTCAAGGAAAATAAACAAGTTACAAAAGATCATAAACCAATTCAAAAACCTTATGCACAACCAATAGTATATGTCAAAGAACAAATTATAAAGGTGTTGAACAAAGGAAAAGAGAATGCTTACAAAGTATCTCCCATAGTTATACCATATACCTCTATCAAATAACAACCTATTTAGTTTGATTGGTACCGAGATAGACTACATGATGTATTGTGAGATTTATTGGATAAATGAATGATAACACTATCTCATAGTTCACATTATCCACCACATAATTTGAAAAGGCAAAATGACAACATTTTTGAACTTACCATGGTATTAATGAACATCAAGATAATGAGTGTCTTGAATTTAGGCATGCTCCTATTATTGTGTTGAAGCATTGTTGTTGTCAATGATGTAAAAATAAATTGAGTATTATTGATGTCTCAGAGGTGCTCTTATGAATATGCATGGTAGGTTATCATGATGGTTTAAGCATGATAGAGTAAGTCCTTGAGTTCTACATAAGGTCTTGGCACAATATTGTGATGTGACAAGATTACGAGCAGTGTTCTTTGTATTATTATGAGATATCATAAAAAAGAGATGAATAATTATGATAAGGTTATTATTTACAAAGTTCATAAGAATCAAGTCTTTTTGGACAAGGTGTGTTGTAAATCCTAGTCTTGTCTTGGTGAAGGCATGAATAATGAATCTTGGTGAAGTAAGTGAGCTGAGGCTCATGAGAAGATATGTCGTAGTGATTGAGCATGATATAAGGTTGTTTGGCATGAGAGTGAGTTTTATAGTGAATCTACAGTGTTAGGAAGGTCTTTAAGGATTCATGAGTCTAAATAGAGAGAATTTGAAGACAACTAATGTCTTTTGTCTTCATGTCTTATGTGATTAGGAAGTCTAGTTCAGTCTCGGTAAGAGACCTATATGGTTTTAGAAGTCTTGGTAAAAGGATAATTATAGGATATTTTTTGGAGTCTATCTAATATTTTTGGAGATGATTTAAGATCTAATAAATATGTCATTAATATCTCAAAGTGGTATGGCCTTAAGCCTAAGCATATAACCAGACTAGTCTTAAACCCTACCTAACCTAATAAGGTACCATGAAATGTTATCAAGATTTATGAAGGATAAAAATAAGTGTGTAAACATGGTATGAGATTTTAAGACATTATCATGAAGTTTTGAGAGTAGTGCAAGATGTTTCAAGGTCTGTTCAAGGTCTAAGTGTGACTGGCAATATAAGGCCTAATGTGCAAAAAGACTTAGTGTGTCCTAATGATGGGTCAAGTTAAATTTCCAAGGTGATACAGATCATGAGATCATTTTCAAAGATTTGAAATGTTTTGACAAGTTTTTTGACCAAATTTGAGGTCAAAGTTTGAAGAAGAAAGCATGAAATGTGATTTTAAGGTTTTTATGTGTATAAAATGAGGTATTGCAGACTTGAGAAGGATTTTATAATGATTTTTGGAATGTATAAACTTTTAATGAGATCATAATAAGTTAATGTAATTTGGGTAAGGATCATAAATCAATTTTACAAGCATTATTTTTTGGATTAAGGGCCCAAGCTTTATGAATGATCATTAAGACTGTAAGGTGGTCTTAACCCTCTCTAAAACCCTAATAGTGACCTAATATGGAATATCTTGATATAAATGGATTATAATAAACTATATGACCTATTTTAATTATTTTATCATGTATATTACTCTTATATCTACCTCTAAGTGGCATTGGCTTGTCAAGTGAGTGAGTGGACCCTACATAAAAGTATTTGTTTCTAAAAAATTTGGTATAGTAGACAAAGTTGACCAAGTTAATGAATTAAAATCATTGGAGGACAAATTTTAGACTTGTATCTCATGAAAATGGTTGTTTATGATCATCATAAAAACTTTAAAAATGCTAAACCGGTCATGAAATTTGACCTATCACTAAAAATCCTAGTGAGGAAGACAGTGAGAAAAACCAGGTAGAAGTGAGAATGAGATTAGGGAAGTGTTTTCATGGAATAGGATTTAATCCAATTGAATAATTTTTTTTTCAATAATGGTAACACATGTACATATTATTTATATGTTTTTGAGGTCAATGAAAATGTTGTTCACAAGATGACCTGTCTAGTGAAGATGTAAAGTTGAGAAATTGGTCTGCAAGACCAATATTGTCACTAAACCATGATATATTTCTATTTTATATTTACCTAATGATATAATAATATCATAAAAATTAATTATGTGTCCATAAAAGTGTCCACATAGGTACTAAAAGTCATAGTCATCATGATTGGTCTTCAAGATAGATTGACAAGTCTGAGTAAGCTAGTGCGAGTGATGAGTTGGAGGTTTTATGATATTATATGAAGTATCCAATAAATATAATATTATTTTTAATAAATTATTTTCATTTTCATGATTTATAATTTATTTAAAATTAGTATAATAGTATTTTATCATTATTTCCAAAATGTCTTATCTGATTGAGTAAGGTCTGTAAGAAAGGAGGTAAACAGATTGGTCTGTAAGACCAATAGCTGTCATGTGTTATTTTAATTAATTTGATGTAATTTTATATAAGTATATTTATTTATCATATAAACCCATTTTAATTTCATGAAATTGAATCTTTAAGTATTGTAAATCATTGTTTACATGACTGGGTTTTTGAGCATTCAGGCAATTCTAAGTGGTCATGTTGCAGAAGTGAGATTGAGGCTTTAAGATATATGTTAAAGGATATAATGAACATGGTGATGAAATTTATGTCATTAATATTATATTTATGTTATTTTTTTCCATTATTTCTTGGAATTTTTTTTTCATTCTTCAAATATTCATGACCGACTTTCTAAGTGTCCATAGACCTAATTGTGAGTAGTGTTAATGATGTGGTCCAAGTAGTGAATTAGAATAAAAGGTGGTATGGAAATAAATGGATGTTATAAATTGTTTATTTTATGTTTTTTTTAAGTTATCCATCCATTTAAGGATTCTCAATAAGTTTCAAGAGTACTAAGTGTAACATTTTGCTTGAGAAGGCCTAATTACATTAGGTCTCCTTTAGGCCTAACAATGGTTTCGGTCCTTATGAGTGGTGACTGACCTATGTAGTGGATATTTCATGTATTAAAAATTTTATTTGACCCATTTTAATTATAATACAAATGTGGAGAGGTTTGTGTCCAACCAAGGTGTATGAGATCAAAAGAATAGTATAAGAACAA
Source organism: Torreya grandis (assembly GCA_037957365.1). NCBI lineage: Eukaryota > Viridiplantae > Streptophyta > Pinopsida > Cupressales > Taxaceae > Torreya > Torreya grandis. Next base: position 1,873,894 of record JARHVA010000041.1, read on the forward strand.
GGCTTAAAAGGCCTAATTTGGTTATTGAAAAAGAAGAGACCTTTAAGTGAATAAGAGGGTAGATTGTGAAGGATTAAGAGTTATTATAGACAATAATAATAGGGTATAGAGACTATTATGAACATATAATATAGTTTCTACATGTGGATATCAAGGTCAATTGACCTAATAAGCCTAGTAAGAGGCATATTGAGTGAGGAAGCCTAATAGGTTATTTGAGAGAGATAGAAGAGTGTGAAGAGAAAAAATAAGGTGATAATCATAATTTGAGTGAATAAAAAGTGTTAAAAGGTGATCAAAGTTTCTAATTGGATGAATTGATTCTGAATCACCTAGGAGGTTGGTGCTTCCTTGCAAGTTGGTGTTTGCTAAAGGCCTAGTTGAGTTGGTGCTTGACTAGTGAGGGGTTGGTGCTCTTCATGGGGCTGCTTACTCAATAAATATTGATTCATTTCTTATATTAATATATTAAAATCTATGTTTCAATGGTCCTTACCCCCGTTAGGGTTTATCACATATCTCTTGTGTTCATATGTTATATGTTTATGTGGATGCTTGTTTATGTATTGGTTGATGTATGTGTTTGAATGAATTCTTCATGAATGATAAGTGAAATTGAATAATTATTTTAAGGTAAATAATTAAAACCCCCCTAGTGTATGTGCTTACAAAAATTATTATTAGATCTAGTCCTTTGAGAGAGGTCCAACAGCCTAAAGGTGATCTTAAGAAGCACAAGCTTAAAGTATGATGATGACAGTGTTTATCATGACTGTATGATGGTCTACCAAATAATGATGGTATTGGTTGAGTTGAATAATAATAATAATAAGTATGATAATATGAGTCATGATCAACTCATAAATAAAGGTGAGTTATGTGTAGTACATAAGTTAGATTTGAAATAATGTCAAAAGTGTTATTTGCCAGCTCAAAAGGATTATATAGAAGCCAAATCTAAGGTCAAGCCTAAATTGATAGTCAAGTATTGAGAAGATATCTATGGTAAAAATTGAAAAGTTGTTGAAGATTTTTGGACATTAATTATTCTTGAGAGAAAGCATCAACTTAGGGGGATCTTTGTGTTTTTGTTTATTTTTAAGGTCAAGATTCAGACAATAGTCTGTGGAGGTGTGATTACAAGAGATGGGTTACAAAGTATTTGTATGATGAATTGATTACACCAATCACATTTATGTTCCTAGAGTAGGTTTATAGTGCCAAGAAGGTATATAGAGACATATAAACATATTGGATCTTGTTGACAGGACTGAAGGCATGATGAATGTTTGAGAAAAGAAGGGAAGATCGATACTATCAATCCTTAAGTTAGTATATGAGATGTATTCATGATGTATAAAATGATTAGAACCACTTTAGATCCTTATAAATGGTGTTTTAAGTATTGTATGGTATTACTTACTCCTTGTAGCTTATTTTTATGTTTTGAACTAGATCCAAAAGTTCATTTTTGTGTGTGAAAAAGACCTAAGAAGATGATTGTACCTTATGGGCATGATCAATGGTTGACAAGGGTAAGTAGTAGAGCTATTTATTGGTCTTAAACATTGAAGGAGTTTGTCCTATGAATTCAAAATATGACCTTAAGTTCATAAATAAAAATTATATATGATTTGTATAGTCAGTTTGGGTGATGATGTAGGTGTTTGAGAATATGACATGATTGGCATGTAATGAGGGTTTCAATACTCCATGGGATAGTAAGGCTTAGAAGAGATTTCATGAAGTGAATGAACATGTAAAGACTTATGGAGTTTAATAAACATCATATGGAGTGTCTTGAAATGAATCATGAGTAATTGAAGTGATCTAGGTGCTCATGAAAATTTATATAGTGTTTTGCTTGTCTTAAAAGTAAGTGGAACATAGATTGGTCTATAGAACCAATGAAAACATTAGAGATAAATTATCTATGGGAACAAAAATAATATAAGGATCATTAAAAATTGGTTTAACATTTTATAAATGCCTTGAGGAGGATCATAGAGTCTGAGCTTGAAAAGCATAGTGAAACCATGAAAATCCAATGAGTATAAGGTGACTACAGAATTGGTTATTTTGAGTCATTACCATGTGGAGTTGATTGATCTTGTTAAATTTCAATGTGACATTAGGATCATGTAATGCATGTGGATAGTGCATGTGGTCCTTTACAAAGTATGTGAAGTACAATATTGATTAGATTACTCTTACTTAGAGTTATGATATGCCATAGAAGTCATGATAGAGAATGATGAGTGTTGCATGCAGAGGTGGTTAATGGTATTTGTCATGAATAATGTTTGACAGAGGTATGTGTTTGAGAATGAGGACTCATAGACCTAGCTAGCAGTTTGCTATGTGGAAGTTGTTATGAGCTAGTTTGAGCCACGATGGCTTGTGAAACATAAAGGGGATAGATTTTTAAATTAAGAATATTTTGATATGACATATGGACATAAAATATGTTTGTGTATGGATGACTAAGTTTGTTTATTTAGAATAAATCAATTTATTTCAAATATGCCTAATGTGTTTAGGTCTCTATGAGATCTAGTTGAATATGGTTGTCATTACTAAGAAGATGCTTTGTCAAAGGGGGAATTTATTCTTTAGTTGTTTCCTAATATCAAGCAAGGAGAGTGATTTTATTATATTTTAGGTATGAATAATCTTAATGGGAGCATTGTTTAGTACTTATATGAGTTGATCTCTTGTTTGGTTGATCAGAGGAAGATTAATCTTATTTGAGGAAAAAGCATGTTTCAGGTCCAAGGATCAGATGGTAGTATTATCAGAGATGACCCTTTGTCATTAATTTTAAAAAGGGAGAAAGACAAAATTAGGAGAAAGACCAGTTTGGGGGAGATCTGGCTTGAGAAGATGAGAATGATATACTTTATTAGAATGTTTGCCATCAATGATAAAGGGGGAGATTATTTAGCTATGTTCCTATTTTTGTGTTGAGGCATTGATGTTGTCATTGATGTCAAAGGTAATTGAATGTCATTGATGTCCCAAAGGTGCTCTTGTGAATACACATGGTAAGTGATTATGATGGTTTAAGCATGATCTAGTAATTCCTTAAGTTCTGCATAAGGTCTTGGCACAATGTTGTGATGTGACAAGCTTATGAGTAATGTTGCTTTGTATTGATATGAGAGATAATTAGAAATAGATTAATTGTTGTGATAAGGTTATTGTTGACAAGGTTAATAAGAAATAAGTCTTTGCAAATAAGGTGTATTGTGAAGCCTAGTCTTAACTTAGTGAAGGCATGAATAGTGAAGATTGGTGAAGTGAGTTGAGGCTTGTGAGAAGATATATGTTAGTGATTGAGCATAATATAAGGTTATTTGTAATGAGACTGAGTTTTAAAGTGAACCTATAGTGGTGGAAATTTATTCAGGGATTCATGAGTTTAGAGAGAGAATTTGAAGACAACTAACATATTTTGTCTTCATGTCATGTGTGATCAAGAAGGATAGTTTAGTCTTGGCAAGAGACTTATATGGTTTGAAAATTATTGGTAAAAGGATAATGACGGGAGATGTTGTGGATTTTTTCTCAAATGTTTGGATATGAGTTATGAGCTACATAAGGTGTCTTGGCAATCTCAAAGTGCTATGGTCTTAAGCTTAAGCATACAAACAGACTAGTCTTAAACCCTGCCTGAACTAATAAGGTACCATGAAATGTTGTTAAAACTTATGAAGGATAAAAATTAGTGTGTAAGCATGGTATAAGTTTGCATGACATGATCATGAAGTGTTGAGAGAATTTCAAGTGGTTTCAAGTTATGTGTTTTAGAGAATTTTAGCTTATGTTCTAAGAAAGGAAGAAGAAAGAAATTATATATGGGTATGGTAGAAAAACCTATTTAGTTGTGCATGTGTCGATCAGATTATGGTATAGATATCCTATTTGGCTTGAGCATAATGACTTTTAGATAATATATCACTAAATCAATGGTTGGTTAGATAGATATCTAGGTGGATTGCCTAGTGCTAGCTAGTTCTTGGAAGTAAGAACTTCCTCAGGGGTTGTCAATCCACGCCTTTTGAAATAATTAAGTTTATAAATCAAAATATAAATTAATTGAATAAATGATATAAGATACTAAAATTGAATACAATAAATTCTTGATAAATAAATAGATGAAATTAACTAAGTATAGCAATAAGCGAGTTAATACTAATGCTAAATATGTCAAGTATACTTCAAAAAATAGGTTGGGACTCTATAAATAGGTAGAGATAAATAAATTTGGATTTGGTTGAGGGTAAGTAGGTGAAAATAGCTTTTTATTTTTTTACATTTTGACCATCAATATTTGAGGTGATCATCGGTGGTTAGGGTAATTGTCAGTGGTTAGGGTAATTGTCAGTGGTTAGGGTAATCATCGATGGTCAGGATGACCATTAATGATTATTATGGCTTGAGTGTAGGTAATAAAAGGTTAATTAATGGGGTTATAAAGTAAGATTATAAGATATTGGTTCGGTTTGGGCTAATTTTGAAGTACAAACAAAGTGATTGAATGATTAAAATAGATACTTAGCTTATCGATGGTTGATCAGATGAATGGTTGAGGTGAAAAACTTGTTGATGGAGTTTGGAATGACTTCAATAGAGTAATAGTACTTAGATTTTGAATGATGGATGATATCACTTTGGCTTTATATTGTGATTGATGGATCACTGGATCATTGAAAAAACACCTATAAAATAAATTATGGATACAAAATCTCTTGATCGTTATGGATCCCTTTTCACCTCTTATCCCTCTCTTCTTATAAGAAGGAGAGGTGAAACAATAAATTAACAAAAGGTCCAACTTGTTGTCTAATTTTAAATTTAACATGCATGGACTTACACATGAATTAGATAATCTAATTATAAAAAATCAAGGTAGAGTTCAAGTTGGTGTTAGTGGTTTATATGGTAGAACCTGACTATCAACAGTCAAGGTGATCATTGATAGTTAGGGTGACCATTGGTAGTCAAGGGTTAAGGTCAATTAGGTTTAAAAGGTGGACTTAACTAGTAAGTCAACCTAACTAGAATTAGGTTTGGTTTTTGGTCTAAAGGTCAAGGTTGGGATTAAGGGGGTCTTGAGGTGGTGTAGGGGTGTTTTGACACTTGAAACCATAGTATACAGTTTTATGGTGTCTATATTTTGCCCCTTTTTGTAATGTAGTTTGTATCAACAAATGGAAAAACAAAAATAGAGTACAGGTCAAAGGTTTGGTTACCCTGAGTATGGGAGGAGGTGTTCCCCCTCAAATCAAAAAGTGATGAGGTAAAATAGAATTGAGTACAAGTTTGATAATTAGTGAAGGTGATGATAAAAATTTGGTGATAAGTGTGGTACTAAAGCATGAACACATGCACAAAGTGTGAAAAAAGTGTGATAGTCAATATTATGCATGGACTAGGTTACCATAATTGGTAAAAATTAAGTTCAGTGATAGAAGGACAAGTGACAAGTGAACCATGTGACCGCATTTAGGCATGATGATTGGAAACACTCATAAACATAAGTTTCCTTGGCAAGGTTTATGTTTTCATGGGTATCCAAAGTAGGAAGTGCACTCAGGAAAAAAATAAATTAGTCTGGTGTAGTCATGGGTTTTTGAGGTAAGAAGTGCTCTCGAGAAGACATAATTTGGTTGGGTGTGCACAAGGTAGCACAAGTTCAAAAAAAATTAACATGATAATTATTGTTAGTATGATCAAAAGGATAAAGGCAAGGTCATCACAAATTATGTGTTAGTTGGGAAAAAATGACTAGTGGTAAGGTGATGTGGTCAATGGTATGGTTGGTGAAGAAGGCAATCTCCTGGGAGGCACTGGGTTTGGTGTTCCAAAAATTAGTTACATGAGGAAAAAGCAAAAAAAATGCTAACTTCTTGAGCATCAATAGTCAAGGGTATTAAAGTCAATCATCAATGATCAGGGTCAAACCCTAAAAGGGGTGAAGTCAAAAGTGACTTTGCTTGTCATTTTCATTCATTAGAAAATTTTGACTTTGGCATTTGGCTACTTGGTATTTTGTGTGAAGAGTCTGACAATGTTTACTGAGTGGGTGAGTGGGTAAGTAGGTGAGTGGGATTGAGTGAATCATAGCATTGGAGGGTTGATCGAGCTAGGATGTAGGGTGGATAAGGATGTGGTTGGGTAGTGGGTCTTAAGATTCTTCATCGATGATGGTCAAGGAAAAAGGTAGGGATTGCTTTCAATTGATAGTGTAGTTTTGATTTTACAAATGCATTTTAAGTTGAATTTGGTTATTTTTTCATTGTTTGGTGGATGTAGATTGGGTTTGACCTAGTTTTTTGGTTTTTTGGTTATTTAGGTGAATTTTGAAGGTAAAATTTGAAATTAAATGGGTAGGGTAGGATTAGGATTATGGGATTGGGTGGTGTTTATGTGTGTTATAGGATGGGTAGGGTTAGGCATAATTTATCAATGGTCATGTATAGTGACTATCAATGGTCATACCCTACCGTCAATGATCATACCTAACCATCGATGGTTGATGACATCGATGATTGGTCACTTGACCATAAATGGTAGATTAAGGTGGAAATGTGTTGAAAAGTGTTTGTATGGTTGAATATATGAAAGTTTGATGGTCAATGAGATGTGAAGGGTAAACTTTAGGTAGTGGTTTAAGGCTATAGTGATGGATGAGGTCAAAGGTAGAGTTTTAAGATAATAGGTAATGATCAAATGGTAAAATTAGGATAGGGTGATATAATTCATAGGCAAAGTGTGGTAGTGAACTAAGTTTATTTTCTAACAAACCTTGCAATCATAAGAGTGGATCTAGATGCAGGATAAGGTGCCTCAGATATTCTTTGAGATTCATCAAGGTATGATTGCTACTAACTGGGGGCACATGGAGGAGGTGAGGCTTAGTGTGATGTTGCATTACCAACATGTGTCACAGGATGTGGTGATGATATGGCTCTCATTAAGAGATGGGATCTAGCCACTAACACCTTCCTACTACACATTGGTGAGATGATGATCTTACCTAAGGATGTTCATAAGATTACATGTCTACCTATTTAGGGTGAGCCAATTTACCACATTGAGAAGGAGGAGAGAGATGAGTTCATGGAGCTTTTGTATGGAGATGACCATGAATTTTCTAGGTGGCATGCTAAGGGTTTCAGTTACACTCCATTATACAAAAGGGTGAGAGATGATAGGAGGCTGATAACCGTGATGATGATGAAGTGGAAAGTTTTACCATACTATACTTGAGTAATAAGAGGTTTCCATATCTATTTTTGGGGGTTATGGTTGAGATGTTACTAGGGCACATAGTGTTAAATTAGGTGCCTACAATTTTAGTCTATATATACAGGGAGTTGTGGGGTTTCAAATCTCACAAGAGGTATGGTATCAATGTAGGATTTGTTCTACACTATTGGGATTATGAGCACATTTGAGTGCTAAGGTTAATGTGGTTGTCATGGGAGGGGTATGCACAGATGGATTTCAGAGTTGGATTCATGTAGTGGAGAGATGATTTTGACCTTTCAAGACCAAGTGGAAGGGTTCATGACATTAATTGGTTCATAGGTACACTAGATGCCTTGGTTGTTGGTGACATGATTTGGAGGCCATACGTCAGGTTTCTAGAGTCGGATCATTATAAGAGGCATATGTTATCCCTATATAACTATAAGTGGATCTTTAGTAGGAGAGAGGGCAAGACATAGCTCATTCTTTTTGATAGGGTTCAGTAATAGTTTGGCTTGGTATAGGGTATTTTAGGTCCATTATTGAGGTATAGGTAGGAGGATGTAGAGCTTCTACTCTTAGATCCATAACTAGTTCATATTTTCATTGATTATAAGGAGCTACTAGCTAGGGCTGAGATACATGATGCAAGTTTTATATATGGGTACCCTATGTGGTACTAGGTATTATATGTAGCAATAGATTTTGGGGGTGATGATGGTGGTAGGAAACTGATGGATGTCAACCTAGCTAGTAGAGGTCAGTAGGCACAAGTCTAAGGGGTTATCCCAAATGTACAGGTAGTGATTATAAAGAGAGATCAGGCACAAGTGGCATTAGCCATGGCATAATATACCATAGTAATACTATAGGGTCAGGTGGATATAATTATAGGTAAGAGGAACTAGGCTAGAGCTATGTTATCCTTGGTTACCTAAGAGAGATATTCCTTGAGATAAGTTAGAGGAGGAATCGTAGCATCTTTAGGACCATCGAGCACTATACCCATGGCATGTTACATAGCCATAATGGAGGAGCTACATTATTATGAGGCCATAGCCTTTAGGCAATATCCATATGAGCCCCAATGGGGCAAATATAGGGCAAGTATGGTAGGTGGTTCTATCATGGTGACACTATTGCAGTGGGTTGATTTTTTAGGTGGACAAGTAGGTACCTCAGGAGGATAGGCACTAAGAGGCAGTGGTGCTCTAGGAGATAATGATTATGTGGTTATTTATGATTATAGATGCATGATCTTGGCATATTATATATTATTCATGATGTTCATGTTCATGTTGACCATTGATGGTGTTATGGATTATGGTTATGATACAGACTCACCTAGATAGGCATGTGATAGATTTTTATTTATGTTGATAATGATGTTTGGTTATAGATCTAGATAATGTTGATATGATGGGCATAGTTGGTATGTTTCAATATGATAATGGTTTGTGTGATGGATGGATAATGTGATGATGTTCATCACATGGATTTATTATTTATGATTTGTTTGTTATGGTTTATGATGATGATTTTGATGGATGTGATGATTCTAATTTCATGTTTTGATAATTCCATTGATATGATGATGATGTTGATCCTAAGATTTAATGAGTATATGTTTCCCCATTTAGATTTAGGTATGTGTTGAAAGTGGTTTATTACTTTATTGTTCATGGATGCTATGATGTTGATTATTTTCATGGATATGGTTTATGATGATGATGTTTTATTTTGTTTAAGATATGATCATGATGTGATGTGGTTATGATTATGGTGATTTTTCTTAAGTTAGAACACATAAAGTAAGTTGAATAACAAAACCAGATGTGGGAAAGAGAAGATAATTAAGAGATAAAATATTTGAGTGAATAGATCAACTAGTTATGAGAGAATAATAAGAGGGCATGATGCTTCTTCTTTGGCAAGGACTAAAACAAAACCAAAGTTGGATTGGCTTAAGGAACATAATCAAATGCTTCTCATTAGAGTTCATTAGTTGGTTAGAAAGGTGTCTTGTTTACATGATGTCAAGTGAGTCTAAAATCCCTTGCCTATAGTGTATAAAGGGGAGATGGATGAAAATGGAACCTTCTTGTGTGACTATAATGCCTATTTTAGAGGTTACCAAAGAGTCAGTATAAACAAGTCTATGTCATGTAAGGTGTACACTGATTGATGCAGGAAGCCTACTCATGAGAGCTGATTGTAGCTTTCAAAATTATTGTGTATGAGAGATAATTGTGGCTTTCAAAATTATTTTAATCTTATATAAGATTGATAATGGGTCTTTTGATTATTATTTTATTTCTTGGGAGTGTTTGGGAAGCTTCCCATAAATTGATATGCTTTGACAAATGATTTACCCAGTCATCCTTCAAGGGAGTGGTCTAAGTTTGTGTACTTTACTTAATGCCTTTGATAGTTTTCTTTCAAGGGGGGCATTCTACCTTATTTTGATCAATTTTGATATGTTTATAGTAGCTATCCTTTGATGGAGAAATATGTTAATGCTATCAATGACCCATGATTATTTTTGGTTATGACTTTGCTTTGATTTTTTTGCTTGGCATAGACTTGCTTATATAGGCTTAAAGGTTGACCTTTATGAAGGCAAAACTAAAAGCACAAGAATATTGATTAGGTGTAAAGAGGTTTAGGTGATAATAATCATGGAAATCCATCCTATAAAAGGGGTGGAAAGTACCACGAGAATCATGCCATGGGTAGAGCCATGGTACCCATTGTTTAAGACTAGGCTATGATTGTGATGGATAATCACATGGTTCAGTTTTAATTAGTTGCCTCTAAAATAGGGAGATGAATATGGTTTGAAAGTAAGGGATGAGATTAAGTTAGACAAAAGGTGAGTTTTATCATTTTTAACAAAATAAAGGATACAAATTTGAGGCATGGAGGGGCTCAATTTTTGGGATTCCCTCAAGAAAGGATAACTGATAAGCTCTTGATCCATACTTGTGTGTTATGATAAAAGGTCCACGCCAATTAAAAGAAAATTTTCCTCACTTTATTTTCTCCATATTGGTGACATATTGACTTTATTTTAGGATAAGGTCTCTGATGTTGAATTCTCACACTTTAAGGTGTTTATTATAAGCTTGTTTGATGAGCTCTTCATAAACATGGAGAGGGGTGAGAGTAGCTAAATAACATTCATCAAGTAGTTCAAGCTAGGCTGAATGGTATTGATGATAATCATATTTAAAAATGATATCATATAGGGATATACAAACTAAAGGAATTTTGACTTTGAGAGGTAACACATCCTTTACTCCAAACACAAGAGACAATGGGGTAACACCCATAGGGGTTTGGATGCTAGTACAATATACCCATAAGGCAAAAGGGATGTGAAAATATCAATCCCAACTAGATGTATTGACCATTTAGGTTAGCATGTTATTAAGAGTTTTTTTAGAGGGCTCAGCATGTCCATTAACCTATGGATGATAGGGTGAAGATAAACTTAACTTAATGCCAAATGCATCACAAAGAACTTAGACTTGTTTATTTTTAAAAGATTTGCCATTATTGGTGATGATTTTGTGAGGAATGCCAAAATGGTAGATGATGTGATGATTAATGAAGTTGATAATATTTTTTGATTTTAGGATATAATAAGAGGGTCCCCTATGGGGTGATAAAATTGGTTTTGTGTTTATCTTTAGGGGCAATTAGGATCTGATTGTAGCCTAAAAACCCATCTATAAGAGAGAACATCTCATGGTTGGCTATAAGATCAACTAGATGGTTAATGCTTGGTAGAGGAAAGTCATCTTGTGGGAAACAAAGGCTGAGGTCATGAAATTCCACACAAATGCATAGTCCCCATGTGGCTTTGGTGATAGGTACAACATTTGAGACCCATTGGGGGTAGTCAATGGGTTGAATGAAATTGATAGATAAAAGATGTTGAATTTATTCTTTGATGAAAAGGGCTATGCAAGGGTGCATTCATCAAATTTTATGCCTAACGAGCTTGGCATCATGGTTGGTGACTATATTTTGGGTGGTGATGGAGGGGTGAATGCCTAGTATATCACTACAAGACTAAGTAAATGATATGTTACAATTTTATAGGAAAGAGGGGAAGTCCTGAAGATCCTAAAAAGTTAGTGATTGGCCAATTTTAAGAATGTATGGGTTATCTAAAGTGCTTAAGTTGATATCCATGTTGGATTCATTCAACATAGTTGAAGTCTCAAGAGGAAGAGATTTGTGGATAAAAGAACTAGTGTACCAAGATAGGTGAGAATGGAATCATCTTCCTGACACTAAATAGTATTAATGGTATGAGAGTCATCTTCTCTCATCTCAGGATGGGTCATAGGGATGGTTACGGTCACCCCATCCTTTTGATAAGTCATGGGTTTAAGGCTAATCATGTTGATGGGAAAAAAAAGTTAGGGGGGATGATGTCAGAATCTTCAACTATCGATGGTGGAGTAGACAGTGAGGATAGGATGTCCTTGTCAATGATGATAATGAGAGGTGGGTTAGTTTGTTGTTTAGGTTACATGAAATTGAGTCCATGCTTTTCATGGGGTTTTGATTGAAAGCAACTCATACGGCTTGTGGTTCATACCAACCTAGGCCAAATCCCTTCCAAGCACACCTGTAGAGGTATATTTTGGCAAATTCTAGTTTATCTAGATAAGAAAAGATGGAGGTGAATGGTCAAGGTTGAAATGAGGTGGTAGAAGTGCCTAGGGGTTTGTCAAGTCCCCCATAGTTGAAATGGGGTTTTTAGTTTGAATTTCCAAGAGGAATAATGGTTTTGATATTGGGGGCATACCTGGGTTGGTTTTTAAGTTGCCCATACTCATGGGGAGTAGGGAAGGAATCAAGGGTGAAGAGGTGATATTCCCTAAGTGAAATACATTGGAGTGTTGATTCCAAGTGGTCTATGGTGGGGATGTGATCTAAGGGGATTGATAAGCTAGTAGATGCCTCATTGGTAAAAGATATGGCTTCATCTTTTATGGTTAAAGGCTTGTTTTTAGTTGATGAGGGTATGCTAGATGGAGGTAGGAGGATGTCATTGGGTTGATAAGTCATGTTTCATGATGAAAAGGGACCTGGGTCAGCTTGTATAGTGACAACCTGACCTTTGTTCTCAAATTTGATGTAATAATGAAGGGTTGAGGGTATACAACCCATGAAGTGGATCCAAGGTTATCCCAATAAAACATTATATTGGAATTCACCTTCCACTACATAGAAGAGCTTTGGGAGTGTACGAGGTCCTAAATAAATATTAAGGATAATAGTTCCCAAAGTAGTGGCCATGGTGTCATTGAAGGATCAAAGGATGTCTGAGGTTTTGGACATGACGTTGTTTATTATTTTAAGTTGATCATAGGCATGGGAGGAGATGATATTAATATTGGTTCCCCCATCAATCATAACCCATTTGATGTAGGTTTGGTTGATGTAGGTAGTGATGAAAAGAGGGGCATCTAGGTCATCAGGGTGGATAGAAGGTATTTTTGAATCCTTGAAGGTGATAAGGTTAGAAGTTTAGAGAGAGCTAACAAAGGCTACTAGAGGTTGAGGGTCTTTATATTAGACCTCTATTTACTATAATGCCTTTATCATTATTTGGTGATGATGAGGTGAGGTAAAAATCAATTCATATAGGCTCATCTTTGTTAGGGTTTGGTGAAGTTGTTTGAGAACCACTCTTTTAATTAATTCAGAGGGGCTGGATTGAGAGATACCCAAGACAGATTCCTTAGGTTTGGTTGAAGGTGAGGATGCTTGAATTTGACTTGGTTGGGAGGTGGAGGATGGGTATGTCCATAGGATTGACACTTTCACCTTCCCCTTATCCTTTTGTTGAGAATGTGATCGTGTGACCACATGGATAGTATGGATAAAGGGAAGAGTTGGGGTAGGAGATTGGTTTGTTTCCCCATCACTCTGAGGTGAGAGTGGGAGAGTAGGTAGGTGTTGGGTATTAGTTTTTATTTGTTGGATTGGTATCAATCTCATGGGAGATTCATCTAATAATATATTAACCTCATCATAGAGTTGATGGATTATGTTTTAGAGAGCTTTGTAGTTCTCTGTGTCATGCCCAAGTGTCCTATGATAGGAACATACTTGGTGGTCATTAAACCAAACTAGTTTTGGAATAAGAGGGTCAAATGGTATAATACGAGGTAAGGTAAATGAATAATCTTGTAATAACCTTTGTAAAATAGTTGAGTAAGACTCAGCTAAAGATGGTGAGGGTCTAGAGATTTTGGCCTTGGTGGTTGAGATATAAGCCTTTTTAGAAATAGGCTTGGTGGTAGAGGTCTTGGGTAAGGTGATGTAATTAATTGATGAATTGGTTTATTTAAGGAATTTGATAAGTTAGAGGTATAAGATTTCAAGGTAGCTATTTTGGTTATTGATGGCTTGGTGAAGATGGGTGTGTCAGAAAGCAAGAGTGATGGTGTAACCAAAAGTGGTGGTTGGTTTTTGGTTAGGATAGTTAAATTACTAATCAAAGTAGAGGGATGAGGCCCCAAAATAGAGGGAAAGGTTGAGTGAGTCAAAACCCTGGCTTTCTATCATTTTGGTGTTTTTACCTCTTTGGTTGAATTAGATGGGTGCTTGGTTGGTAGGTCTAGTGAGGTTAGCCCTAATCTCAAGGATGGATGATTAAGGCTCTACATGGGGAAGATGCCAAGGTTTTTGGATGGTTTAGTTGAAGTGATAGAGGATGATTTGGTTATTTGGGATTTGGTTTCTATTCATGGTTAAAATTTCACTTGTTTCTAACACCAACAATGGGAAGTTTCAAGATGTGGGACTTGCGACTTGAAACAACCTCCATATTTTTGAGAAGCTGGTCTCTTCTTTATATCAAGTGTATACTAGGAAAATGAATAGGAATTTTAATAGAAACACAAATGCAAGAAATAAAATATAACTATGGTGATGTGCCTGAATGTAATTTGACCTTAATCTTGAGCATAGTGAGACTATATGTAAGATTCAATTACATTTAAGAGCAAACAAGGCATGATCAATGTAAAAGATGATAACAATAGAAATAAAAGCTCACAGCATAGACTACTTTTGTAGTGATACAAAAAATATCAACAAAGGCATAGGGTCCAATCTTCTTATTTGAATTCTCCAGTCACATAAGAGGCACAGAAACATGCACAGTTACATAAACTTTCCAACTCAAGAAAATAAAACAAAGGCAAATGATATTGCTAATCACAGCTCTAGAAAGTCTAAAACTCTTGACAACACAGCTTAGACTACTTTTGCAATGACACAAAAAAGATCTAAAAATGCACAAGATTCAATATTCTCATTAATCCTCTAGTCACATAAGAGGCATAGAAACATGCACAGTTACATAAACTTTCCAACTTAAGAAAATAGAACAAAGGCAAATGATATTCCTAATCACAGCTTTAGAAAGTCTAAACTCTTGACAATAATTCTCTCAAAAAATTCTCTCTGGTATCTGATGATGATCTTTGGTGATCTCTGCACCCTTATTTATAGCCTTGGATTCACTCTAGATTGTCTGTGTGTTCCCAGTCTAATGGCCCAATTGAAATCTAACTGAACTGGAAGTGTCTAACAGAAGATATTTCTTAGATTTTGAAATGCTCTATCTTCCGATAGTTCATTGGCTGAAATAGATCATAGGATGCTCTCTTCTTTTAAATGGAAGAGGACACTTCACATGTTCCTTGAAAACCTTCTTATTATCAGAGAATGACACTTGGCGTGTTCCACAACACTTACTGAAGGCACGCGGCACTTTCTGCGTAACTTATACTTTTTGTGTCTTTGCTCAGGAGTGTTCCACCTTTGACACCTATCACAATCCACTTCTTCAAAACTTTAACAACTTAAACAGAAAATAAGACTCATAGCATTTCTTTCCCTAGAAACTTTTAAAAGGCATAGGGACAGGTGGCGATTTTTACTTGCCTCAATAAGGGACACATGGCAATCTCCACTTTACTTAATTGGGGATATGTGGTGATCTCTATTGCTTTTAGCTACCTTTTGAGAAACCCACAGAAGGTGACACATGGTGGTTTCTACATTGATATATTTATATTATATAAAAAATCAGGCCTTATTTCATATTTACGTGGACAGTGACACCTGGCAGCTTCCACTTGCTTTAGAAACAAAACCTGAGACCCACCACAGTCTTTACCATATCAGTGAAGCAAAATGAAGATAATTTAGATCTCAACACGTGGTGACTTCCACTCTCTTTAGCTGAGATACATGGCATCTTCCGTCACTTTTAGAAAAGCAAATTAAAACCTTCTGTGATTACCACTTGGCACTTTCCACCTGATCCTAATACTTAGCTTGTTGAAACCTTCCACTAAAAAGAGATTTGAAATGCGGATGCCGATATGAAACGTGAATGTTGACACTTGTCACGTTCTGTTGATTTGCTATGAGATACATGGCAATCTCTACTTTACTTATAAAAATTATGAAAGGTGCCTCAGCTAATGACACTTGGTAACTTCTGCTTGACTTTGACACTTAGACAAAAAATCAATTAAAAGGAAATTAGAGCTCACGCTCTATTTCAAAACTTCACCATCTCAAACCAAAGTATGAAGGAACAAAATTTTGCAGTGCACAACTAAAAATTAGAATAAAATGTAGAGTAATTTTTTACTCTACAGTTATTGGTGACCCCAAGGACTTTTGAGCCCACTCAAAAAGAAACCACAACTCCTACTAGATCAAAATTTCAAAATTATAGCTTCAGCAATGTTGTTTGGTAGGTAGACCACTCATCATCAAATAACCCTTACTTATTCTGCAATTCATTGAAGGCTAAATCAAGGTTAATAATATCCTTGTGTGAAAATTTTTGCAAAATCTAAATCATAGCCTTCAATTTGAATTCAAGCTAAGAAACAGGAACCAAGACAACTTCTACTTTAGGGAATAATGAATCATCCCTCAAATCCTAAAAAACTTTTTGATCATTCTATCTGGCCAATAGCAAAGGTTTAATTTCATCAACCATTAGCACTGTGTTGTCATCAGGAAATAGAGAAGGAAGACCTAATTGCACTAGATCTTCAATATGTTGTTTCATTTCACTGATTCCTTCTTTCATGACATCTAGGAGCTCTCTGCAACTGATGGCTATGGAATTCCAATTGAGAACCTCATTCACTCACTTAGCAGTGATCATTTTATTCTCAATTCTTGCTACTAACAATGTTACATCCGTTGCATCATAAAGCTTTTGTAGCAATGTTTCAGAGTCCATTACTCTCCCAAAAACTATAGCCAGAGTGTTTACAACTAAATCCTCCACCTTTTCACACAATTTCTATGCATTTAGTAGGAATGTGAGAGAAGGGTTGAGCTGAATAATGTCTAAGGAGATTCTTTTCCACATGGATTCATAGAGATCCTTCACCAGACTTACAATCTAACATTCCTTGTCCTATTAGCCAACTCTAATGTCAATTGTGCTGCTCTTTATTGGTCTACTTGAAATTGGGCTTGTATAGCTGCAGTATTATTCTATTCAGTCAGTAGCTTCTATTGTAATTGAGTAACCTACAGCAGGTGATCCCAACATTTTTCTTGCAATGTTAATTTCCCCTGCCTTAGGGTCATCACCGCATCCTTTACCTGCATTAGCCTTGGCTTTAAGGAATCATTTTGGGCCTGGATTACCCGATCGGTCTGACGAGAAATAGTATCTTACAACTGTTTATTTAGATTCTCTATTTCATTATCTTTCTTATTAATTTCTATGGTCAAACTGTTATAATTTGCCTTTTCCTTGGCTAAATTAACCTCCATCTTCTGTAGCCTCCTTGATGTCTTCAAGTAGTCTTTAGCAACTGCAGAAGTGGATTCAGTTAGTAACTCAATTTTGTCTTGTGGCCTAAAGAGGGACATGTCAATGGCCACTATATTCATCGTGTAGTCCTCTGGCTACATCTACTCAGTTGGCTTTATTACATTTGGTGACAAATGAGTTACCATCAATTGCTATTGAATGGGGTCAAATTGTGACCACATATGGGTTGTAGCCAAAAATTTATTTTTCTTGATCTTATTTTTCTCTCTTCAAGCTTCCATTACCTTCTTAGCAGCATCTGCTTGGGTCTGGAAGGTAGAAGGAGAGGTAATGTGCCCACCCACAAAAGGATGTCCCTATGGCAAACCATATTGAATAGCCAATTTTTGGCTATGGGAAATCTGAGGGGAAAGTTTCTTGGGAACAAAAGAGGAAAAATGAGGTAATGTTAAAGCTTGAGGTGGTACGGATGGAGTGAAGTGAGAAATGGGAATGATAGAGGTGGCAGGGGATGTCATCTGGATATATGGAATCATCATGTCAACAAGAGAAGAAAGAGTTTGAGAAGGAGAAGGAGGAATGATACTTACCTAAGGAGTAATTATAGTACTCTATAATTGGCACTATAAAGATTCTGATTCCTCCTCTGAATCAAACTGAAATTGCACCCTCTTTCACTTCTTGGGTGTCTCTTCTTCTGGATGTGTTCTTTTTCCTTCCACATCTACTACTGCTGTTAGTATTCCTTGTGGAGAACTGGGAACTTCAATAACTATTGTTGATGGGGAAACTTTCAGTGGTGAAGACACCAAACTCTTTTGCTTTTCCATAACGCTGAGAGATTGGGGCCAAACTGATACAATTATTGTAGCTACAGTTTGCTCTAAAGCCTATGACTCTTGGCTTGACCCTACTCTGGCTTCTGGCTCTACACCCGGTGTTGGAAAATTACTTGTTTATAGGCTAGATACAGGGGAGAAATGGCACTCATCCTAGAGTTCTTCCCATCTCTCATCTGAGTCCATGTTCTCGAAAGAATGGGTTGTTTGACAAATTTCTTTCCTATATTTCCAATAGGCTAGTATTTTCAAAGCATCCTAATATTTATTCTTTAGTGTCCTCCTTAAGCCATAAGTCATTCTGAATTTAGGATCATAATCCCTCTGTTTAACATAGAATTTTTCCCAGGGTCTATTTTTTGGAAGGGGCAAGTCTGTTAATTCAACATAAAATCCAGGAGTATTTTCCCTAGGATTTTTTTTGTTCTCCCAAAATGGGTGGCCTTCATGTGTAATTTTGGTTGCAACCATATTAGTCCTTATCTAGGAAGCGATGAAACCGTTTGGGTCATATACCCATTTGTCTTTGACTAGTAGGAAACCCAGAGAGGCTAGCTTTCTAAGCAACACAACTTCGACATCTTTGGTTTCCAAAACCATGTTGGTTGTCATCCAAGGAAGGTCATACATTTTTCTCTTCCTCTTCCCAGATCCATATTCATTATCTACTATAGATACCTACCTAGTGACCTCTAAGAATGCTAACCTAAGAGTCAAAATCTTAGGTAGTAACATTGGTTCCCCACAAAAACCATGGACTCTTATAATTGTATGGTGAGATCCGAAATAGAAATCACAAAGAATTGGGCAACTGGCTAGAAGGTTTGAAACACTTGGGAATAGTCTATTCATAACTGGTTCAGGGCTGAGGTGACAAAAAGCAAGGGTAACAAATAATTCCTAGAATTCATATGGGTCACTAGTCTTTGACAAAATATGTGTCCATGCAGACACTAGAATGGTCCTTTGGAGATCAAAACTTGGGTCATACATATCAAGATACATATGTTGGGCAAAGAGGTCAAAATTCTAAAATAGCATGAGGTGAAACAAATAAGAAGAGTACCTAAAAACCCCTTTTGATTTGAACTGGGCCAGTTGTTCCACCATTGAGAAAGCAATTTGTTCAAAAAAGTCAAGCCTATACTCTTGAGTTTTGTCAATGGTCTTCAGCCTAAAGAGGATAGCCATTTATTCTCCATAAACTACCATATCATTTTTCATGCCGAAGATGAAAGCCATCATAAATAGTGTGTCTTGGCTAGCTTGTGTGAATTGGGCTCTTGATGCAGGGAGTGTAGGCACAGTAGTGTCATCATCTCCCATTTGCAATTCGGATCTCAAGAACCTCAACTGGGTATTGATGTTTGCCCACATTCTTTGCATTTTAGCAATAATGGGAAATGTATATATCTTATCATGATATAGGGTTAACATATCTCTGATAGCCTGTGGTGTGATTTTCACCATGAATGGGCCCTATTGAATGGTGATTGAGGGTGCATGGAACAAGTCTATGTATAATTTGACCAAGTCAAGGCATGGATGTACAGCTGGGACAATGAATTGTGCCAGTTGTGAAGTCCATATCCTCATGGAAAATGTCTCATATTGCCCTACTCTAGCCCTCTATAGACACCTTTGATGTGCCCCTTCTCTAAGAGTTTTGCTACTTGCTCTTTGAAGGATTAGGTCCATGACTCCATCTGCATAATCTTTTATCTTCATTGGGTCAC
The DNA here is from genome assembly GCA_037957365.1 of Torreya grandis. Classification (NCBI taxonomy): domain Eukaryota; kingdom Viridiplantae; phylum Streptophyta; class Pinopsida; order Cupressales; family Taxaceae; genus Torreya; species Torreya grandis. The sequence continues at coordinate 1,893,573 of JARHVA010000041.1, forward strand.
TTGCTTGACCAATTTTAGGGATTCTGGTCTATGGATAGGCCTTCAATGGTTTCATGGGAGCTAAAGCATATGACTTGCTCAAAATAAACTTGTCAAGGGATTCATACATCCCAGCTCCTTGTTGTGAAGACTGTGCTCCCTCCATCTTTATATCTTTTTTGTGATAACTGGTATGAACTTTCTCAAAATAGAAACACTTTCACTGAAGCAAGTTTACTAAGCACTAAAAAATGCAAGTAGTAGGATATTTTCTCATAGATGCAAGAATGTTTGAGAACTTGTAAGCTTTAACTCTTGTTAAGAGGTATTTATTGACCTATCAAGTCTCAAAATGGCATTAAACTTAGATAACCATTAGCAAATCTTACTCAATATTTATGGGACATCGAGGCAAACATGTTATGCAAGTGGCAGCACAAGGTACCTTAGGTATTTCTAAATATTTGGGAGACATTCAATGCATTGAGAAATTTTGAAGATTTTGAAAAACTCTCTGAGCTATAGACTACGTGTTCAAAGAACACTCATTTAAAATAAAAGCAAGAAAACAAAAATGGGAAAACAAAACAATACAGAAAGGGGAAACTATCTAACTATATATATTACGTATCTTTATCTCCCTCCTAGATCAAAAGAAGAATTTCTAAAGTCTCCTTTATGACAAGACGACTTATGTTGCCGAACAAGTGGCTGCATTGGATGTAGCTCTGGTGACTTGCTTTCTTTGTATGCCACATTTATTTGCCTGCATTCGAGTGAGTCTGAGTCAAACATGCTTCCAACATATATAAACTCTTCTTGTCCTTAAAAGCTTGTTGAATGCTGGTTTTTGATACTGGTATGTCTTATCAATAAATTAATGACTATTTTCTCATCAACAAAAGCCCTTTGATATATATCATTTATTGACTTATCTCCTTCTGCCTCAAACTCAGGTTCTATTGCATGATCATCCTCTTTAATGACTTCAAAATTATCAATCTCTTGAAAGGATAATTTTAAAAGTTTGCAATAATTTTACATATGTAATTGAGTCTCAATTTTTTCTTGTTCATCTGCAACTAGCTCACAACCTCCTTGAAAAATAGTATAACCTAACCCAATGATTTCAAACAAGTCATTTAAATCATGATCAAGGAAATGTCCTTTTGCCTCTACATCATCTTGCAAAGTAAGAAGAAATTCAAAAATTATCTCTTCTTCATCAGAGATTAAGGCATACGCTTGTGACTTCTCACTCAAAATATTGAATTCATGTTGAGAGACCCGAGGATTAATAGAAGAGGTATCTTTTGACTTTTCTTCCCTTAAAACATTTGGGATTTTATGATCTTCCTCAAATATGACATAAGTTCCCAGACCCATGGAGTCATAATTTCCATATGGGTCACTTTGCATCATAGCTAATAAATGATCATTTTCCTTTTCTTGATCATGTTTAGTCCATTCAGCTAACTCCTCCACAAAAACCCTTTCTTCTTTATTCATCATAGCATGGGCTGCCTCTAACTTTGCAATTGGTTCATTGGTGATATGATCCTTATATAATGGCTCAGATAATATCTTCATCTTTGAACCATGTTTGGTTCTTAAGATGAGGTGAGACCAATCAAGGGACATATATCCTCCTATCTTGGCTGTAAAGTCTCTTGATAAATATAAGCCAAAAATAGGAGGTATATCTATCACTACTACATCTTGATTTACAATTATATTGGGACAAGTATATAATTGTAATGGGTGTTGTTTAATTCTCCCTATTGTTTGTATTGCTTTACCATCTAGCTACATGACTCCTTTAGTGAGTGGTTCATACTTTATTTCTAAGGCATCAGCTATCTGCTTAGGCATTACTATGGTACTAGCCCTTGAATCAATCATTGCATTATGCAGCAATTTCTTGCCAACTATTAAAGTTAAATAAAAGGGATTCGGTTTGGATTTGCTTACCTCTGGTGCATTATTCACTAGGGCTGTTGTCTACAGATGAATTGTGTCTTAGAGTTTTTCCTTTTCAGCAGGTGCTTCTTTGATAATAGTACCTTTGGCCACTACTTGGCCTTGTAGAGATTCTTGTAGTAGTGTCTTCTATTCCAGAATAGCCAATATATCCCATATTGATACTTGTGCTGGAGTCTTCTTCAATTGATCCACCACATTTATTGGTCCTAGAGTCTAAGTTCTTTGAGAATAAGGATATCTCATTTTTTCTTGAATTTGTGCAGGAATCACTTGATTCTGCACTGGCTGAGGCACTTTTTGTCTGATAGTTGTGTTTCTTTATCCTTGAAATAGATGATTCTCCATGACTTGACTATTTACAACTTTAAGTTGTTCCACCATCCTTCTCTTTGATCTAGTATAATAATCAGATTGCACCACTGGTTTCTTAGAAGTGGAAGCTTTGTTCAAGAAAACTAATTCTTCTTCTTCAACCCATGAGAACAAGGCATGTTCTGAGGCTATTTCTTCCTCTTGTTGTAAAGACATCCCTTGCATCTAAGCCACTAGGATTAAATTTTGCATACCAAAAGACTGATAGGCTCGATTGTCACTGGAACTTGCAAACTGTCCATCCATTATTCTTTGCTCTACCACCTTTTGTTGTAGATTACCCATGGGATAATATCTAGGTGTATGAGCATTATTGCAAGGGAAACACCAGGCATTAGTGTTATCCACATAATTATTTTTCCCTAGAACAATCTCCCTATTTGAATTGGAAGGAATAGTCTGTGAGGGTGTAAGGACTGCAACTAATTGGTTTGTTGGTTGAGGGTTATTTTGCCTTGGATGACCCTAGTATTGGTTTGGCTGAGATGAAAATCTATTTCCTTGATAGCCTAGTATTTGGGTTTAGGTTAAGTACTCTGCTATCTTTTCATATTAATCAACTCATTAGAAAATGTCCTCAAGATATTCTTGATATCATCCAGCTCATTAGGATATGTGTACATAGACATATGTGGGGCTATAGATTTAGGGGCTTCTTAAGGTAATGGCAAGGAAATCTCTAGGAACGTGGGCATGGGAGGCCTTGGAGACAACTTTCCAACATCTATCAAATTATTTTCAGCTCTGACTACATAGTCATAAGCCTCTGGTAGAGTCTGACCTCTAAGTGACTGAATCATAACAGATATGTCTAAATTTAAAGCCTTAAGATAGAAAACTATAGCCATACCTAGTAATGGTCTAGCTATAGTAGGGATTCTTTCCCAAGTCTTCTGAAATTTGGAATTTAAGTTATTCATGGCTTCTTGTGGTGCCCTTTGGATGGTAATCAATTACTATAATAAAGAAGACTTATCACCCTTCTCTTCAAATCTTTCAAAGAAAAGATCTCTGAGCTGATCCCATGTAGATATGGTATTTGGCTTTAAAGACTGATACCATTCTAGAGCCTTCCCTTTAAAAAAAGCTGCTAATAATCTTATGGCCACATTTTGATGTGTGACAACATGTATAGCATAGACATCTGATACACCCTACAGATGTTCTTCAGGTGTTTTAAAATCTTGCCCACTGAATTTGGGTAGAGCTTTCAAGGCATTGACTGGGATAGGGTCCCAAGTGGCTGGTGGTATTGGAAGAATCAAAGGACTACCAGTGTTCCAACTTGCATAATTTTGTGGGGCTATAAGGGCTCCCATATTTGCTCTTGGTATTGGTATAAACTAGTTGACTCTTCTTCTAGCACTAGTTACCAAAGGTGGCAAAAGAATACCTAGATTTATAGCAGACTATGATCTGGTTACTAGTCCACATCTCTGACTCCTCGTAGCTCTCTAGTTCATACGATCTTGAAAGAAACTTCAATATAGCATCCCACCAGGCATGCCAAAAACTATCGATGGTTAAAATTGTGCTTGTTTCTAACACCAACAATGGGAAGTTTCAAGATGTGGGACTTGCGACTTGAAACAACCTCTAGATTTTTGAGAAGCTGGTATCTTCTTTATATCAAGTGTATACTAGGAAAAGGGATAGGAATTGTAACAAAAACACAAAAGTAAGAAAGAAAATCTAACTATGGTGATGCACCTGAATGTAATTTGACCTTAATCTTGAGCACAGTGAGACTATATGTAAGATTCAATTACATTTAAGAGAAAACAAAGCATGATCAATGTAAAAGATGAAAATAATAGAAACAGAGGCTCATAACATAGACTGCTTTTGCAGTGATACATAAAATATCAACAAAGGCATAGGGTCCAATCTTCTTATTTGAATTCTCCAGTCACATAAGAGGCACAAAAACATGCACAGTTACATAAACTTTCCAACTCAAGAAAATAGAACAAAGGCAAATGATATTGCTAATCATAGCTCTAGAAAGTCTAAAACTCTTGACAACACAGCTTAGACTACTTTTGCAATGACACAGAAACATGCACAGTTACATAAACTTTCCAACTTAAGAAAATAGAACAAAGGCAAATGATATTCCTAATCACAGCTCTAAAAAGTCTAAACTCTTGACAATAATTCTCTTAGGTATCTGATGATGATCTATGGTGATCTCTGCACCCTTATTTATAGCCTTGGATTCACTCTAGATTGTCTACATGTTCCCAGTCTAACGGCCCAACTGAAATCTAACCAAATTGGAAGTGTCTAACAGAAGATATTTCTTAGATTCTAAAATGCTCTATCTTTTGGTAGTTCATTGGCTGAAATAGATCACAGGATGCTCCCTTATTTTAAATGGAAGACGACACTTGGCATGTTCCTTGAAAACATTCTTATTATCAGAGAACGACACTTGGTGTGTTCTACAACACTTACTGAAGACACACGGCACTTTCTGCATAACTTATACTTTTTGTGTCTTTGCTCAGGAGTGTTCCACCTTTGACACATGTCGCAATCTGCTTCTTCAAAACTTTAACAACTTAAACAAAAAATAAGACTCATATCATTTCTCGCCCTAGCAACTTTTAAAAGGCATAGGGATAGGTGGCAATTTTTGCTTACCTCAACAAAGGACACATGGCAATCTCTACTTTACTTAACTGGGGATATATGGTGATCTCTGCTTCTTTTAGCTACCTTTTGAGAAACCTATGAAAGGTGACACATGGTGGTTTTTGCATTACTCTATTTATATTATAGAAACAATCGGGCCTTATTTCATATTTACATGGATAATGACACCTGGCAGCTTTTGCTTGCTTCAAAAAAAAACTTAAGACCCACCATAGTCTTTACCATATCGATGAAGAAAAATGAAGATAATTCAAATCTCGACACATGGTGACTTCCACTCTCTTCAATTGAGATATGTGGCATCTTTCGTCACTTTTAGAAAAGCAAATTGAAACCTTTCATGATTGCCACTTGGCACATTCTACCTGATCCTGATACTTAGCTTGTTGAAACCTTCCACTGAAAAGAGATTTGAAACGTAGATGCCGATATGAAATATGAATGCTAACACTTGTCATGTTCTATTTATTTTCTATGAGATACGTGGCAATTTCCGCTTACTTATAAAAATTGTGAAAGGTGCCTCGGCCGATGATACTTGGCAGCTTTCGCTTGACTTTGACACTTAGACAAAAAATGAATTAAAAGGAAATTAGAGCTCACGCTTTGTTTCAAAACAATGTTGTCTCAAACCAAAGTATGCGGGAACAAAATTTTACAGTGCGCAACTGAAAATCAAAATGAAACGTAGAGTAATTTTTTACTCTACAGTTTCTTTGGATGGTTGAGATATGGTTGAGTTGGTAGAGGTTTTTATTTGTTTAGTTGATATGATATCTAGTTAGAGAATATAAGTGGTGGGGTGGTATATCAAAGATGTGGTTAGAGGTTCTTATTTAGTGATGTAAGGGAGTCCCAATTTTTTCCAAAATGTGGATCAATCCATGTTAGGTTTGGCTATGAATTATAATTTTTGAACTAGTCTAGAGAATGGTTTATAGACTGGTCTTATTCCCTGGGCAATGAACTCAAAGGATAAACCCACAGGTTAAGAAAGGTGAATGGTGACCTCATCCTTTCCCTCAATCAAAGGATGTAAGGTTTGGATGGGTGGTTCCTCTATGGGAGGTGCAGAAATGGTGGTTTCTTCCTTGGGAATGATCTCCAAAGGGGAAGTGAATTGTTTGGTAGTTGAGGGAGGAGGTAAAGTGGTGATGGTTGCTTGCTCTGGTATGTCAGTTGAAGGAGGGGTTGATGACTCTACTACCTCAATAAGTGAAGGAGGTGAAAAAATTAATTCGATGGTTTGGGTCTCCAAAGGAAGAGAAGGTATTTCCACTATCACAATAAGTGGAGAGGGTGAAGAACTAGATTGGGTGGTAGGTTCTTCAACAATGAGCATGTCAAGAACCATATTGATGGTATGGGCATCATGAGAAGACTCAACTTTATTGCTCCCATTATTAGTAAGTGCATGATTAGGAAAAGGTTATCAAAAAATGTCAAGGGCTTGGTTTGGAGGTGCGTTGGGGTTGTCCAACACAAGTTCCCCCTTGTCAATAAGGATTTGGATAATGTTTTTGAAGGTATTACACCTATTAACATCATGTCCAACTACACAATGGAAAGAACATAGGTTGTTCTCATTATAAAATCCAAATGTAGGATGAAAAGAATCAAATTATTGAGGGGGTTTGATGGGAAGAAGTTATCTGATATTAGCTTTTAGTAAATTCTCCAATACTAAAGTGTCAGACTCCCCAAGCAGAGTAAATTACTTCTAATTATTTTAGTTTTTATTCCTCATGTTTTTATTTGAGAAGTTAGAATAATTTGGTTGATTGACATATGGTAGAGGAATGGTCTTAAGGAAAACTACATTCAAAATTCCCTTGATTTTGGCATTGGTGTTAGTTTGGTTGCTTGGTTTAGAGGAAGAGGCATCATTGGATTTGAAGGTAGAGCTTTTGTTTTTCAGCTTTAACTTCCCTTCATCAATGGCTCTACTTTTTAGCTTACGTGCCATGGTAAAAGCTTCATCAAAGGTTTTGAAGGTCTGAATAGACAATGTAGAAGAGATGTGTTTAGAACATGCCAAAGAAAAAAGTTCTATTAGCTTGGGTTGGGGTAGAGAAAAAGAAAGTTGATTAATTAAACTCCTCTAATGGGTTACAAAATTAGTAATAGATTCATCATCAAATTATTGGATAGAGTAAAGGTCAGTGATGGAAACTTTCTAGGAGATGTTTATTGAAAATTGATCCAAGAAAGTTTGAGCTAGTTGGGTGAAGGAGAAGAGAAAATGTTTGGTTATGGTACTATACCAATCCAATGTTGACCCTGATAAAGACGTATGGAAGGTGCAAAGAAGGAGAGCATCATCGTAGGCAATCAAATAACATGAATTCATAAATTACTTAAAGTGTTTTTAGGTGGTCTTCCTTGCTTTTAAATTTATTAAATTCTAGGAACTCCCACTGAGGAGGATATGGTCTGATAGGCATAGATGGGTGGATGGGTTCCTTGTAGATCTAGTCATATGATAAAATATTATGAGCACTAGATATTGATGACTCTAATGTAGTCATTTTGTCCATGAGAATTTTCATTAGATCTATTTGGGGTTGTGTTCCTAAAAATTTGTGAGTTACATACAATTATGGTGATTGGGTAACATATTGATAGTTGGTGGGAGGTTGAGAAGCTACCACATAGTATATGGACACAAGGGGTTGGGTAGGTGCCACATAGGGGTAGGTGGATGTAGGTAGTTGGGTAGTAGGTAGAGGTACATGATTTTGTGTGTTAGGTATGTAGCTCAAGTTTGGTGTAATGGGTAATTTTAAAGGGATCAAGGTGGGTTTATTAGGAGCTATGGTCAGGTTTTCAGTCAAAGGATAGGTAGTGACCTTGGTACTGATTGGTAGTAGGGTAGATGGTACAGACACCACAAGGTTTTGAAGTGGGGTAGTGATTTATGGATTTGGTGTAACCAAAGGAAGGTTGGTAATGCTAATGGTATGTGTTTAAATAGTTAGTGGAGTATAAATGGTTAATGGTTGGGTTACTCCTAAGGTAGAGGAGTTTTTGGTGGGGATGGAAGGTGTAAGGGTATTGGTAGGTTGAGTGGGTTGATTTTCCACAGTGTTGTCAAAGGGATTATTGGTAGATAAATATGCTTGAGTGGTTAAAGGTTGGGTGGTGATTTTGGCAATAGAAGTGTTCCCCATAAGGTGGAAATGCATGCCATAAGGAGGGTCCATGGATGGAACCAAAATAGGGATATGGTAAGATGAGGTGTTAATATAATGTTGGAGGGAAATTGGGTTATTGTCCAAGAAAGTGGCAAAGTTTGTATCTCCTTGGGGAACTACTTAATGGAAAGTAGGAATTCCTAAAGTATGAGAAGAATTATCTAGTTTAGAGACATACTCCATGGATGAGGAGATAGAAGAGGTTGATTGGGTTAGTGATGGGTCCTATTATGCAGGGTTCTTTCACTATTGGTGAGTTAGAACCATGTAAGATAAGGGAGAGATAATATAAAAACAATCTCACCACTCAAATAGGAGAAGACAATAAATGAGCAAGGAAATCAAACACACACTAAAAGGTATGTTTAAGTCCTAAAGTTCCTTTTAGTCTCTCTTTTGGCTTCTGCCTTAAGATTTGTAGTAAATTGTGTGACTCCACTTGGGTTGATATAATAGGTATTATAAAAAATATATATGGATGGTTTTAGGTTGGTATTAGGGCCTACACCCTCACTTCACACACTATAATGATAAGGGTGTCAAGTGCTTAGCCAATATATACTAATTTGTACAGTTTATACCTAACCAAAGAGTTGACTTTCTTATCCCTTTGGTAATGACCTCAAATTAGGATCACCAAGAAAGGGTAAGGTGACCGCTAGGTGATGAACTCCTAATCAGGCCTTATGTCAAGTTGTATTAATATTTGATTGATGTAGGTGGTTTGGTTTTTGTGTGTGATACAAGTGATGTTATGATTGAATTACTTTGCTTTAATTTAAATTGTGTGAACTAAACTTATAAGCAACCAATGTATGTAATTAATTTTAATCCCAAAATGAAATTTTGATTTCATTATATGTGTAGAGAGATAAGAATAAGAAAGCACCTAGATGAAACTATGAACCCAAGAAAAGACTCAAGGATCCCATTGGGAATGCCAAAATGTTTTAGATAATTTGAATTTAAGTTCTAAGAAAGGAAGAAGAAAGAAACTAGATACGAGTATGGTATAAATACTAATTTGGTTGTGCATGCATTGATCAAATGATTATAGAGAGCTCCTCTTTAGCTTGAAAGGAATGACCTATAAATAAGACAACACTAAAGTAATGGCTGGTTAGATAGATAGTTGGGTGGATTTCCTAGTGCTAGCTAGATCCCAAAAGTAAGAGCTTCTTTGGGGGATATCAATCCATGCCTTTTGAAATAATTAAGTTCAAAAATTAAAAGATAAAGTACTTGCATAAAATATAGACGATATTGAAATCAAATACAATAAATGCTTGATAAATAAATAGATAAAATTGACTAATTATAGTAATAAGTGGGTCAATATTAATGCTAAATAGGTTAGGTATGTTTCAAAAAATAGTTTAGGGCTCTATGAATAGGCAAAGATAAAGAAAGTTGGATTTGGTTGAGGGTAAGTGGGTGAAATAGCTTGCTATTATTTTGTCACACAGTGACCATTGGTAATTGAGGTGATCATCAGTGATTAAGGTAACCATCATTAGTTAGGGTAATCATCGATAGTTAAGATAGACCGTCAGTGGTTAGGTGACCATTGGCAGTTACTATGGGTTGGGTCTAGGTAATAAAAGCTTGATTGACAAGGTTCTAGAATAAGATTTTGAGAGATTGGTTTGGGCTAGGTTGATGGTGAAGTACAAATAAAGTGACTAAATTATTAAAATAAATACTTATCTTGTTAGTGGTTGATCAAATAAATGGTTGAGGTGGAAAACCTGATGGAGTCTAAAATGACTTCAGTAAATTAATGGTACTTAGTTGTTGTTTGATGGATGACATCACTTCATATCTTTATTATGATGGTTGGATCACTGGATTGCTAGAAGAACACCTAAAAAATAAACTCTAGATACAAAAGCTCTTGATTATTGTGGATCCCTTTTCACCTCCTACCCCTCTCTTCTTATAGGAAGGAAGGAGAGGTGAAATAATACATTAACAAGAGGTTCAACTTGTTGTCTAATATTAACTTTGACATACATGGGATTTCACATGAATTAGACAATATAATTATAAAAAAGAAAAGCAGAGTTGAAGTTAGTGTTAGTGGTTTAGATGGTGGAACATGATCATCGATGGTTAGGGTGACCATCAATGATCGAGGGTCAAGGTCAATTAGGTTAAAAAGGTGGGTTCAGCTAATAGGTTAAGATGATTAGAGTTAGGTCTAGTTATTGGTCGAAAGGTCAAGGTTATGCCCAATGGAGTCCTAAGGTGGTCAATGGGAGTTTTAACACTCAAAACTATAGTATGCAATTTTCTAGTGTCTATAATATGTTCAAGATCTAAGTGTAACTAGCAGTTCAAGACCTAATCTACAAAAATATCTAGTGTGGTCTAATGATGGGTCAAGTTTAGTTTATAAGGTGATAGAGAGCATGAGAAAAATTTTATAGATATTAAAGGTTTTTTCAAGTGTTTTGATCAAATATAAGATCAAAGTCTAAAAAATAATGCATGAAATATGGTTTTGAGGTTTTTTGTGTGCATAGAATGAGGTATTACAGACCTAAGAAGGATTTTCTTATGATTTTTGGAATGTTAAACCTTTGCATGAGATATTAATAAGTTCATGAAATTTGTGGAAGGATCCCAACTCAAATTTTTAAGCATTATTTTCTAGATTAAGGGACCAAGCTTGATGAATGATCATTAAAACTTTAAGGTGGTCTTAATCCTCTCTAAAACTCTAACAGTGACCTGATATGGAAGATCTTGATAGAAATAGATTAGAATGAATTAGATGACCTAGTTTAATGATTTGAAAATGTAGAGGACTCTTATAGGTACTTCTAGGTGGTATTAATTTATCAGGGTAGTGAGTGGACTAAAAGTAGTGAATTGGACTAAAATTTGGTATGGACCTAAATAGATGTTATCAAAGGTATATTTTAGGTTTTTTTTAAGTTTTTCATCTGTGTATGGAGGCTAAATAAGTTTCAAGAGGACTAAGTGTAATGTGTTGCTTGAGAAGGCCTAATTCCATTAGGTCTCCTTTAGGCCTAATAGTGGTTTTGATCCTTATGAGTGGTGACCATCCCATGTAATGGTTGTTTTATGTATGAAATGTTTTCTTTGAACCATTTTAAGGATAATAAAAATATGGAGAGGTTTGTGGCTGACCAAGGTGTATGAGAGAAAAAGACTAATAGAAGAACAAGGCTTAATAGGCCTAATTTGGTTGTTGAAAAAGAAAAGACCTTTGAATAAATAAGAGGGTAGATTTTGAAGGATCAAGAGGTATTCTAGACCATCAAAAGAGGGGAGAGAGAATATGATGAACATATAATAGAGTTGATGCATGTGTATATCAAGTTTAATTGACCTAATAAGCCTAGTAAGAGGCATATTGAGTGAGGAAGCCTAATAGGTTATTAGAGAGAGATAGAAGAGTGTGAAGAGAAAAAATAAGGTGATCATCATTAGTTGAGTGAGAAATAGGTGTCCAAAAGTGATCAAAGTTTCTAGGTGGATGATTTTGGTGCCTCACTAAATCTTAATTCGTTGCTTATAGGACTATAATCTAGGATATGTTTTAGTGGGTTTTATTCGCATGAGGTTTTCCCACATATCTCTTATGTTCATATGTTGTGTGCTTATGTGTATGATTTTTTATGCATTAGTTTATGTATGTATTTTAATGAATGCTTCATGAATGATAAGTGAAATTGAATGATTATTTTAAGGGCACGAATTCACCCCTATCATTGGTTGTGCTTCCAAAAAATTATTCTTGAGAAAAATATTACATAGTTATCTGATCAGGGAATCATTACATATCAAAAAGGCACATCTAGACCTATTTCGCATATTTCTCCTAGAGACTCATATAAGAAGGTCAACCCATCCCATGTTGCTCCTTGTGAGTAACCATGGTCCATTGACCTTCATAGAAGATAACCACTAGTATAAGTACCTCTCCTAATGTACTATCTACTGGGACTGATCTCTCCCACACTAATATTACCAAGGAACCATTAGTTAATCAAGTCCTTCAGAAGGAGATACTAGGAGATGGTGAATCTACATAATATATATGGGCACCTAAACAAACACATAAAAATTCAAAGGATATTTATACATATACTTCAAAGTTAGTTACAAAAGAAAAATTAGTAGTCCCATTACCACATGATTATTATGGTCAATATTTCTTATTTCCATATATATTTAATTACATATAGTGATTACTAAATTAGCTTCAATTTTCATTAAATTGAATTATTTTATACTACACACCATATTTAGACATCCAAAATACCTAAGCATGTTTCTACTATTATTAATTCAAAGAAACTAGAGAGCACACAAATATGGGTCCCATGAACCCCTAATACTCTTACTATCCCTTCATGACCATATATCCCTATTATACATACACATAGCATAACAAATACTATAGATATATTTCACATTTTAGTCATCTAAAACGTCACTTGAGTGCCAAGAGTGGTACTTAAGACCACCTATCCAACCTTTGTGTAGGCCACATGCATCCTCAAAGGTCCTTCAATCAATCCTAAACCCTCACTGTAGCATCATATGCCCTATTTCTTTAGGTTATGCCACCTAGACACTAGCGCTAATGATGTTAGTGTCCCAGTTTGGGTGTTATTGTCATTTTTTCACTTTTTGTCACCAACATATATATTTTTGAATCAACCACCTAAGGTCAGCCTAGGCATATTTAAATACCCAAAAAATCACTATAATAGTATATATACATGATTTTTATCCCTTTATTCACTAGATAGAAATCATATGTAAATAACATAAACTAGCTCAAAATAAGTTGTGCACAATCAAGGTTATCAATCCCTATTCTACCTTACTTCTACATATATTCATATAAAACAATCCTAAGCTTATAATAAATAGACTTTTAGTCTCCATATTCATTCAAACCACTTAAATTGGCATTCATACTAGCTTCATTTTCACTTGTACCAGCACTTAAGTGGGGAGAACTACATCAAGCTTGATCCCTCCTTAGAGTATTGGTGTGTAGGAAACAATCATCACAAAGGGGTGTTGAGGATGTCCAACTTACCCCATTAACATAACACTTTAATAATATTTTCAATAAATTCCCTAAAAATATTAAGGTCTAAGGTTTACATGCAAAATTAGTCAAAATAGGTCAGCAATAGGGAATCATAACTTATGCGCATAGGAACGTGCTTGGTAGAATTCAACACGAGTACACCTTTAATCTTAGAGTAGTTTTGAACAAAGGACACTAGCACAAAAAAGAGGACACTAATTCCATTGGTGTTACTATCTAATTAGGGTAATACTATTTATAAAGTGTTTTGACACTTGGATCATATCCATTACACTCAGATTAGCTCTTGTCTTAGTTTAAAGCCTCCATATCTTCTACCTCAATCAATTTCTAGCTAAGTACTTATTTGTATTATTTATTGATATTTTTAGAAAGTTTAAAATAGGTCAATTCTATTAAAAATTAGTGGCTTTATATATTACATATTTTATACCGTGATTTACTATACTCAACCCCTTTAACAACCTAGGACTTACACTCCATAACCCTAAAAAATGTAATCATTTGGTGAACATGACTTAATTTAAACACTGCTAAAACACTAGCCTTATATGCTCTTAGGGTGTGTATCCTTTTATTTTCTATGCTCAGATATTAGTTATAAAATATTAAATTTGTTTTAGTATTTAATTCTTGCAATCTTTCATAGATTAAATTTCTTTAAAGGTTTAAACTACACAATGATTTTCCTACTTACCAACCTACAATGGTAAAATTTAACAACCAATTCGATGAAACTAATAAAATACAATTGCAAGATTTCATTTCCAAACATTTAGATATACTATATGACCTTATCAATATTGTCCACAAATAACTTCAAAAATCTAATAATGGTCAATCCTCCACTCCCCCAAATAATAATATTATTACACCTACTTTGGGGGCTACTCGGCTTGTACAATAACCTATTGTAACTCAGCAACCTTCAACAATGGAAACACCTCCTATGGCTAGTTCCTCCCCTTTAGATATAAAATCCCTTATGCATGAGATCCATGATCTATAGGTTAAGGTGTTACATCTTTATCAAGGTGCTACTAGGCCACCACATGCCTTGGTTTCTCATGTTCTTTTACATACACCTTTGGCACAACACATAGTGACAAATCCTTTGTCATATAGATTTGTGGCACCTAAGTTTAATTTGTATGATGGTAAGGGTGACCTAGAGTACCATATACTAACTTTCCATGCAACATGTTTGGACTATGTATCCAATGAATGGATCCTTATTATTTTTTTCTCATGTAATCTAAAGGACTATGCCTTGCAATATTTTATGATCATCCAAATCAGTCCTAGACCCCTATACCAATGCTAGTGTCTTACATGAAGTAGGTGTCTAGCACCCTAAAGTCATATAATTTGTAAATTAAATGTATCTTAATGGTCATCATAAGTTCTTTAATGTGATATATTTCTTGGTTTGAAGGGTATATATTCACAATCTCTCCTCATTCATTCCTCACCTAACATTCATATCAAAGAACATTCATTTAAGAAAAAATTCCCCATTTATTCCTATTTCTAAATTAGTCATAGGGACTACACATCTACATGTATGAATTATTGAAGGAGCAACCCAAGATCTATATTTTCTAATTTACAAACTAGGTAATTATTGTTCTTGATTTCCACATATTGCATGATTCACACACAAGCCAACACATTAGGGAATAACTACATCAGTCTGAGGCCCTCTTCAAAGTAGTGGTTATGTGGGTATCACCCACTGATACAGGGCTATTTGGGATTAGATTGACATTGTGAACCCACTAACACATTTTTTCAAGGTCACTATGAATATGAGTAACTAGGGTTTTACAATTTCATGAGTGAAATTTTGTGACCCAAATATGAATACACCAAAGCAAAGGTGAAGACAAACCCATAATAATGTATGTGGTTGCATCTTTTTCTAGTATGTATTTTTTATAGTACACTTGTGCTTTGTTAAAATAGTAGTATTGAAACTAATGTATAAGGATGACGCTAGTGTCCATGGTTCTAGATGTGCTCAATCTAGAATTTGGCAACTATTCTAGAATCCTCTACTAATTTGCTTCCTAATTGTTCTAGATTCATAGCTATGTTAATATTATAACCATTTAAGTACATTATTTATTTTTCATTTCCATATCTAGCATAGTTTTACTTACTATTCTAAACCTATCTTAGTTTAGTAAACTTGACATTTGTTGTATCTAAGTTTAGCATTTAATTGGCCTACTATAGATCTGATTATCACCCTTATACATTGTCATTTCTATATTCTTAACCCTATCTATCCAAGTAAGATCCACATCCAAATTTAAGGTTAAATATTTGGTGAACCCAATCTTTTAAGATAATTCTTACCTAAGTGTACCATTTAGGATGTTTATTACCTACTTTGTTCTAATATTTATGTACTTTATTTCTCTCATCGTGGATGATATTGATTGATTTAATTACTATGATTATGAAAATATCCAAATTTATATCAAATAAGGGGTGAAAATTTATTAATCTTGTATTCTTCTAAGTATTAAATCCTATAATATCAAATATTTGACAGGTGGTAGCTACCATCCCTCTGACCAGGTCTGTGCTCCTATTATTTTAAGAGATGATTTGATCCATCATAAGGAAGATAAATATCTTTTCACAATACTTCCAAAACCACCATCATATGATTTTATCCTTTAATATTTTTTAAAATATAAATACAAAAGACAAGGATTAGGCAAGCATGAGCAAGGTATAATCCACCCTGTGTCTCTTAAATATAATACAAATTAGCAAGGCTTGGGATTTTCATAAAAAATCATGAGTCAACAAAATGTCAAATCCTATAATCAGGTCCTTCATGCACATTATACCATAAAATTGGTTACATATGACCAATATTCTCCTTCATATGACCATCAAAAGTTTTTATAAATACATAAGGAAATTATGACTAATTTACAAATGAATTATAAAGGGTATTTTCCTTCAAGTTCATTGATCAAAACCCATCTTGTTCCAACATTTCCAAACAATATCCACCTTATCAAGGGTGATGATTCTCTATTACCTACATTTGATATTGATTTTTTTTGAAATTTTAACCAATAAATCATAGCCTCTTCACTAATCAACATCAAGCCATCAATAAGAATAAAGCATTACAAACCTAAAGTGTGAAATGTGCCATATTATATAAAAGATGCATTTTTACCAAAGGTTCTTACTATACCAAAAGAGATGCCTTTACAAAAGCTTCATCAAGATCCAATTTTTATATCCTTACCAAAATGTAATGAACCAAATTCTTTCAATGGTCCAAGATATTCAAATGACATATCAAAAGTACTAAAATTCAAAAGATCCAATACCACTACCAAAATATCTTAAATTTAGTGATCATGAACTTGCACTTGTTATCCATGAGGATGATTATACTCATATGCTTAAATTAAAAAAATGTGGTGGGTTGTAAATAATGATAACACCTATGACAAACATCATTGTTCCCATGGAAAATATTTATTTCTATGATGACCACTATTGGGGATCTTCAAAAATAAGTTTCTGTAGACACCAAAATAGTGTCAACCCCCCCTTGGTCCCTTTCTAACTTCAACATGCCTAACCTATACTTTATTAATTTAAAATACTTATTTTAAATTAATAATCTAGACACCTCACCTTAGATTCCTAGCTCTTAGGCCATTTATAACCCTATGATTAATCATAATTACCTAAGACCTAATTTTAACTCTCCCACTAATTCTCATGCCTATTAAAACCACCTTTAGACCGTTTAACAATGACAACCAAACTTGGCAGATGGAAGAATGGGCAAAAGGCTAAAAATAGCCTTTTTCCCATTCTCTAGCTACCAAAGTCGGTTAACAGTCGACCGACGCTAGTGGTATCGCCAACGTCAGTTGCTTAAAACTAAATTCCAACCTCGACTGCAGCCCCGAATGCAAATTCTCTTGCTCCCAGGATCCGAATTCTCTTGCTCCTCGACTACTTGCATATCAAAGGCAGGCTTTAGGATGAGGCATCAGCATTCTATCATCATTCTTCAAGCTATAAAAACTCTGTAGAACTCACTCTAGATTGGATTGGATATTGCATGAGGTCTTCAACATCAAGCCACAATAGGTACAGGTGTTCAAACACCTTTAGTTATTCATCAAGCAAGAGCTAAGTATTTTTTTGCCTTTCATTTCAGTATCTTTAGAATGGATTGGTAATTAGTCAATATGCTATTTCTAAGTAAGTACTGTTGAGACCAAACCCATCTTTCTTCCCAGAGAGGCTAAAAAGCCTTCCTCTTATCCTGACCCTCATCTCACACATAACATCTACCTTTGGCCACCTTAAGACTCTATTGACCTTCCTGCCACCCTACACGGACCTCCAAATTACTAGACTCCTCTGTCGACCAAAGACATCAACCAAAAACCTGTCTAAAGCCCATTTCCCCTACCAACATCGGTAGCATAAACGACGTTGGCAACTTTACCAACCGATGCTGGCAGGACTACCGATGTCGGTGACTGTGGAAGACTGATTATAGAATTCAGGTACACATTATCTATTTCTCCTTCTTTAAGTCTTTCATTATTTCTTTCCATTACAATATTATTTTTATCAACTAGTGGACTGTCATCCCTCCAAGAAGTCTTTGCACTTCTGGGACTGAGCATATCGCTTGGCAGTCCACCATATCTGTCTCTAACATTTTTCTTTGTTAAGTTTTCTTCTTACCTACAGTTGTCATCCTCCACAACCAAAGAGGAGCTCCTTCAACATTTGGATAACGGTGCACAACTTAATCTGGGTACGTACAAACCCTTGACCATTAACCCTTAGTTTCTTATTTCTTTTGAATGTGAAAAGCAAAAAAAATGAGTGGAAACATTCTGGCACGCCCGGTGGGACCCTAGAGTTTTCCTTGGGTTCATTTTTGTTTCTTCTAAAGGCAAACTTTCATATAGGTGCATTAGGAAATTTTCTCTCCTTGTATCCTTCTTCTTTCTTTCTCTTTCAAAAAGACACCATTAGCACAAGTTAAAAAGAACTTTTTCTTCTTGTCATCTTTTTCCTGCATCTTAGAGTAGTGAAATTCATACTCTTAACCTTTTCCCCACTTATTTACATCTAAACAAAACATTTCAATTTGGGTTAAAAATATATTGCATCTCATTCCTACTTGAATGCATTTTTAGTTCATCTAGTAATTAAAAGTGCATTATGAATAAATCATAGTGCACATATGTTACACAACATGACCACATTCAAAAAATCAAACATCTAAACATACCTGAGACAAGGCCCGACTAGGATTTCATCACCTAGTGGATACCTTACCCTTCCTGGTAATCCTACTTGGACTTCACTGCCAAGGGGAAAATCCACTATGTTCTCTAGCAGAGTATAAACTCTAGGGGAAGTATACATTGGCTAAGCGACCCAGCTTGACTCTAGAATTGTGAAGTGAGGGGAGCAAGCCCGTAGCACCAAGCCACGTACGGAACCTAACACAGACTTTGAGCAACAAAACATAACCCGAAACCAACCTTAGACTGCCTCTTTTATGACCCATTCTAAAAGCCCAACTTCTCAAACACACTCTTTTAAGGCATAAGCCACCACGACTCTAAAATTTATTCTTAAGAATTAACATTTAGTGGTTGCTTGCCATCATCTATTTTTCTATCGATATCTAATTTTTTGAGCTGGTGAGGTCACATTCTGAGATCTAAAAACAACTCAGACTTTCTTCTTTCTTCCAAACACTTTTAGTTTTTTGAGTTTTTGGAAATACACAGTAACCAACATCGGTTTTTCCACCGACATCGGCAACTGAACTTCACCGACATCGGTTATCTGACCAACATCAGCAACTTTCTTCACCGACATCAGTTTTTCTCCCGACATCAATCACTGTCAAAAAAATTTCTCAAAAAGCAAGTTAAAAACCTGACCTTTTTGCTGTTAAAAACAAATTTTGGTTTTTTGAGGTTGAAACATACAGTTTTTAGAACTTGAATCTATTTTGCCTTGGATGGTTTTGACACGTAGTGAAACCAAAACTCTTGTTGACCATGCAAAGTAACAACCACTCCCACCTTCGCCTTTTATATCAAGTCTCCAAATGGAGTATAATTCAGAAATTGAACGTACTCCTATCCAACCAACCCCAACTCAACCCCCTATTGTTCTCTAAGGGGACCAAGACTTTGAAAGGTTCTTTAACCTCAATGTCAAGGCTCTTCAACACTATCTCATGAGAAGTCAAACATGAGATCCTTCAGGCAACCCAGTTTATGAAATGCCAACTTCCTTAGTTGAAACGGCAATCATATCAATAGCCTCCATAACCCAACCCATGGTCACCCAGGCCATTGCCTCAACTAACAACCCGACCATAACCAATCTTCAAACTGTGGCCTCTCCTATTTCTAGACCTACCTCCATTGGGGTTTCTATACCTCCTCAACCATAAACCATTCAACAAAGTCCTACACCATTCCAGAACTTAATTGTCTTCATCCCACCTACTCTTGCACCCATAAATACAAGAGTGACTACTTATCCATTGGCTAGTGTTGCCACCATCCAACCACCTTTGGCGACATCAAGTCAAGTTGTGCCCTCTAGCTTCATGACATAACCACCCTTGACTTCAACATCAGTCCCTATGACTAGTTACCAATATGTTGCACCTATATAAGTGCAACCAACTATGTCATACGCTCCACCTAACACCTTCCAAATGCCTTACAACCTAAGGGGTGCCCCACCTACAAATCCATCAACTGATCTAATCAAGATGTTGATGGATAAGGTGTCTAATCTTGAGACATCTGTTTCAGGTTCAAGAAATGTTCTCTCATATGAACAAATCTGTAATGAACCTATTCATCCTTCAGTCCCAATCCGACCATATCCTAGTCAGTGGGAACTTCCCAAGTTTACTTGCTTTCAGAGTAAAGAGGACCCACATCAACATCTACAAGCGTTTAGACACGCTTATTACCTTATAGAACATGATGATGCATTATTACTACACACATTTCCCATGTCACTTTCTGGTGCTACCCTCGATTGGTATAGTTCTATTACTAGTCACTCTCTATTTACCTTCATGCAATTAGCTCAACTATTTCTTGACCACTTTTCAATTAACATAACTAAAAAGGTCTCCATCACGGACCTATATTCTATCAAATAATTCGACGATGAATCAATAGCTGATTTTGTTGCCCGTTAGAGAGGTTTAATCAACCAACTCTCCTTTTCTTTACCTCAACCTGAGCTCATTGAGCTCTTTTCACAAGCATGTGCCAAACACATCTCATCTACTTTGTAGGTCCAAACATTCCACACATTTGATGAAGTTTTCACCATGGCTAGGAAGCTTGAACTCCATGTTGTCAAAGAAAATAAAGTCAAACTGCGTAGTAAAAATACTAATCCAAAATCAAATGACCCTTCATCCAAATCTTCTTCTTCCAATCCCAAGTCCAAGGGATCAGCAAATGTTGTGGTACTTAGATAATCATCATCAACCACAACTAACCAATCCAAACATTCCACATCTCAAAGCATTACATGACAATTCCAACAATAATACATACAACGTCAATATACTCCAATAGGAGAATCATACGCATCCATGTTGGATAAACTAGTCAAACAGGGAGTCCTCAACCTCCCCCAAATTTGACCACCACCTCAATTTGATCCCTCACATGCCATCCCTGCATGGTATAGGGAGAATGACTTCTGTTATTACCATGTCAAAGGCCATGACATAGACAATTGTAAAACCTTCAAGAACATTGTCCAAGATATGCTAGACAAAGGTGATCTTGTCTTGGATAACCCAAACACACCACCTAACCAAAACATAGACATCTTTAGACAACTTTTTCCTAACCATCCCCCTAGCCAAAACAACATTCAGACCACAGCTGAAGACCCCCAAGAGCATAATATACGCACGATCGATATGGTTTCACCTTTTGTCCCTAACCAACCTCTTTCACAAACTGAAGAGGTTAGTCAACCTAACCCTCCAGCACAAGAAGAAGAGCTTTCTTATCTTAATAGTCCTCCATCTACCCCCCTTATATTGGAGGATGCTTTAACCATACTAATGCCACTAGCCCCACCTTCATCCTTCCTACTACCAATGGAGGACCATACCTTTCCTACTCTTCAACCACAAGTAGAAGGTACAATCATCCCTGCCCTCTTCCCTCTCAAAGAACCCCATTCTCCAATTCCTTCTCCACCGAGAGAAGAACTTGTCTCTTCACCTACTTCAACTAAAGACGATCTAGTAATGGCTCTCTCTCACCTTTGGCTTGAGATTTTTGCTTCTAACACATTTCCACTCTAACAACCACCCAAATCTTTTGAAAAACCAATTATAAAGCCTCACCTAACATCTTCCAAACCATTCTCTTGACTGGCTAAAAACTTAGGATTCCTCCATTCGAGGAACTTAGAACATGAGGCATTATGGGAGTGACTCAAATCTCCTTATCTTACACATCCCACTTCATCTTGTACTAATGACCCTCCTTCGACAAAATCTCCCAAAGTCTCCAATGAGGACCAGGCTTCTACGTCCAAATCTTTAGAAGCTCAACCATCTGCATCTGAACCTAAACCCTCACACCATACCAACACTGGTTAAATCCCTCAGTGTTTGCCCCATATCTAACCTCACTCACCCACAAGTGAAGGTAGATTTGAATCTCGCCTCCCATAATAGTGGTCCTCATACCGTATTAAAGAAGGCTACTAAAACACGTCGAAGAACTCCTCCTCCACCATCATCATTGCCCTTCATTTTGAGCCCACATCCTTCTACCTTAATAGGAGTGCTCCCTACTCCAACACCTAACAAAAACAAGTTGCCTCCATTACTCCCTTTACCTACCAAAAATATACCTCCTCTAAAAAACTTGGCACCCCTCACAAAGAAAGTGTCATCTACATGAGTGGCCACACCACCAACCCAAAAGGTGGTACAAAAATCTCCCTCAACAACTCCCAAACAAAAGTCATCAACACCTAGTGCATCAACAAGCATGGACCCCTTAGTGGGTTCATATGCTTTGATACTACGCTGACTTTTGCAAACTTCTAGCATCACTCTTCCACCTATTAAACCATTTCAACCTCTTGAATCAAAACCATTATGGTTCAATGACACTAAAATCTGCCTATACCATCGCTCACCTGGGCATGACACTAAAAATTGTTGTGCCCTCAAGGTTGTCATTCGCCATTACTTAGAAAAAGACACCCTTCTTGTTGAGGATACTATCAACAAATCTCCAACACTATCTCATGTCTCTCAAACCTCTTCACCTTCATCAGAATCCCATCATCAGACTATGGTCCCTTTACCTCCTTCACCCCCTTTATTCAAGATTAACACCATCAATGTGGCCACTAGGTCACAAACTTTAAAAGATAAAGCAAAAGACAAAGTTTTTATTCCTTGGACCTACCCATTTGTCAAACCTGCTCAACCACCCAAACCCAAGATTTCTATCTTGGGTACATCCCAACCCACTTCTTCAGAGGCAATCTGTGATTCTATGGTAAAACAGCTTCACCAAACTCCCATGAAGATGACTTTATATGACCTCATTCAAAGCTCTCCACAACATCATCAAGCTTTAATCAAAGCTTTACAGGAAGTGGAGGTCCAACACAAGGACCCCCAACCACTAGCTGCCTTAGTCCAATCATTACCCACCATCACCTCTATTACCTTTAGTGATTCTAAAATTCCTACCTCTAACTTGGAAGATCAGGATGTTGCCCTTTTCATCAAAGCTTATGTTGATCGAACTCAAATTAAGAGAGTTATGATTGATGGGGGTGCCAGCATCAATATCATTTCCACCCATGCCTATGACCAATTAGCCCTCCCAAAGAATTGTATCTCTAAAACTGACGCAATTCTTCAATCTTTTAATGACTCCACTACCACTACCATTGGCACCGTCATCTTACATATTCATGTTGGCCCACAAACAATCCCAGAGCTCTTCTATATCATCGAGGGAGAGTTCCAATACAACATGTTATTAGGACAACCTTGGATCCATGCCATGGCCTGTGTCCCTTCTGCATTACACCATTGTGTCAAATTTGAACACGACGGCCAAGTCCATGTCATTCCCATAGACCCCTCCCCTTTCAAGACATGCAACACAACTTATCGACCCAACGATGTTCTCATTCCTTTAAAAACATTAACCCAAACACCACCTCCACCCACAGAAGCTTCAACAAGTATGCAAACAGCGGTTGCACCTACACCACCTCCTTAAGTGACAACAAAAGATCCTATGGAAGATACCTTCTAACGTCTTTCACTCGGGGAGTATCGTTTACTCACCTTGGACATGTTCTAGACTCCTCAAGATTATGGACAACTTCATCACAATCCTAGCTATGACCATCATATCAGAATGGTCATCCCTTATGGTCCTCCCAATCTTCAAACAAATCTCATTTATGGAGGGCTAAATCAAGCTCCCACTGATGGGAATCCTCTTTCATCACCTCAACTATTTACGTCTGACTTCTCTTTTCTTGGCAACCCAAACTTTGCTCATACCTATCTTTATAGGTGTGCGTGGAAGGGCTTTGGCTTTGGGCACTATGAACAAGGCTCCCACCAGGCTGTCAAACCACCAAATGATGAGGCCATAAAGAATGCCAAGAAGTGACATGGCCTGGGTTTTGAAGAACCTACTGAAACTTCTAAAAACCCTCACCCTGAACCTATCATAGAACAATTACCTCCAAACTTGCCTACTCCCCCATCTTCACCTATGGAGTCGGTGGTTTCCATCCCTCCTAGTTTTTTTTTTACAGAAACGCCATTCGCTTGAAACCCCTAACCTATCAACTAGGTGGGGTATCCAAGTCT
Organism: Torreya grandis; assembly: GCA_037957365.1. Classification (NCBI taxonomy): domain Eukaryota; kingdom Viridiplantae; phylum Streptophyta; class Pinopsida; order Cupressales; family Taxaceae; genus Torreya; species Torreya grandis. The sequence continues at coordinate 1,917,808 of JARHVA010000041.1, forward strand.
CTCCCTCTCATTTATCCAAACATGATAGATGATGAATCTGCTACCATCAACAATGTCCAATGCATAGACGATGATGCCATTCTCACCTACATGGGTGCAGATGATTCTTTCATTCAACGATCACTTCCTTCAAAAATGTGGGTTATGTTAAATAAATCAACCATTGACATTAACCTTCCATCTTCTGATGTTCCCCACATTTTAAAGATTGGTCAATCTTTGGATGCCCAGGAACAAATTGACTATACCAAATTCCTTTCAGACCATAGCAAAGCCTTTGCTTGGACCTACAGTGATATGCCTGGCATCGACCCTAACATTTTCATCCATAACATCGTCACAAACCCAGAGGCTAAGCCTATCAGGCAAAAGCTTCACAAGATGCATCCTCGCATCACGCTCCTTATCAAAGAGGAGCTTCAACATCTTCTTTCCATATATTTCATCCAACCCATTGATTATCCACAATGGATGTCAAACATCATCCCTGTCACAAAAGCAACTGGGGGGATACGAATCTGTACTGATTATCGGGACCTCAACCTAGGCTGCCCAAAAGATGATTTTCCTCTATCCAACATCAACCAACTTGTTGATCTTACGACCGATCATGAGATGCTATCACTCATGGATGGATTTTTAGGATATAACCAAATCCTGATTGTGCCATAAGATCAACACAAGACCACCTTCATCAGCCCATGGGGGACTTTTTGCTATAGGGTCATGCCTTTTGGCCTAAAAAATGTGGGCACCACATATCAATGCACCATGACTTACATCTTTCACGATCTCCTCCACAAAATCATGGAGGACTATGTGGATGACCTGCTTAGGAAATCTAAACTCCACCGTGACCATTTAACTATTCTCAAAATCATATTCACTTGCCTCCTCCAATAGAACGTTCGACTCAATCCCAAGAAATGCATCTTTGGGGTTCTCTCTGGGAAGCTTTTAGGTTTCATCATTTCCCTTTGTGGCATTGAGATTGATCCCACTAAGATAAGAGCTATACTCGAGATGCTACCACCTACCAATCTAAAGCAACTTCGCAGCCTGCAAGGGAAGCTTCAATCTATTCATTGCTTCATCTCGTAGCTTTCTGACCGATGTCAACCCTTTCATCACCTCCTCAAGAAGGACGTCTCCTTTCATTGGGATAAGGATTGCCAAGAGGCTTTCAAAGCCCTTAAACATTATCTTGTCTCTCCACCAGTCCTTATTCCACCAAAAGATGACCAACCCTTCTACCTCTACATTTCAGTAACCAATCATTCTTTAGGTGCCATGATCATGCACCAAGATGAACAACATCGTGAGCAGGAAATTTATTAAATAAGCCAAATGCTCATTGACTATGAAACTCGGTATACTCATACCAAAAAAACTCTATTTGGCATTAGTATTTACCACTACCAAACTCCGTCATTATCTTCTCAATCACAAAACTTATGTCATCACCCACACTGACCCCCTCAAATACATGCATTCCAAGCCATACCAAAACCAACGTATGGCTCATTGGCTCATGCTTCTTGCTGAGTTCAATTTGGAATTCATCCAACAAAAATCTATAAAGGGGCAAACAATCACTGACCAACTAGCGAATGCCTCTCTAGCTGACAACCAACCCTCTCACTGTGAATTCCCTGATGAATCCATCGCCACGTTATCCACCGATGACATTTTCTATCAAATGACAATGTTCTTTAACAGGTCTAAAAGTCAACACGGTGGGGGTGTAAGGGTCATTCTCATCCCTCACGAGGGTGAGCCCATGCCCCTATCCTTCAAACTTGACTTTGAATGTACCAACAACATGGCTGAATATGAAGCCTTAATTTTGGGACTTCAAACCACCCTTTTCCTAGGCATCAAGACCATCAACATCTTTGGTGACTCACAACTAGTCATCAATCAAATCAATAGCTCCTATCTTTGTAAAAATGAAATTTTGCAAAGGTACAAACACCGTGTTGACACCCTACTAGAATATTTTGACCATTACCTCTTACAAACTGTTCCTCAATCTACGAATAACTTTGTTAATACTATGGCTTCTCTCACCTCACATATTCCATCTTCATCTTCTTCTTTGAGAATTTATGTCATGGTACACCGTTTGGCATTACCTTCATATATCTCCACTAACATCAACCTCATCATCACCATTGACTCTAGTCCACAGGATGTTTGGTATAAACAACTTGTGGACTACTTAACTTATTCTATTGTCCCCCTTGATCTCTCTAGCAATGCACGATAGGATTTTATCAAAAGCACAGCTCGATATACTATGCTAGGGGGTCTTCTCTATAAACGAGGTTTTGATGGCCTCCTTCTTCGATGTATAACCTCCACTTAAACATCTCACGCTATCAAACAAGTCTATGATGGGATTTGTGGAGGGCATTTTAGTGGTAACTCAGTTGTAAAGCACATCCTTTGCCTGGGCTATTATTGGCCCGCTCTTCACCAAGACTACAGCAACTATGTTCAGCATTGTATCAAATGCCAACAATATGCTAACTTACTTCATGTCCCTAGCCATGCTCTATAAGTTGCTAAGGATTTTTGGCCTTTTTCACAATGGGGCTTAGATCTAATCAGTGAGATTGACCCTCATTCATCTCTTTGACATCAGTCCATTATCACCACAATCGAATACTTCACTAAATGGGTGGAAGCTATTCCCCTCATCTCCACTAAAGCTGACAAAATCATCAACACCCACATCATTTGTTGTTTCAGTGTACCCCATAAGATCATCACCGATAACGGCAAATAATTCAAAAAGAAAATTGTCCAAAAACTTTGTGACTCATTTGGCATCAAGCTCAGCTTTTCCTCGCCTTACTACCCACAAGCAAATGGGTAGGCTGAGGCTTCCAACAAAATCTTAACCAAAATTCTAATGAAGGTGGTCAACGACTGTGGAAGGGATTGGCACATTCACATTCCCTTCACTTTGTGGGCCTACAGCACTAGCATCCGAACCCCTACGAGTGCTACACCTTTCTCTTTAGTGTATGGAATAGAGGCTGCCATACCTCTTGAAATATAAATACCTTTATTATGCATTTCTTTGCATGACATACTTTCTAACAATGACTTTCATCAAGATCGATTGGCTCAACTTGAGTTACTTGACGAATGTCACCTTGTTGCCCTCAACCATCTCCATATCTACCAAAATCACATCCAACGTGCCTATAAAAAAAGTTTGAGAGAATGAGATTTCAAAATTGGAGATCTTGTCCTCAAAGAAAACCAACACATGACCAATATGGAAAGAAGTAAATGAGGCAAGTTTTCTCCTAATTAGCTTGAACCTTATATCATAACACACAAGTATGGATCAGGGACTTATCGTCTGTCTTCTCTTGAAGGCCGGCCAGAACTTGAGCCCCTTAATGCCTTGCATCTTTGACCATTTTACTGTTAATCAAGTACTCATTCACTTGACGTTTAACTTGAGCTCGTCCCTTGGGCAACCCCCATCATCCTCATCCCTATTCCTTTCAACCCTTTTTACCTACAAACATTAGTCAACCCTTTTGTAAAGCATGAATGATTTGTCTTAATAAAAATGGAAACCTCTAAACCTCTATAGCCAAGTCCATGACCAAAAGTCCAGTCAAAAATAAACAAACAAACAAAAAAACATAAAAACTAGGATACCTATTCAAAGGTCATAAACTATCAATGTAGACTGCTCCCTTAAAGGATAGCTGCATAATTATTGTAACTAATAGACTGCTCCCTTGAAGGACAGCTATCCAAAGACATCAAAACATAAAAAGCAGAATATAGACCACTCCCTCGAAGGATGGCTATACCCAAATTTTGCTACAAACAACACACTCTCAGAAGCTTCCCACGTCGATCAACTTCACATATGACCACAAAACAAAACAACATCCCCACGTAGACTTCCCACATCGATCAGTCTACCAAAAAAAAATGACTAACAAACTATTAAGTCATGGACTTGCCTATAGTCATTCTCAGGGTCACCTATAAAAAGGGGCAAAGTTATCCTTGCTAAGAAGGGTTACGCTATCCTAACATCTCACATAATCAAACCTACCCAAACATACTCAAGGGATTTCAAGCTCACTTAATGTCAAGTGATTCGACTACTTCTCTAATATAAACCAATGGTCAATGACGCAATTCATGAATGGGGATTCTGTTTGCAAAAAATCCTATCTATGCTACCATTATGGTCCCTGTCAATGAAAGAGCACAACACCTTTCACTTCTTACATACCTTTGTCACATCCAACCAAATCATTTTCTAACCAAACCAAAACATTTTCTAACCATTAGCACAACCTCATGATTTATTTAATACAAATACCAATTTGTGTTATATGAATTATCATACCCCTTCACAATAGTTTTTATGGACAAAAATACGCATGGAAACTATCAACCAAACATAGCCAATGTTATAGAATACACCATCACATAATATGGAAAAGGCTGTAACATCATCATACACTTATCAATTTCAAGCATGTACCATCACACCTATGGGAAATGCTAACGACCCTAACCTGACCAAGACAACTATCAACCACTTTGACTCTTCCTCCCTTTTGGGGAGAACTAAATTAGCCTAAGGCCCTTCAAATAGGGGCTATGTAGGTAGCACTCAATTGACACAGAGTCTTCTGGGGTTAGCTCAGCCATTTGCCTGTTCATCTCCCTAATGACGTCGGCCATTTGTTTATTCGCCTACCTGATGGACCAACTATTTCACCTTTAACCATGACTTAACCTAGTCAAAACTTAGTCCATAACCTCAACTCTCTTCTTCCCTTTTAGGGAGAACTACATTGGCCTGAGTCCCTTCAAATAGGGGCTATATAGGTAACACTTAGTTAACATGGGGTCTTCTGAGGTTAGCTCGGCCATTCCTTCGTCCATCCATCTAATGGACCGACTATCTATACCAACCCAAAATCATGACCAAATAACCAGCCCTGACACTGAATGAGTTACCTAAACTTCTCATGGGGCACATTTGAGATCACATACATCTCCCTGACCACAACACATGCCACCTGAGATCATACCATGACTCAACCCGACTCGACCAATGACCTTGGAGATCGCGACTATCTCCTCAGACCACAACCACTTTTGAGACAACTTTGCCTTGGTTGTTTTGCATATATGTTACCTCACAAATAGTTAGCAAATTATACACAACCCACATTATGACCCTCACACATATTATCAGATCGTGCTCTAGTTGATCTTCAATATTTGTGACATTTTCATGTTTTTCAGGAGCACTTCCTGAGCTTGAGATACTTGGAACATGACGACCATTAGAGCTATAGCTCTGATCATTTAACCCAATCAACTACGACTAAATGCTAGGGATTGATTATTTCAATTTTAGCACTCCTTGACCTTTGACTACAAAAATTTGACCTATCTATCACGTGAAGTGGTATACGCATAATCCCAACTATTGTAGCATTCACACTCTGACTTCACCATACACATCCACTACCTATCAAATCAGCATCTAATATCAAGTTATCTTCCCTCGACTCCCACTTTGAGGGGGAATACCTCATCCCTTACCTGGAGTAACCTAAACCTCATCCCATACCTGGGGCAACTTACTCCTATTTTTGTCTTACAGTTCGTTAGAATAACCAATAAGACAAAAAGGGGCAAATGTAGACACCAAAATAGTGTCAACCCCCCCTTGGTCCCTTTCTAACTTCAACATGCCTAACCTATACTTTATTAATTTAAAATACTTATTTTAAATTAATAATCCCCCCTAGACACCTCACCTTGGATTCCTAGCTCTTAGGCCATTTATCACCCTATGACTAATCATAATTACCTAAGACCTAATTTTAACTCTCCCACTAATTCTCGTGCCTATTAAAACTACCTTCTGCAGCCCTGAATGCAAATTCTCTTGCTCTCAGGATCCAAATTCTCTTGCTCCTCGACTCCTTGCATATCAAAGGCAGGCTTTAAGATGAGGCATCAACATTCTATCATCATTCTTTAGGCTATAGAAACTCTACATAACTCACTCTAGATTGGATTGGATATTGCACGAGGTCTTCAGCATCAAGCCACAATAGGTACAGGCATTCAAATACCTCTAGTTATTCATCAAGTAAGAGCTAAGTATTCTTCTACCTTTCATTTCAATATCTTTAGAATGGATTGGTAATCAGTCAATTTGCTATTTCTAAGTAAGTACTGTTGAGACCAAACTCGACTTTCTTCTTGGAGAGGCTGAAAAGCCTTCTTATCTTGACCCTCATCTCACACATAACATCTACCTTTGGCCACCTTAAGACTCTATTAACCTCCCTACCACCCTGCATGAACCTCCAAATTACCGAACTCTTCTGTCGACCAAAGACATCAACCAGAAACCCGTCCAAAGCCCGTTTCCCCTACCGACATCAGCAACATAACTGATGTTGGCAACTTTACCAACTAACATCGATAGGACTACTGACATCGGTGACTATGGAAGACTGATTGCAAGATTCAGGTACGCATTATCTATTTCTCCTTTTTTAAGTCTTTCATTATTTCTTTCCATTACGACATTCTTTTTATCAACTAGTGGACTGTCATCCCTCTAGGAAGTCTTTGCACTTCTGGGACCGAGCATATTACTTAACAGTCCACCATATCTGTCTCTAACATTTTTCTTTGTTAAGTTTTCTTCTTATCTACAGGTGTCATCCTCCACAGCCAAAGAGGAGCTCCTTCAATGTTTGGATAACGGTGCGCAACTTAATTTGGGTACATACAAACCCCTGACCATTAACCCTTAGTTTCTTATTTCTTCTGAATGTGAAAATCAAAAAAAATGAGTGGAAATAGTTTCTATGCTTAAAAAATGGAAATGGATTTCCATAATACTAATGAAAATGTGACTTCATTTAAAAATCAGCCTTTTGCATGATGTATACTTGAATATCCTTACCCAAAATATTTTTAACTACCAAATTTACCTTTATTTTTGATTGACAAGGACCCATTTGACCACATGATTAACTATGTACATTCTTTTGGTCAATGGGCAAAAGATGACAAAGTATTGCTAAAATTATTCCATATGGGCATTTTCGATGAGGCTCAAAATTGGTTTTATAGCCTACCAAAAGGTTCCTTAACCACTTTTCACAATTTTAAGATTCTTTATTCATGGCTTTCAATATCTATAAAGTGTCAAAACTTACATTTGCAAAATTTCAAGTAATGTGATGATGAATCCCTTCAAGATTATACTATTTGATTCAAAAGTACATCATATGAACTAGCATTTCAACCATCAGATTTAGAATTGAAATTTATTTTTAGTAGAAGGATTCTTTCCCAATTAAATGAAATATCATTAAATAAACAATATGAGTCATTTACCCATTTATATAATGATGTGCATAGATATGATTCCTTCATAACTACTCATCTTAAGGAACTTAATATACCTCCTTCCAAATACAAAAGTTTTATCCCTGACACAAAGGAAGAAGATAAATTACCTAAGGAGCATTATGAACAAAAATGTGGTATTCGTAATATTTATATGACCAGTTTGTAAATGTTACTTAACATGGGGCCAATCTAAGGTCAATATCTTATGCAAAAATCCTAAGGGGAATGACACAAAAAGAGTTCACGTAACTAATATTTAACAATAACTTTATTCATGGGTGGTGCTTATTTTTAGAATAATAATATTGATCCTACACAAATAAAAACTACTTGTAATGTAAGATGTTTATAATATCTTGGCTTTGATCTAAAAGATTTACAAAAATAAGTTGGTTGGAAAGAATCTATGGGAAACATAACAATACCAATTTATTGTGGTGTTAAAGTAATTCAAACATAGGTTTGGGTTATGCTTACCACATCTCCATATGCATTTACACTAGGAACTCTTTGGTTATATAAAATAGAAGACAAAATTGACTAAAATCAATAAGGTATTTCCTTTTATCATGAAGTAAAATTGATCCATATTCCAAATAATAGCATTGGTTATTATACTACACATGTAAATCCTAAGGAGGAACATGCTATGTACATTTTCAACTTATCTATTCATAATTTAAACAATGTAAAAGATCCAAATTAAGGTTAAAAAGCTTCACATATTCTAAAAATACTAAAAAAAAAAAAAAACATTCAAAAATCCAAAAACATTTCCAGCATAAACATGTTATATTGGTTCCTTTGCATCTATATGTTAGTTCCATATCGATGGATGGCATATTAGTTAATTCTACATACTCATGTTTCACACTTCTATGTTAGTGTGATATAGGCATACACATATACATGATCTATTCCTATTTTTTATGTTGGGATTTCCCTCTACTCACATCACCAAGACATTGGGGGCATCTTCCTCTATGATCACGACACTTCCAGGTTATATCATTTTATGGTTTTTTCAATATCATGTTTGAGCTCTTATATACTTACACATTCCTTTATCCATGATTATATTATATACAAGGTACTTGATATGTTATGCACTTGAAATTTTTTGCTAACACATTTGATCTATGGGCTACTATGATATGTTTATGTTGGTTGATAATGCTTTCCTTTATACATCTCATTGAGTGTTTTGCCTTTATATTGTCTTGTTTATTCAAGCATTTAAATATGCTCATTTTTTTGTGTCCCCCATGTCTTTCCTTACTTTATTTGGCATTCGTCTATATCATTTTTTTGTATGGACATTTGAGTATTTCATTCTTTCTTTGGTGTACATTTGATTAAGTCAAATACCTTCGATTATGTGGCATTTGAACATGTCCCTTATTTTAAGTCTCCTATGACCATTGTATGTTGACTTGATTTTGAGTGCTCTTGTGTGTGTTCTTTTTTGGTTCTTGAGCTTTACCTATTTTTATCTAGATGTTTTCATGATATTTATCATGCATCTTAGGCCTTCATGTGATCACATTGTTCTATGAATTTTAATGATACATTTACCTAGACATGTTCTTCTATATGATACATGGTTTTGGTCACATATTATTCAGTTGTCTTCTCCTTTTGAGGTGAGGTAAATACTAGTTCTTATCTTCCCTCACCTCAAAAGTGGGTTATATCAGTGGGGTATGTCACAGAGAGATGTTCTCCACACTTAGCATAGGTTTTATATTTAGTGGGGACATACTTTGGAAGCATGTTATCCATATTTATTTATAGTTTATCACACCTAGATTTAGTGGGGGCATGCTTTAGAATCATGTTCTCCACACTTATTCAGTATTTAGCATAGTTTTTATATTTGGTGGGGGCATGCTTTAGAAGCATGTTATCGACACTTATTTAGTATCCAGCACACTTAGATTTAGTGGGGACATGTTTTAAGGACATGTCCTCCACATTGGCACTTATATCAATTTTTATATTTTCCCTTATATAGTAGGGGTATGCTTTGAAATCATGTTCTACACACTTATACAGTTTTAGAATTGGCCAAATCACATAGTCATATGATTTAGATACACAATTATGGAATAATTTTATATATTGGTACCATTGTTATACACAATTTTAACATGAAACATATATAAGGTGCATATTTTATGCAATGTGCACATAATATTACAAAATTCAAATCAATTTCAGATTTCAAAACTCTTATATGGGTTGTAATCACCCACCAGGTCAAACTTTTATGGACTATATTGAGCTAATCTAATGCAATATTTAGTTTCACTTTTTGGTATAGTTGAAATGATTAAATCATTCAATCTTACTTAGTTTTCAAGTTGGAATTTATTGTATCATCCAACCTCACTAGTTTGATAGTATGATTTTATTATTTTCACTCATTCTCACGAGGTTATAAGTATGATTGGGTTGCACGATTAAGCTAATATCAACTATCGAGTGGAAAATCATATTTTCTCCAAAGTTTGGGGGCATGTGCCTTCCAATCTCTCTATATCCTTATATATATGCTTATAGATTTATATATTTGTCCTAATATTATTTTTAGTGATTCATAATAATACATATTTCAAATGAAGTTTCCAATAGGCAAGGCAGTTAGATCAATACATAGGTGTAATCCTAAACTTTACAATTTCAATTTCAATATTTTCAATGCTTTCAATTTTAGATTATATGCATTAATTATATACTATAACATGCTCTTGGTTATAGGTTAGTCACCAAAAAATCACTCAAGTTGTGATCACACAAAGGCAAGGTGTGTTATACACACCTAGGTGCACATTTATTCTCCTTTAAACCAATAATTTCATCACTAGATTAAAGGGGGGAAATGTAGATGATATTTATGAATTATATATCGACTCATATTTATACACTTGGAAAACTTAGACCTTGGATATTCTTCTCAATTATAGACCTTTATCTCTTTTATAAGTTTTGCATTTGCTCTATCTTATGCCCCTTGACCTATCTCTTAGTCTAACCAATCTTAATTTGATGACCCAAACCTTCTATCTTGGCAAGAATGCTTAGAATATGTTTATCTTATGCCCCTACAAGTTTTGGGATTGTACCTATTTTCTAAATTCTAAGACAAAAGCATTAGTCTCAGACCCCTATATCGATTCTAGTGTCCTACATAACATAGGTGTCTAGTGCCCTAAAGTCATCTAATTTTTATAATAAATGTATCCTAATGGTCAAATTAAGTGCTTTAATGCACTATATTTCCTGATAGGAGTGTTATATTCTCACAATCACTCCTAATTCATTATTGACCTAACATTCATACCAAAGAGTATTCAAATAACATTTAATTGAGTAAAGCTTCTGATATCAATCATAGGGACTGCACATATATAGGTATGAAGTAATGAAGGAGAAGCCCAAGAGATATATTTTCAAAGTTACAAGATAGGTCACTTTTATACTTGATTTCCACATATTTCATGATTCACACAAAATATAACACATTAGGGGAGAGCTACATCAGTTTGAGCCCTTTTTGGAGTAGTGGCTATGTAGGCAACACTTATTGATAGAGAGGTATTTGGGGTTAGCTCCATACCATGATCCTATTAACCCATTTTTATCATGTCACTATAAATATGAAGCATTAGGGTTTTATAATTTCATAAGGAATGATAGTCTATGACCTAGATCTAAATACACCAGAGTGAAGATGAAGACAAACCTAGAAGCATCCAAGTGGTTGAATCCTTTTCTGGTAGGTATTCTATATAAGACACACACATCTAGTTCATAGTAACAATGATGCTAACATCTAAGGTTAACACTAGTGTCCATGGTTCCATAGGCACTTAATCCAAAATCTAGTGACTGTTCCAAAATCCTTTGCTAGTCTACTTCCTACATATTCTAGATCTATAACTATGTTAGAATCAAAACCATTTAATTACATTATTTCTTTGTCATTTCCATATATAGCATATTTTTACTTACTATTTTCATCCTATCACAGTTTAATAAATTTAGCATATGTTATATATGAAGTTATCATTTAACTAGTTAGTTGTAGGTCTGATTATCACCCTTGTGCATTATCATTTATATATTCTTAACCCTATCTACCCAAGTAGATTCCATATACAAATTTAAGGTCAAACAATAATGGGATATTTTACCTCACTTAAGAGTTTTGCTAATTTCATGGATAATCTTTCTTAGGTGTACTTGGAATTACATTTTGACCGGATGAATAGGAAGTAACTCCCTTAATCAACTATTCTAGGTATGGGAGTTACTCTTCTATTCTTGGATATTTGACCACCTTTCTTAGAGGAGTTACTCATGCACTCCTATTTATAAATATCACTTGGTGAGATATTATTCAATAAAATATTGGTTTTGATATATGCTTACTTGTGTAATATTCTCATATTATTGATTTCATTTTGATTTTAGCTACATAGTTTGTGCACGCACTTGGTTTATGTGATCACTCAACTAGTGTATTTTTTCTATACGGAGACCTTGGATTCAACCCTAATATGGTATCAAGGACACCCTAGTAATTGTGTGTCTAGTTATCCTATTAGTTTATTTGAAATCTCAAGTTTTATTGTATCAGATCTATCTTAGGCTTTTATGCATTGTTGTGTGGTTTTGGTTTTATCTTGGCTCATTTTCTTTGTAATTATGTAGGGAGTCTTTTTTGGCTCCATTCCAAACCAAAGGAGGATGTTAGCATTATTTTTTTACTATAAGGAGGAGATGTAATACCTAAAAAACCCTCTTCATGACCTATTTTCCATCCATCGATGCCTTTGGTTATCTTTCAACAGTTTGGTTATGGCTTCTAACAGTTTCACGACCTCACACAGCTCTTCTTGCACACCAACATGCATCCTTCTCAACTAGAGTATCTGTTACAAGTGTATATTCTCTACAAGGGTCTAGTTTTTCTCTATAAGGATATATTTTTTATATTCAAGGGTTTGATACCTCTTTTCATGCATGGTCAACTTGCCACTCATCTTTTAACCTGCACGCTACTCATTATTTATTTTTTTATCCTTGTTTGGTTCGGTAGTTGGATCCCTCCTCTCTTGGCATACCATAAGTCTAATTATCATCTCATGGCCTTATTTGTAACATGTAACTCTTTATAAATACCTTATTCACCTCACTCAAGACATCCCAAAGCTTAGACCAATGGTAATCTCATATTTACACGGAAACTACCTTTTGTTGCATGTAAGTGGTTTATGAAATCATGGTATTTCCTTTTTCTTAAGCAGGAAAGTCATTTTTTGATAATTGAATCACCTTTTTAAAAAAAACTATAACACATTTTAATGTTTTAAAAAGTCAAATATTTCATTAACTTTGAATATTATAGTGTAGTGATTTGTGAAGTTGGGTTATTTTATTAAAAAGGTGTGGGGGGTTATTTATTATTTTATAAATAATTTAGTATTATTTTAAGGGTAGTACCTTATGAGTGAAGGACATTAACATGTGTGGGAACTTTTTATTATTTTTTATAAAATAATATTGTTATTAGTTATATTTTTTAATTATTTTTCATTAAAAATAATATATTTTTAGCCCTTTTTAAAATATGGGAATATTATCTTTTAAACTCTTAATATTTTTTCTAGTCAAAAAATAGAGGGTGAGGTTTGATTTGGTAGGTGGCCTAACCCTCTCACATTCAAAACATTATTTTTCTCTCTCTTGCTCACTTTGTACATATATTTCTTGGACTCACTCTTAATTGAGCCCGACATCCTTTTCTTTTGTAAAATTTATATCTTTTGATACTTGCACTTGTTGTTCAAGGCACATTCTTCCTTGTGCTCAACATGTTTTGAGCATGTATTATTTTCAACATTAGAGGGGGGTTTGACATTTCATAATTCATGGAGGTGTATTGTGTTTTTGTGTCACTTTCCATTCTTCTCACACTTCCTTTTATGCAACAACTATAACCACTACACTTAATTTTTGCATAAAATGGATATAATTTCAATTAACCCTCTAAAACCATTTAATTATCATGAATGGAAAATTAAAATGCAAATTATTCTAAGGAGCAAAGGTGTGCATTGCATTACAATGGGGTTATAAACTCAACCAACTGTAGATACATAAAAATTTAAGTGGTATAATTGTAGTGATGAAGCCTATGGGTTGTTATGTCTTATTATGTCTCCTAACCTCTTCTTTCATATAGAACCTACCAAATTACCAAATGAAGTGTGGACCACTTTGGAAAAAAATTTCGGGAAGCAATATGTGATAAGAGGTCATGAACTAGAAAATGAACTTATCAAGTTAAGTCCTAGCAACTTTGACACCATTCAATATTTATTCATCAAGTTCAAATATTTGAGATTGTATTTGAAAAATGTTTAATAGATAATTAATATAACAAACTTATTCTTTCTATACTCTCTAAATTAGGTCCTGATTTCTCATTCTTTGTATCCACTCTCCATGCTACTAAATGTGCTTTAGGGACTACATGGAAGATGCCTTATTTAAATGAATTTGTTTTCAACTTGACTCAGGAGTAAGATAAGTTAATGTATATGTCCACATTTAATTCCTCAAAACCTCAAACCCTAATTGATATAATTGATAAACAAAAGGATTCAAACAAAGATAAGAAGAAAAAAACAAGGATCAAAAAAATAAGAAAGAATAAACCTTTGCTAAAACAACAATTAAAACATCCTCTTCCAATAATAAATATAATAAATCGAAGGTTAAGTGTGATTATTCTAATAAAAATGGGTATGATGAACACAAGTGCATGAAAAAACAAATTGATCGGTTAACTCATCTACTAGAAAACAACAACATAAGTGTTTCTAAGTCTATCAAGAGAAATTCATCAACTTGATTCTTCTAAGGCAAAAGGCAAAGGTAAAGATAAAGCAAGGGCAAGGATCTTTTAGTAGCTTTAGCTCCAACCTCTTGATGGATTATTGACTCGAGTGCTTCCTACCACATGGGCTCTTCACAAGTTGATTTTTTTTCCTTAGAGCCTTGTAGTATGTCTTTTATCATTTTGGATGATGACACTTTAGTATAAGTTACAGGGAGAGGGTATGTTGAAATGGATGAAGGAATTTTAAATAATGTTTTAAATATTCCATCACTTTCAAATAATATCCTATTAGTGTATTAAATCACTCACATCAGTGAGGGCATGAGGGTAGAGTTTTTACCAAATTTATTCATAATCAGAGAGTTGCATAATGATTTTATAGTGGTAGAAACTAGGGAAGATCACCAAGCTAGGATATACACCTTATCATTTTTTCACCTAATTCTCCTTCAACTACACTGATGACTCATTCAGATGGAGTTAATAAACTTTGTCATGAGCTATTTGGCCACCTCAACTAATGTTACATAGAACAACTCATTAAGAATGATATGGTCATAGGCTTACCTCATGTCCATTTATCTAAGGTTCTTTATGAGGGTTGCACCCTTGAGAAACATCTTGAAGAGAAATTTGATAAAGATAAAACTTAGAGGGATTCACAAGCATTATATTTAATACATAATAATGTATCTAGACATTTTC
The DNA here is from genome assembly GCA_037957365.1 of Torreya grandis. Classification (NCBI taxonomy): domain Eukaryota; kingdom Viridiplantae; phylum Streptophyta; class Pinopsida; order Cupressales; family Taxaceae; genus Torreya; species Torreya grandis. Next base: position 1,932,866 of record JARHVA010000041.1, read on the forward strand.
CCAATCTATCTTTCACAAGGGATAAGTATGTCCTTACCTTAATTTATGATTTCTTGAGATACACATGGGATCACTTACATAGGTATAAATATGAATTTTTCAACAAGTTTTGATACTTAAAATTTATTTCAAAGAACTAATCTAAGAAATGCATCAAGGTTCTTAAAACTGATAATGGGGGTGAGTATGTCAACACCAAGTTTGACTAGTTTTGGATAACATAGGGGATTGATTTGTAGCATATAGTTTTAAACATTTCTCTATATAATAGAGTTGTAAAATGTAATAATATGTCCTTGAAAGAGATGGATAACTATATGACTCACTCTAAGTCACTTGCACCATAACATTGGGATAAAGTAATCAATTTTTCTAGCTACATTCATAATAGGGTTCCTCATAAAGCTTTAACAGGCATAACTCCCTTTGAAGCTTGGTACAGTAGGAAACCTATAGTTGATCATTACAGAGTCTTTGGATCTCTAGTTATGAGATATATACTAAGAAGAAGTGTAAGGTTATGGAAACCTAAAGTAAGCCTTGCATATTTTTAGGTTATCCAGATAGTGTCAAGGGGTACTTCCTTATTTATTCAACCACATATGAGTTGTTCATCAAGATAAGTTTTCACTTTCACAAAATTCCCATAGAATCAACACTTGACACTTCTCCCACTTCATTAGACTCACATATATTTGATTCATATCATCTTGAGCATATTCTATAGGTTAAGGGTACTTCTAATTATGATAGTGAGAGTAGTGATGGGGAATCATAGTCATCCACATCTAGACACACTTTAGAGGATGGTGTTTCTATACCTGACTCATCAACTTTTGATCCTCTTTGGGCTAGGTAGACACTACAAAGTGTGGACACATGGGTTGGGGTTATTTCAGATGGCATGCAGACTTGTTCAAAGTTTAAGAGTGAGACACATGATTTTTATGCCTCTACCTTAGATCTATATAATTTGGGAGGCATCAGGTGCTTCTAAGTGATATTATTCCATGCATGAGGATTATAAATTCTTAATCATGAATCATACTTGGAACTTGAAATTTATTCATAAGAAAAAAAAGATAATTTGATGCATAAGGATATATTAGACTAAGTATGCAACATATGGGTCTATTGACAAGTTTAAGGTTCATTTAGTCACCAAGGGTTTCTCAAAAGTGCCTAACATCAAATACATAAATACCTTTGCACCAATTTTCAAAATGAACTCTGTCAGACTCAAACTTTCTATTTTCAAAACTAATCATTAGGATGTTCATGAGATGGATACAAAGAGTGCCTTTATTCACATTGATCTTGAGGAGGAGATTTACATGGAGCAGCCTCTAAGATTTGTTGAGGATTCTTCCTTTATATGGAGACTCCAAAAATACATCTATGGCCTTAAATATGCCCCTCAATATTGGTATGCCAATATGGATTCCTTTATTCTTTAAATAGGATTCACTAGATGTCATTATGATCCGAATGTCTATCGCTTATGATAGGATGGTTTGCTCTTGATTTTGGTTCTTTATTTTGATGATCTTTTGATCACTAGTTACTCTTCTTCATCCATTTATAATAGTGAAAAGGGATCTTCAGGATAGATTCTCCATGATATATGGCTTGTTACACTACTTCTTTGGGATTTAGATTTATCAATCTGACTTATGGATTACCCTTGCATAGCCTAAGTATCCTCTAGATCTACTTGATCAATTTCACATGGTTGATTGTAATCCAAATCTGACTCCCTTTCTATCTAGAGTCAATCTTGAGGTAAATTATACTTCACTTTTGGTCAATGCTACCTTATATTGATAATTTATGGGTAGCCTTATCTACTTGACAAATACTAGACCTGACATATCATATATAATGGGCCTAAGCTCTAGATTCATGTAAGAACCCCATGAGCTACACTAGAAATTAGATAAAAGGATCTTGCACTATACTCAAGGTACATATAGATTTAGGATTGACATTAACTTGATTGGCTATAATAACTTAGACTAGGTTGGTGATATTAAAAAGCTCAAGTCCACTTGAGGTTATAGTTTTTCCATTAGTTTAGGTCTGATTAGTTGGTCAAACAAGAAGCATAATGATCTTACTTTATCATGTACCAAAGTAGAGTATAGGAGGGTTGTCAGTGCTACCACTGAGGCCATCTAGTTTCAAGATATTATCATAGAGTTTAGTATTTAGTTCAAATGACCTACCATCATCTACTATGATAACCAGAGCACTATTTAGATTTATAAGAATCTAATTTAGCATCAGTAGACCAAATATAAATATTCACATGAATTTTATCAGATATCTCATTCATGGGGACATCATTAAACTGATTTATTACCAAACAATATATTAGATTACAAACATCTTCACCATGCCTTTCATGGAGAGAAAGTATCTTCACTTGTGTGCTCTTCTTGTGGTTCAGGACACTACAACATCATATTATTGGAGAGGGGGGAATATAATCCTCTTTTTTATTTCTCTCTTTTGGGGTGAAGTTTTCTTATAGGTTTTCTCCTTTTATCTACTTTATGAGTTATTAATTTATACATGGGTACCTCATTAGGCCTAGTTATTGGGACCCATTTTTACACTACCCACCTATTTTGTGTTTATGGGGGAGGGGGGATGTTAGTGTAGGGGTTTTCTTTTTTTCTATATTTATTTATTATGGAACTTTTTTCCCTCACTTAAGAGTTTTACTTTTTTCATGGATAAGCTTGCTTAGGTGTACTTGGATTTATATTTTTACTGAATGAATAAGAAGTAACTCCCTTGAATGGATATTTCAAAAACTAGAGTTAATATTCTATTATTGGCTATTTGACCACATTTCTTGGAGGAGTTACTCATGCACTCTTATTTTTACATCTCACTTGGTGAGCTATATTCAATGGAAGATTAGTTTTTCTCTATGCTTACTTGTGAAATATTCTTTTATTATTGATTTTATTTTAGTTTTAGCTACATTATGGTGTGCATTTATTTGGTTCATGCGATCACTCAACTAGTGCATTCATTCTATTTGGAGACCTTGGCTTCAACCCTGATATCTTAGTCCCAATAGTATTATGTTATCAATTTATGGACAAAATTCTATGTAAGACCAAAGGTTTCTTTATTGATATTTTCTCCATGTTTTTATATGAAAAAAATATCAATTGTGGAATGTGATCAAATGGTAATATATTGTGTTTAATAAATGAATTTGAATCTATGTTGATTGTTGTCAAAGTGTTTGACAAAATGTGTATACATGTCAATGTGTTGGTTCAACCCCTACAACACAAAAATTAATGGATGTCCTTAATTGGACCTCCTACTTCATGTTTTCACCAAGTGGTATCAAATCAAGGTAGTATCCTTGAAATTATGATTGTGAAAATTACTCAATGTGTATTGTAGGTTGTGAGAGAGAAGGATTCATAGAGCTACAAATTGTTAAGAAGCTTGCATAGGTGGTTACATGTGTGTGAAGTCTTGAAAAAGCGTGAGAGAGTTTATGAGAGGATAAATTTGGAATCTATTATAGGTTATAAAATAGTATCCTATTGAGTTGTGGTGAGAGATGGCACACAAGAGAAGGGCACATGAGATTGGTGAGTTGACAGAGATGCTCAAAGTATTTCATGCAAGACTGGGTATGAATGCACTTGGTGATGATGGTATAGTTACTTGTGATGGTGATGAAAAAAAATTATGGTGGAGTTATCCCTACAAGCATGGATAGATTCTTTGGATAGAATCCAAACAAGTGGAGGAAAATATGCTAGTAGATGAAAGAAACTAGTCGAGGTTGTGGTGGAGAAAAAGGTAAATCTTTGAATCATATTTTTCTATTTTATGTAAATGAAAGTTCATAACAACTCATGACTTGGATAGTTGAGATAGAATTTTATTTTGAGAGTATGAATATTTTTGATCCCATGAGGGTAAAGGCTATGTACAAGCGGTTGAGTGGATTTTATACAATATATTAGAAATATCTCCAAATGAGGAGATAAGAGAAAGGTAAGTAGATAGTTTGTGAGTGAGAATATATGATTTCCAAGATGTTGGGTTAATTTGTGCACCCAAAATTATAATCAAGATGGTTTTGGAAGCTTCGTATGAAGAACCTTGAGAGTGTTGATGAGAATCATATTACCAAGATAGGCAATATGGATGGGGAGTTATCATGTGATAGTCAAAGACTACTTAGAGAAGTAGCATGTATGTGCATAGGTGCATAGAATATCAAGTTGTCTTGGAAAAAAACCAAGAGAGGCTTTTATATGTAGAGTCTAATGTTGATTTTTATAACAACAATGTTTTTGAGAGCTATTAGAAACTTATGGGTGAATACATCCTCATGAAGGATGATTTGGATGTGGTATATTTCCCACCAAAAGATGGAGACCCATTATGTGATGATGAAAAATATATTATGAATTCTCATGAGTGGGAAAGTACTGATTTGACCTTAGATCATGATGGCAATGTAATTATCAATATTATTTTGTATAGTAGTAAGTTTGAGGACAACCAAGGCTTGATACATGTTTCCATGAGTGAAAAAATAGTTGTGAGTGAAAATTATAGCAAAGAGGAGTTGCAAGTTTCTCTAAAATAAACATTGGATGTGCATGTTGTGTAAGCTAGTGCATAGAAGGAGATGATTCTGAAGGATCAACCATGTGAAATAGATTAAAATAGAGATGATATGGAATAAAAATAGCCATGACAGTTGTTGAGAATGTGTCATTGAAAGCCCATAATGAGAGTGGAATTCATGAGCAACATGTAAACATTGAAAAGGAGTTGGAAAACATGCCTTTAGAGCATGATAGGGTGGTGGATGTTGTAGAAAAGGGCACACAAAGTTGTCTTAGCCAGTTCTAAGCTTATTACAACCAAGTACAAACATTGGAAATTCCTTATATTCCAACATAAATCTACATAAGGCACAAGCCTTATGTACTCACCTAAAATGTAGCTGAGAAAGAAATGGGGCCCACAATGGGATAGTTGTGCCATGGTGTAAGACATCAATTATGAGACTTGGTCAATTCAAATAAGGATTTAACTAGGAGAAAAGGTGAAATCCTTTTATGGGCTAAGCCTAGTGGCCTATAGGTCAAGCCTTTTGGTGGACTAATCCTAGAGTCATATGGGCACAAGCCTTTGTTAAACTAAGCCTAGCATCATATCGGTGTTTAAAGGGTCAAGGGATTGCTTTCACTTTAATTTATCATATTAGGCTCGTGTTTCTTGTAAGGGCAGGAACACTTGGAACATGATCTATATACTTAGTCTTTTTATAAGTTATGACTGACATCATCATTTATAATAGGACTCCATTAACGACATAAACTAAAAGTAGGAATAAACATTACTCAACATAACTAAAATAAAATTATAACATTACAATCATCTTAAATTCAAATAGTAATATAAATATGCATAAACCAAATAAAATTATATGTAATGTAGCCACTTTTATCATTAATAAAGTTTGGAATAGAGTATATAATTCATGGCATTTAAAATAGAGTATGCTTAACTCATGCTACTTAATGACCCAAAGGCTCATAGGTGAGCTTAGGTGTTTATAATTAGATACTTCAAGGTGTCAATGTTAAGCCTAAGTCTAATGGTTTCAAATTCACGCTTACAAATCAAATTACAATTCATTAGAGCTTTTTTACAATATTTTCTTCATCTTTGCCTCAAATGGTTTGAGCTCTATTTATAGCCTTCTAGAATAGCTTTATCAGGGTGAAATATACATGTCAAGTGCTAATATAGAGCCTTGTTGATAATTACCACTAGATTCATCACCTTAAAAACTTTATACTACAATCACCATGTTTGACCAATCATGGAATATTTTCTAAAGATTTAGGAACTAGTTAACTACCTGCCAGCTAACACAAGGTTTCACTAAACCATCCAACTAGTGCCAAAATGCCAAAATGTCATCATCACACAAAATTATTACCTCATGTTTATTTGGCTTTCAAGTTGGTGTGAATCCTTACTTCCCAAAATAAGAGTCCCAACATGACACCATACAAAATTTCTAGTCCATCCTCAAACTAGGATGTCAAGATCTTTGGAGAGTAGAACTCAGGCATGCTCTCCTTAAGCTCAGCACTAAAGTCTTAAAATCTCTTAATGGAGAGCTTGATTTCTTTAGTATAACTATCTATTTTGGAGGAGCCATATCTAAATACAAGCACATTAGTCTTCTCCAGCTCTTTTTGGAAGGCCTCTACATTTTCCTTTGCCTTTTCCACACTCTCATCTAGGATTACTCCTTGCTCACATGCCATAGTTTATAGAGTGAAGAAGAGTTATTCCAAGTTTTGTTCTTGCTCCTTCATCTAATTATTGAGTGCATTAATGCTTCCCATGATCTATTCTCATTTTTATCTGATCACCAAGTACACTTACACCATCAGCTTCTCCTTCTCCTTCTCCTCCTTTGCCTACTTCAGGCATGCATTTATGACTGAGGCTTGGTTGGAAAATCTCAAAAAAAATGGCATCACCTACATATGCACCCTCCTATAGTTTTTAAAAGAGGTATTCTACCTCTTTGATCTTACCATCTAGCTCCTTTTATAGTGTGTTGTAGGGATCTTCTTCTTCTTGTGTCAGCTCAGGTTTTAACCTTAGGAGAATCTACTCCACTAGCACATAGATTTTATCATAATTTAAGAGGTTTGAAATATCAATGTTGACAAGAAGAGATGGTTAGGACATCTCTATGTACTCACAAAACTACTACAGCTTAAATGTGGTGGTTTGTGCTTCTTCTTTAGCTTCTTTATGGAGATTTTTCCATTTTATTACCCTGCCATCATTGATGATATCCCTACATACAAATTTAGTGGCCATTTTGATTAGCACATTCCTAGATCACACTAGTTTCATGGTGTGAGGGTTTATGATGAGGGATTCCTACCCCTCCTTAGTCTCTTTTAGGCTAGAATTAGCTGCTCTAGGCACCTTAAAATGAGGCTCATCCATATAATGATCAAATGCAAATGCAAATGCAAGTTGTTTGTGCATCTTAGTTATGGTGGCTTAGGGGGGAGGATATCATACATGTAAATCTAATTATCCCCCCATCCCTTTTGTGCCTTTTCCCTTATGCTCAATTTTGCATCATCTTTCTCGATATTGGCCATATCTGTTTGTTTTCCCTCCTCTTCACTAGCACCACCACTCTCTTTGATGCTTTCCTTAGAGGATTCATCTATTTCTTACTTGAGGGTTTCTTCCTTGGAATTCTCCCCCTTGTCCACTTCTTCCTCCTGTATTTTCTCAATACTCACCTCTAGGGTAATCCCTTTGGAAACGTCATAGCCTTGTTTATGTTGGGGTTCCTTGGTTGTCTCCATTTTTTTTCTAAGGTGCTAGTATAACCTTTTTTCAATTTAGGTGCCCCTTCACTACTTGGGTGCACATATTGTGTAGCTTATTCTACCTTCCTAGTGGGGTGTTGGTCACTTGATTACATCCATAGCTAGTCCTGCACTTGAAGGAACCTTCTTTTCTTTTTTATCTACTTTGGACTCTTCTTTTTCGTTAGCAAGTCTATGTTTCTCTTCAAGTGTCAGTGCCTTCTCAATGTCTTCCTCACTTAGTCCCATTTTCTTCCACACCCTTATCTTCTCCTCTTCTATTTTTGGATGTGGTGTGGAGGTTTCTTTACTAGATGAGTATCTTTCTAACTCCTCTTCTTATTTAAGCATGATATTTGAGCCACTTTTAAGGGCCTTCTATACATCCTTGGTGCTTGGATATTCTTCCTCTTCTATTTATAGGATGTATGTCCCTGCTCTTTCTTCTTCAGTCTCCTCTACTCTAGGCATAAATGTCACCTTTTTATACATTTATACCAGATTTATAGTTAGGATTGTAACTGGTCCCTTAGTTTTTTTCTTCTTTTGTTTCTTATTAGAGGAATCACTCTCTAGCACAAAGGTTACGCACTTTTTAGGAGCTGGAAGTGTAGTTTGTTTTTTTGAGGTAATCTTAAACTTAATATGCTCTATGATCTCTTTAATTTTCTCCCCCACTTCTTATGGAGGGTCTTCTCTTGAATATTTGGCATAGCCTTCCCTTCATCACCACTCAGAAGGTGGTGATCATCATCTTTCCCTATATCACTACCCTTCTTGTGTAGCTTCATTTCATAGTATAAGCTGAAGATTCACCCATTTATTATTTCTCTATAGAGGGGATGGATATTTGTCATGTTAGAGACATCTTCCTCATCTTTAGTGGCCTTGGCTCTAGGTTGTATATGCTATCACCTCAATATACTCCTATCTTGATCTTTATTCTTCATCAAGATCTTTAGCTATTACATGTTGAGAATCTTCCTTAGTGATACCATGAAATACTTGGTGGAAAATGCATAAGGTAGCATAATCCATTTAGATATGTTCCCATATGTGAGCACCATGTGCATTACATAGAAATGTTACATTACAACAAAGGTATCCATTCCTATCAGATGTTGGGGGAGTTTTTGAGGGATGCATCATTCAATCCCAAAGGCTTCAATGTACTTGTTGCACCACCCTAGCACTCTTATTTTGTACTTTTGTGATAATTTGGGTGGGTAGATGAAGTCTTAATGCTTCATCATAAGGGACTCATGGTCAGGTAGGAACACCCATAGGTTGTCATCATCATTATTTGGCATACCTATCTTCTCCATCATAATTAAGATCAGCATGTATCCCCACCTAAAGGTCTCATATGCTTTGTGGCACTCTTACACATTCTTAACAATCTCCTTAATAATTAATTTGGAGATGTTGAACTTTACCCCTTGTACCATGTGATGGGTAATGTACAAGAAGGTTTTTTGTTGTCAGACTATCATCTACCAAGGTATAACTTATAGTGGACTAAGTGCACCATAGCCCTCATGTTAGGGTCTGGATATCCTTGATAGGGAATGCAAACCTTGACTTGTAGTAGCCTAGGATATTCACAACCCTCTCTACCTCCACTTCATCCTCCATTATTTGATGGATATTTATCCTTATGCTTGGGAACCCCATGATCCTACTAATGAGGTGCATTAAGATCCTCATATATCATCTTACGAACTAGTAGTGATCACCATGTAGATGTAAGAGGAGGAATTATACAAATTCATCCAAATTTCTAAAGCTTGGTAGATCAAATAATTGAGTCACACCTATTGTTACCAATTTGTCTCAGATAGAGACATCGAAGAATGTAGCACTCACCTTCATCTTCTTTCTTGTGTCAACCATTCAATCCCAGCTGAGTTCTTGCATGTTACTCCCCATTTGATGGTCACAATCCTTCAATTTTCACATGTGTGCATAGGATTCCCATTTCTCCCCCACCATGACCTCTGGTGGGACTGCATCTCTCTATAAGAAAGATTTTTGCTTGATTATGGGTCTATCACCATGATGTTGATGCCTTCTACGAGTTGCACCTCTCATTTCATGGTGGTTGATTCTTTCACCATCTGCACTTTCTTGCCATCCTTATATGCCTATGGTGGACCTGTACTTAACCTTTTCTTGCCTATTTTGAACTAATTTCTATAAAAACATGGTTGTTTTATCTTTATGAAGTCCTTAATCATTCTTATTATTTCTTCATAGTCACAAGATCCATGATTGTGTCTTTGGCTCTCAATATTTATACAACATTAATGGAAACTTCATCATTTTATATAAATTCCCATACTCTATTTATTTCTCAATTCCTCTCCACTCACATTTTATTCAATTCCAAATATAATTCAATCTTGTTGTGGTTTGATCATTCTCACTTGGGGGCTATAGATGCTCTAGTTTTCACTATGCTAGCATTTTTTGGTTTTTGGTTGGCTTTGGCCCTATGTTATAGTCTAAATTCAAAAAAGGTTTGTAATTTGTTATAGTATATCATTTTCCCTTTGATAACCTATTTTCAACTACCTTATTAATGGTTGGTGATTAATGGCTTGGCAACATGTGGATTTCTTGAAATCTTCTAAACCCACAAAATCTATGAAAATCTATCACTAAATTCTCATGTATTACATATCTTGGTGCTTCCACCATCACAACATTAAATTTACTTAATGTATTTTGTAGTAAAGTCACAAGTGATTCAAATGATCACTTCTTACTGACCATTAGCTGGGTGTCAGTTATCTTGATAATTTTTTCCTGCACTTTGTTCACCTTGGCACCACCTTCACCCTTCTTATGGCAACTTGGGCATAACACTTCACATGCACATGATTTAGCCTCCTCACTTCCATCTCTTCTTTATATTTCACTTATTTTTAATCATGCCTCTTTTTATTGGTCAATTTCTCTATATTTTCATGTCTCTTGCTTTGGCCTTCCCTACCCCATACCAATCCTTGTGTTGGTCCTCTAGCGCTTCATTCTCTCTTCTCAATTTATTACACATGAGCATCTTGTGTGCCTCCATTTCTCAACTTGGTACTCCCAAATTTCTAAATATGGTAAACTTCATGCACCCAAAAACTTAGTTATTTGGCCTCATGTGCTTAGAAAGTGATTGTCTTTAATTCACTTAACTAGATTTATGCATGTAAGCTCCAAAAGAGTTTTCTTGAGGGCCTAAAAGTGTTATGCATATTCACCTAGCACAAATGAAACAAACATAAGGAAAGACTTGGCTTGCACCAAATTTTATTATGGTTAACACATAGCAACTAACTTGTGACTGGGAAATTAGTTTGATGACACAAGCACCATTCTAATGAAAATAGGGTTTCAATTTATTACCATTAAAATGCCCAAGGATAATTTCACCCATTAACATGCATAGATTACATTTTCCAGTCTCTAATATACTTTAAATTATATAAGGTCCCATCCACCCAATATACAATTTTCCTAAGTACTTGAGGTACTTAGAGTCATATAAAAAGACTAGTGTAACTTTGTTAAAAACCTTACGCTTGATGTGCTTATCATGTCATAGCTTCTAGTGCACCTTTTCTATTTGTTGGATCCATATTTATTGGGTGTGTGTCTCGTTCAAGCACTCCAAGTCTTCCAAGTGTGCACTCAAAGATTCTTGGTAATCTAGTTGACCAATATGCATGATGTACAATGAGGGCACTAAAAATTCCATAGGTAAAATGAACTCCATACCAAACACCAATTGAAATGGTGTAGCCTTATTTAGGTGCTTTTATGTAGTGTCATAAGCCCATAATAATAATGACACATGATCATCCCAATCTTTGTGACCAACATCACATATATTTTTGAGACACATTCTCAATATCTTATTGAATCTTGATGGTGCCATTTTATTGGAGATGATAAGGTGTTGTCTTATAATGCACTACCATATATTAAATTAGTAGGATTTGAATAGTTTAATTGATGAAGTATGCACCATGGTGTTTAGTCAAGCTAAGTAGGCATCTATAGTGACTAATGATATTCTCCCAAATAAATCTTGTGGCTATGATAGCTATATAATCTTTAGTTAGTGTTACCTCAGCCCAATTGATGAAATAATATGTAGCCACTAGAATGTATTATACACCTTGTAGTGGGAGTAATGGGCCCAACAAAGTCAATGGCCTATTTTTAAAATAACATCTAGAAAAAGATGGGGATAAGAGGCATCTCATCTTAGTGGTTGGGTTTTCCTATGTGTTGGTAGATGTCACATGCTTTAGCACATTATTTTATGTCTTAGAATAAATTTGGCCACCATAAGCTTGATTATAGTACCTTCAACATCATAAAATCTATAGTGTAATGTCCTCCAATAATCCCCTCATATGCCTCTTGAAATATTGAGTCCCATTCATGCTCTAAGACACATCAGCATAGGACTTTATCATGAATTAGCTTGTACAGTTCCTTGCCAATGAGTAGAAAAGGGGTGGTGCAAACTGTGAGTTATTTCTCCTCATTAGTCATCATGGTCTAGGGCATAGATCTAGATGTCAAAAATGTGGTTATCTCTGCTAAGTCTTCTATGATGCATTAGACCCTAGAAAGTTATGCATCAGACATATCATCCTCCATAGACACTATCACATCACCAGAGTTGATGTGGGATAGATGATCCAGGCTTGAGTTTTGTTTTATAGGCTTTACTGCAATAGAGAACTATAATTATTGAAACAAAACAATCCATTAACATATGCACCCATACAGGATGGGCTTGTTCACTAGGTACATGAGTGCCTCATGATCAATGAATAATATGAAGGGGATCACCAACAAATATTATCAAAACTTTTATAGGGCATAGACCATGGTAAGTACCTCATGCTCAATTTTGGTGTAGGTTTGCTCTACCTTGGTTAGTTTTTTGCTTGAGAAGGAAATGGGATGCTCTATTTTGCCTTCACCTAGTTTTGCCAAAATGGCACCAATCATAGTACCAGATGCATTGATGTGGACATAGAATGGAGTTGCCTAATCAAGAAATTATAATATTAGTGCACTTTCTAGTTTGAGATTCAAGGTCTCAAATACATCTTCCTATGATGCACCCCAATAGAATGGGACATCCTTTTACAAGATCTCTTCTAGTGGTGTTGTAATCTTGGCATAGTTAACTTCCTATAGTACCCATAATGTCCAACAAAGGCATGAACATATTTCTGTGTTGATGGGGTCTAGAGTTGAAAGTTGATGGTAATATTTGTTGGATCAACAAGCAGACCATCTTTGCGGATGATGTACCTGAGCAAAGTTTGAAATAGCATTATGAAAACACACTTCTTTAGGTTCAAATAAATCTACAATTGCCTACACCTTTCAAACATAAGGTTCAAGTTGACATAGTGATCCTTCACTAACACATACATAGTCCAGTCATTTAAGTATAATTAGAGGAAATTGTGAATAGAGTCTTTAAAATTAGTGATCACCACTTGGGAGAACATGGTTGGCACATTATTCAACCCAAAGGGCATCATGTTGTAAGTAAAACAACCCCTTTCTATCATAAAGGTAGTTTTGGGCTTGTCCTCCTCAATCTAGACTTGATGGTATCTTGAGAACCCATTAATAAAGGTGTATATCTCATAACCTACAATGTCATCCAATACTTCATTGATGAATGAAGTTAGAGAGGGGTCAATTATGCAAGTGGTGTTTAACAATCTATAGTTGACACAAATCTAGATGCACCCATCCTTCTTGATTTTAATGACCATAGGGCTAACCCATTAAAATTCTTGCATAGGGTAGATGATGTATGTGGGTATCATACCATTAATCTCCATCTTGACATTGGTGTGAATATTTGGGTTCATCTTATAAGGTTGTTTCTTTACAGGTCTTTTACCATCAACTATCTTGATGCACATATTCTTGAGGGATGGGTGTGTGCCTTTCATGTCTCTGTAGTTCTAAGGGAACAAGTCTTAGAACTCTTTTAGGAGATCAATAATATGCACCAATTTCATGTCAGACCAATAGGCATCTATAGTATCAATATTTGGTTCCCCTTTTGAGCTGATATCTACCTTTATAGTTTGTAGCAGTCCATAGTAGGGTTATTTCTTCTCCTCGTATGAATCCTTAACTTTTTTTCCACCCTCAATTTTTTTTATTTGAATATGGGTAGGGTCTTCTTATTTTGGGGTGTTATCTTCAACTTAGAACACTAACTTTCTTTTTCCTATAAAATTCTTCTAGTTATTCACCTTTCATGTTTCATCATCCTTGTCACTAGAGTCACTATTAAGGGTTTGCTTTTCGAAGAAGGTTGGGAGAACTAATGCCTTTTCACCAAACATGTCTTTTAGGCACTCTTCCAATATTTTAGTTTCCTTAAATACTGACCTTCAAATTAATTGTAGTGGCTCAATAAATTAAGATTTTACAAATAAAAGGAGAAGCTATGAATAAATTTCTCCTTGAGTGCATCCTAATTGGTTATCTCATGATGCATCTCATTGATAATGTACCATGTTCATGCCCAAGTATTTAAAGTCATATAAAAGGCATGCACCCATAGATTCCTTAGGGCATTTTTTCCATAAATAGTTCATGTTTCTTCATAAAGGCACACATGTGTTATGCAGTCAGAGTTGCTAAAGTAGGCTAAGATATCTAGGTCCTCATTGCTCTTTCTAAATCTAGTGCAAATAGTTACCTTCAATATTTTTAAGTTGGCAAGCTCGGCCTTTACATTGTCCACTAATGAGAAATAGTGATTTTTAATGTATACACTAGTGTGCATATTCTATCCACTTATTTTGGGATGCATGATTTGATGTCATGGAGATAGTCTTCCACTAGATTACTCCCTTCATATCATGGGAGCACTATAAGTTTTCCCTTACTAAGTCAAAACACTCTCTTTCCCTTCTTGGTACAAGGGACCCACCTTTTAGAAGTGTGATCAATCTAGACCCAGCATATTATTATTGGTTTTGGCATTTTCATGTGTACCAAGTGGCACCTTCAACTAGTGGTCTTAAATGCTTCCTCGACCCATCAGTCATAAGAAACATTGGTGGTGTCTAATATTAATTTTTTATCTTCCCAAGAGAGGACTCCTTGATCATTTAGATATAGAGTCTTGGTACCTTATGTCATGATGTTGTATATGTGTTTGATCTCATCCTCGATGTCTGCACTCTTGACATAAGGGGTCCTTGGTCATTTGAGAGGGGTATAATTACCATCTCTTTTCCATTCTCAAATGTCATGTAACACCTTTGGAAGTGCATATTTGTATTATTTACATAACACCATGGTCTTTCTAGAAGGGCTAGATAGTTATCCTATTTTTTTTAATTCAATCGCTTCAAAGTCAATGTAGAATTCAGTACCCATGATATCTACAACTACACTCTTCAAAATTATGATAGGCTACACCTAGGTCTTATTGGCCATGAAGAGTACATGAGGGGAAGGCCTCAAGGTTGGCTTATCCATTTTCTCCTAGGTGTTCTTAGTCAAAATTTTAACCTCAGTGCCTATGTCAATAAGGACCTCACAAATAGACCATCCATCAATAGTGGCATCCATGAGGAGTTATTGGTCATAATCCTCATTTTTTGTATGATAAACTTCTTGCACCCTCTCTATGCATGGCATAATTACCTACTCTAGATTCTATCCTACATGCTCCAGGAGTAAGTTATTCAATAGGGGAAACATTCCTTCTATATGTAAGAGGCACAAGATCTTAATTAATTATTATATCTCCACTTCCTAGCTTTCTTGCTTCTAGGTCTTATGCTAAATAGAGCTCCCCTTGTAAGTTTTGGATGACACTCATAGCCTATTGTAATACATATTTCTAGTAATTTGGGTCTAGGTAAGGATTATCTTTGGGTTCAAGTCATGTTATGCACTCAGTGTGACCCTTATCCCCATACCCTAAGCATAACTCAAGTATTGGCATAACTAAAAACTAAGTGGTGAATCTAATGTGACTAGTCATTTATACCTTGATTGTCTCTATGTGGGTTGATTCAAGGTTTATTTTTTCATTTTTATCTCATGCTTGATCATTTCTATGCTAGGCCTCCCTTAGTTTAGCTTTTTATACAAGTTAGGGCACTCTTCAACCTTATGGGACCCTTGATAATACCCACATGTGGGATGTGTAGGGCAGTCGCATTGATAATGCTCTATCGAACCATACTTATAACATGAGTGTGGTGGGAACCTTCCACCACTACATCTTCCACCTCACCCTCTAACACCTCATTACATTCCAAAGCCTATAATCTACTATTCATAACCTTCATTTCCTTAGATATTCTACCTTTTGACTATTATAGTGGCCTACTGTGCACCTCTTTCCATGTTCTTATGCATTTCATCAATCACCTAAAAATCAATAGTGTTATGGGTGTAGGTGTCACACAATCGATAATAGATGGTTGTGTTGACTTGGTTAGATCATTATAACAAAGTTCAATTATGGATGTCATACACCTCTCAATAGACTTTGTATCTTAGAAGTAAAGCATGCACATACCTCTATGGGTAGTTAGTCCTATTATGGCCTTCCACTTAATAATCAATACACCATAGTCCACTTGGAGTGTCATGTGATGAGTTATAAGTAAGATTTTAGAGATGGGAGGCCATAGATATAATATATTCCTCCATAAATGCATTGATCTCAGTATCTGTGCTTTTTACTACCTTGGCTCTGAGTGTGGCTTCAAGCACTTAGTGAGGGTCTATAAAAGTCTTCATGGAAAGCACTCTTTAGAATGAAATGAACGACCCTCCAAAAAATCATTGAGCATACCGATAAGGGTGAATATCATATGGGAGCTTCAATAGGAGAGTTTTAAACCTTACATCATATAGGTGCATGATTTTTGAGTCTTTGGGTAATATCTTTTATCACAGTGATGTTTTGTTATTAAAACTCTAAAATGTCAAATTCCTTTAGGAATTCATCCTTTAGGTTATCATAATCAACCATGGCTAGGTTAAGATCAAATTTCCTATACCAAGTGTGGGCAAGATCAAGTAAAGTGGTCAAAAATTGGGTCTCCTTATGCTCTGATTGGGTTATGCCCCACACGTGCCACTGTAGTTCACACTTCAACACATGGTATGCAAAATTCTATATGAAATGATACTCTAGTAAGTGCATGGACATTTTTTAGTATATTTTATATGGGGGGTAGCTAGTATCTAGGGTTCTTATCTCCTAGTGTCTATCTTGGTGGTAGTCTTCCAATGCCTCTAACCACTAGGTTAGGTACTAATCCCATTGTTACTAATGATGTAGTTGATGTCGATGGAACTATACTACTTACTTGTGGTGCCAGACCAATTCCTATGATTATTTACCCACTTTACATTTCTAACATCAGTTGCATTGGTATACTTGCACTCAAGTTTTATTGTTGTGAGCTAGTGCCCAATGGTCTAGAGGTAGATGTGTTCACCTCTTTGTATGGAATGATCTATTCAATCACAAAGTTGCACTCCAAGTCTAAATGTCAAAGATCTATGTCATCAATATATTCAATTATTACTTTTATACTTTATTCAAGTGGGGGATCCAACATGTGAGCATGCACTATAAATTAAAAGGTGGTAAATGCATCAAGTGTATATTCAATCACCAAATATTGTAGGAACCCAATAAATTCTACATCTATCAAGTGTTGAGCTTGATCCATCACTTCATTATATCTCTCATTATTATACTAATGTATCTCAAGATATCCTTCCCCATGCCCTTCTCACTCCCTGTGGATTCTCTCAGCACTTTTAAGTTCCAGATCTTCCATTAATTTGTGTCATATTTTATTATAGGTTTATATCCTGATCTCTTGAGTGTCAATCTACTCATCCCCTTCCATTACAATTCACCTACACATCCTTTTCCCCCTTTGCCCTTCCCATACACAAAAGGACTTTATCCTTTCATACCCAAAGTTTTAAAACTATAATCCACCATTAGATTTTTAAGCTTTGTACCCAATTCCTTCATAAACATGCCTCTAGGGTCACAAAAAAACTCATACTCTACTTCCTCAAGGCATGAATATGTTGAGACTCTGAACTCAAGTATATAGCTATTTAGTGCTCTTTTCCACCATTTATCCCTTGCTCTATTCCAAGTGGCATCCAGGTTCTCAAGCCTCTTTATGCTCTCCTTCATCCACTCATAGCATTTTCCATAGCTCCTTTTATGGGTTGAATATGTATCTAACCATCAGTATACATGCTCAGGTATCTCACAAAAAAAACCTCATACAAATCATCATATAGGTTTTTATGAACCCATTTTTTTGGATTTTGTCTTTTGCAAGTTGGATGATTCAATGCAAAGCTATCTTCCATCTGTTGTAACTAGTTCTTGATGTTTTTGAGTGAGAGTCGGTACATCATTCTTTCACACCATTACAACAATAAAATTCAACATGGGTCCCCAATAATGGAACCAAAATGTTATATAAAAGGGCACACAAAGTTATCTTAGTTGGTTCTAGGCTTATTACAACTAGGCATAAACATGGGATATTCCCTCTATGCTAAACATTTAAACACTCAGTTGCACTAACTATTGTATAAAATTTTCTTCATTTATCTCATATGCTTAGTCATGAACTTAGCAATCAATCCAAGTC
Organism: Torreya grandis; assembly: GCA_037957365.1. Classification (NCBI taxonomy): domain Eukaryota; kingdom Viridiplantae; phylum Streptophyta; class Pinopsida; order Cupressales; family Taxaceae; genus Torreya; species Torreya grandis. The sequence continues at coordinate 1,950,996 of JARHVA010000041.1, forward strand.
AATTCTCCAATTGATACATCTAGGCACAAGCATAGTAAAATTCTATGGAACATAACATTCTAACATACTACTGCATTGGCATAAATTTCACACAAGGTGCAAGCCTTATACACTCACCTAAAGCATAGTAGTGAAGGGATTAGGGCCCACATTGGTATAATTAAAAAATGGTACAACCTTAGTCTCAATGGGACTTAGTTATTAGTGAAACAAGATTAATCAATCTATCAGCACATGTCATTCTAGATAAGATCAGGAGGCACAAGCCTATTTAAGGGCACAAGTCTTTTGGCATAAGTTCATGTCTGGTTAGTTATATCCATTAATGTCACAATATATAGGAATAGCGAGTTAAGATTAATTCAAGTGCTTAGTCAAATCAAAGGAATGGCTTATGCTCAAGTGCTCATTCCTCAACTTAGTGTTCTAGGTGTAGTTACTAGGGCCTCAATGCATGCTAGTTTTAATACTTGGTCAATGTTACAAGTATACTTAAGTCTCTATATGGCATAGTGATGCCATTAGAGACCTATAATTTATTATTTCATCACAATATATTCAATGATGAAAAACATGCCATTATTCATTAAAAACTTATGTTGAAATCACCCCACAGTGCTAAACTATGTGAAATGAACCAACCAATTAAACATGTGACACCATTTCATTAAACCAAAGTTCATCAACATAAATATTATACAACATAAATAGAGCATCAGCTCATTTCCTACTTACTCATGCCCAGTTTCTTATAGACAAGCTTGGGTACTACAATACAAGTTCTTTTTAGTGTCTATACTAACTTAAGCTACATTAATGGCATTATAAATTTTTATAGAGCTTCATTGCATTAATCTCACCCTCTTTTCTTTAGGTTTAAGCTCATTTTTATAGGTAGGGGAGCATATTTGAGCCAAGGCAAATGGGTACACATCAGGTGCTAAGCTATCACTAGGAGTCATTATTCCACTGACTCAACTACTCTAACACCTATGCTCTCTAACTACCACATGTAGTACTCAAAGGGATGTCCCTAAAAACCTAAGCACTAAGCAACTGCCTACAAGTTAGCACAAGATCTTTGAATATTTTTTGAATTAGTGCTAAAAGTATCAAAAGAATAATCATTTATAACGATTACCTCTCACTAAGATGAGTTGAGTTGTCATGGTCCACTCAGTTACCCCATACAAAATTACTATTCCACCCTTAGATTAGTCTTTTAGCACCTTTGTTGCACAAAATTTAGGTGCACTCTACTGCAACTCTAGCTTGAAGTTCTCAAAGCCTTGAATGGTGAGCTTGATCTCTTTAGTGACATCATCTACTTTTGATAATTTAGCCTTGAGTACAAACACATCTGTGATCTCCATTTCTTTTTTGAAATCTTCCAGCCCTTCCTTAGCTCTTCTCACCCTACGATCTAAAATTTTCCCTTGCTCACTTTCCTTTATTTGAAAGGTGCAAAATATTTCTTCTAGGTCTTGCTCCTAGGTTTTCTACTGGGCGCTTAAAGTGTTAACCTACACCATAACTTATACACACTTAGCCCTACCCACAGTGAAAGGATGCTTCATCAAAGCATCATTTTCCTTTTTTTCCTTTTTAAGGCATATATTGATGACTAACACTTGATTGGTGAAGTTGAAAAAAATGGCATTCTCTTCTTCCATGCCCTCTTCCAGTTTGGTGAAGAGGTCTTCCACCGTATCAATATTTTTGTTTATCTCTCTGTTGATGGCTTCATAGGTGTCTTCTTGTTCCTCTAGCACTAGATTCATCTTGGGGAGAATTTTTTCTACCAATGCATAAACCTTATCAACCTCTTTAATTTATGAAGTATCTACACCATCCAAAAGGGATGGCTCTGATTCTTTGACACACACAACTAGCTGTTAGAGTTTAAGCTTCATTGTTTTCATTTCTTCCTCTACCTCTTGTGCTATATGTTTCCACTTATTGGTGTGAACATTGTTGATGATGTTCTTACATGATAATACTAAGGCCATCTTAAGGAGGGCATTAATCAACCTTACAAGGTTCATATCTCTTATATTTACAAATTGGTATTCATGCCTCTCTTCTAGTTTCTTGGCTAATTGGATTACCTTCTTCGGTACCTCAAACTGAGGCTCATCCATGTAGCAATCAAGAGCCCAAGAAACTTGATGGTGCATTAGGGTTATGGTAGTTTTGAGCTTCATGTAATCCAACATGTATAATTCATCATCTTCAATTAACTCCCTCTATACTTTTTCCCTCTATCTTGGCTTACACTCCTCTTCCTCGGTCAGATCCATCTCTTCTTCACTAGTGCCAGTGTTTTTTCTAGTGCCTTCTTATTCTATTTCTTCTTTCTCTATTAGGGGTTCTTCATCAAAATTCTCCCATTAGTTTGTCTCCTCTCTTTCCTTGGTGTTAGTTTTACCATCTTATCTCTGGAGGGGTTCTTCCTTAGACTTTTCCCCCTTGTCCACTTATTATTCTTGTGTCTCTTTGGCATAAACCTCCTCAACACCAACCTTACTTTCCTCTTTCCCAGTGGGGTCTCTACTACATTTTCCATTTGTTCTTTTGAGGTGCTACCATCACCTTATTTTTTTTAGGTGTCCCTTTAGAACTAGGGCACACCTATTATGCAACTTTCTCTACCAGGATGGAGTGGGTATTAGGCACCTCTTTGGTTGCCTTCTCCTTTCTAGGTTCTACGCTAGTGGCAACCTTTTTCATGCTTTATTTCCCCATCCTATCCCTTTTCTCTTGTGCTACCTTCTCTTCTACTTCCTTCTTTTTGGCCTTTTCTTCTTTAGCTTTTTTATTCTTAGTTTTCCTTCTCTTGGCCTATGTTTTTTATTTCTTCTCTTCTGCCTTTATCTCCTCGGCCTCCACTCAATCAATTTCAGCTTGGGTCATGCCCTTAGCCCTCATGGCCTCCTATTTCTGGTGAAACATTAGCACCACATTGATGTGATCTTGTTATAGGGCCATGCCCTCTCATTTGTGCTTCAAATATTCTTTAGTCGATGCACTTGAGGGTATTTCTTCTTCAAGCACTTCCACCTCATCGAGATATTCACATGTTCCTCCTTCCTTCCTTATTTATTTTTTCCTCCCTTTCATCTTCCACACCTTAAATTTCTCCCCTTATCTCCTATTTTCTTCAACCTCAACCATATCAATGGCTTATTTTGACATCTTAGCCTTCATAATTTCTTCTCTTCTTTCCTCCACCTCCAGTTCCTTTTGGATAATAGCATCACTAAGGCTAAGTCTCTTCCACCTTCTCATCTTATTCTCCAATTCAGTCTGAGATGGTAGGGAGGGGGTCCTTTCACTAAAAGAGGAGTCACCTTATTCAGGCAAAATGTATACTCCCCTCCCAAATGTTTCTTCCTCCATCTCTTCTTCTATGTTTGATAGGGTTATTGTTATCACCATTATAGGAACCTTACCCTTATTCTTCTCCTTGGTGATAGAGGATAACTTTGGCATGAATATCAAGTGCTTCTTTGTGGGTGCCAAAGGTGAGGCTTCCTTTTATAAGGATATCTTGAGCCTTATTCACTCCTCTATTTCTTTCAAAGTCTCCCCTTCTTCTTCTTGAGAGACTTCTCATTCTTTTCTAGCATCAGAGTTCCTTCATCACCAATCTAGATTGAGGGGTCTTCACTCTACTCGATGTTGAGGCCCTTCTTCTGTGGATTCATATCATAGTATAATATATAGATGTATCCATGTATGGTTTCCTCCTAAAGGGGGTGGATATATGGGTGATTTGATTCATCTTTTTCATCATTAGTGGCCTTCCCATCTATGTGAGATAACTAGCACGACATCTTATGCCTCTCCATATCTAGTTCCTATACTAAAATGTCTAATTTTTTTGAATTGGGGATCTGACATAATACATCCTTAAAGTATCTTACTGAGAAGGTGTAGGGGAGATTTAGCCACCCTAACATATAACCATCAACTAGAAACAAGTGCACTACACAATAGTGTTGTAGTATGGTAAAGGTTTCTATTCTAAACATACTCTGAGGGAACCCTTGAGGGATGCACCACTCTATCCCAAAATCCTCTATGTACCTCTCACACCACCCCATGATGTGAGTCTTATATTTGGCACTAAAATAGAGGGGGTTTGTAAAGTATTTATACTTATGTGTTTGGGAGTCATTTTCCCTAGATGGACCCAGAGGTTATCCTCATCCCCATCTAGAATTCCAATCTCTTTCATGACAATGAGAATGAGAATGGATCCCCACCTAGATGTCCCTTTTGCCTTGTGGCACTCCCATGCATTCTTCATAAATTCATTGATGATGAATTTTGAAATATTTAACTACATACCCTACTCCATGTGATAGGTGATGTAAAAGTATGCCTTAGTCACATCAGTCTATTGATCACCTATGCATAGTTTAGATTTTATGAGGCATGTCATTACCCTCATATCAAGGTCCTTACACTCCTTGATGGGAAACATGAAACCTCCCTTGAAATACTTTAGGAACTAAGATATACACTCCACCTCTTCATCATTATCCATCATCTAATGGATGTCTTTACTAGTATCTAGAAGCCTGGTTATTCTCTTTATCAATTACACCAAAATCTTCATGCACATCCTTACAAAGTAAATGTGATCCTCATGGACATGCAAGAGTATGAATTAAACTAGATACTTTGGATTCATGAAACATGGAAACTCATAAAGTTGAGTTGTGATCGAATCCACCAATTTATCTTAGATAGAGACATCAAACAAGGCATCACCTTGCATCATCTTTTACCCTGTGTTCACCATCTAATCTTGCATGAGGTCTTGAAAATGACTATAAATGTGGTGATCATATAATTTTAACTGGTAGACATGTGTAAAAGAGTTCTAATCATCCCCTATCACAACCTCTAAAGTGAATTATATTACTTGGTAGGGCATTTTTGTGAGTGTCTCAGTGTCCACCTGTGCCATGCTCATTGCTTCCACTCTTTATACTACTATTTATGCATTGGCCACTTTGGGCACTAAATGTACCCATTTTGGGTCCTATTGCACCTTCTTAAAGATTTATCCCTTCTATTTCTTCACCATACTAAACTTGTTGGTTTTGAAGCATGGTAGGTTCAATTACCAAAGCATCGAATGGTGATGGCACTTCTACAGTCATGGGATCTATGACTATTCCCTCAGCTCTCGACCATTGATGGACTTTAATGGTAGTCAGGGAATCAATCCACTTCTCTAAGTATCTAATTTATATATAATCCTCTCTCCATAGTTCTCTAAATCAATATTACTATGAATGCAATCCTTATTTGTAAGCAGTCATTCACTTTTAGTGTTTGGAAGTGCTCAAATTCTTACTAATATAGGGTTTTTGCACCTTGACTCTCTGGTTTTTACTTAGGTTTGCTCTAAGTATTAATTTAGTATAAACTTTGTAACCTAAGCAAGTTTGTCACTTTCTATTTTATACCCTTTCCTTATCTATTATTATTAATACAAATGCTTTATGGCATGGTGGTATTTAGATTTCTTGGAAAACACATTTTTTTGCAAAATACATGAAAATACTTTGTCATAAATGCATTAAATATGTATCTTTATTCCCCAAATACCACTTCATTTAATGTTCTCTAATGGTAATTTGGTGATGTGATGTTTAGTTCAAATGGTCACTTCTTGATCAAATTTAGGTGGATCCCAGCTATCTTAGATGATTCTTTTCATGTACTTGTTCACTTGGTGTGACCTTCACCTTCCTTATGGCAACCTGGGTGTAGCACCTCACATGTGCATGATTCAACCTCCTTAGTTACACTTCCTTTTCTAGATGTGCTTTCATTTCAATTGTGTTTCTCTAGTTTGTTTTGTCTATTGTGCTTCATCTTACCTTGGCCTATCCTACCCCATACAAATCCCTTGTGTTGACCCCTCAGTGCTTCATCTTCTCTTCTAGTTCTCTTACACATGATCTGACTGTGCATCCTTACTTTTTTTCTTGCACCCTAATCAACTTCACCTTCTTCTTTAGTCTATGGTTCATGATCAATTGATGTGCCTTTTATAACTTGGTACAAAGGTTACCTTTACACTTATATACTATTATTTTATTCTCAAATATTCAAATTTTGGTAACTTCTTCATGCCCAAAAACTTAGGTGACTGGCCCTAGGTACTTAAAAAACAAATGGGCTCAACTCACCTGACTCGATTTATGTATGAAAGTGCCATAGTAGCTCATTCTTGTGCCTCTAAGAGCCCTATAATTTTCACCTTGCACACATGGATCTTGTGCATCATCTACTTACATCTGGTGAGTTTCACATGCCCACCACTTAGATGTCTAGCTTTATAAACTTAGATGTGAAAGTGCTCAACTCATCCTATTAAAATTCTATGTGAAAGGCTAGAATAGTTCATGTACAAAATTAGAAGCACCCTTCCTTCAAAACATTATGCATAGGGTTCTATACACCTATTTTTTGAGTCTGATGAGTCTCACGTGCCTACCACTTAGATTTCTAGCCTCAAGCACTTAGAAATTAAAATTGCTCAACTCACCCAGTTGGAATTATGTATGAGAGGCTAGATGAATTCACTAGAGATGGGTTAGATTCATGCACCCATAACTTAGGTGTTGTGGTCTCATGTGCTTATAAATCACATGTGCTTGATTCACCCAACTAGAATTATGCATGAAGTGTCATCAGATAAGTCCTTGCAACAGTCATGCATTGTTTATTGCCTCTTACACTATACAAAAAAAAAGAATGGTTTGGCTTGTACCAAATTATATTCTAGTCAACTCAACTCACACCAAATAGTGACCAGGATGTTGATGTTCTTATGGTGCAAGCATCATCCTATTGTTGCTATAGATTCAATCAGTTGCTGTTAAAATTCCCTAAGAGCATTTCACCAGACAACATGTATAACTTACATGTGCTTATCTCTAATATGAGGTGGATGATGTAGGGGCCTATCTACCTTATTTATAATTTGCTTGGGTGCTTAAGGTACTTGAAATTATAGAGCAGGACCAATGATCCTTCAGTCAGTTCTTTGTGCTTGATATTCTTGTCATGCTAGAGCTTCTAGCATGCCTTTTTTATTTGATAACTCCATCTTGCTTGGGTGAATTTTTCACCCAAGCTCTCTAAATCCTCCAACCTTATGCTTAAATATTATTATTTATCTAAGAGACCAATCCAGGAAATACATAAGGATGGCATCGTGAATTCCATGGGTAGAGCTACTTCAACACCAAACACCATTTGAAATGGTGTAGCCTTGTTTAGGCATTTATATGTCATGCAATATGCCCATAGTACCACTAAAACATGATCATCCAAATCCTTGAAACCAATGTCATGTATATTCATAAGGCACATTCCTAAGATCTTGTTAAATGTTTTAGCTATGTCATTTACCCATGGCTAATATGAGGTGGTCTTGTAGTGCACCACCATGTATTCAGTTAACAAGATGCACACCATTTCATTGATAAAATGAGTTCCCTTATCGCTAGTTAGACTTAATGGGAACCCATATAGACTTATTATGCAGTCCCAAATGAAGCACATAGTTGTCATAGTTATGCAGTATTTTTTTGGTGTGGCCTCAACCCACTTAGTGAAATAGTCAATGGCCACCAAAATATACCTTGTACCTATGCATCATGTTGTGAGAGTTATTGGTCCAATAAAATCAATGGCCTATTTCTCAAATGGTGCTTGGGAAATAATGGGGATAAAAGGCATCTCATCTTGGTGGTTAGGATTTCTAGTGTGTTGACATATGTCGCATGCCTTGGTACACTCCTTTACATCTTAGAATAGGCTTGGCCACCACAAGCCTGACTACAAAATCTTACATGCCCTTGCATATCCAATGCAATGTCCTCCTATAATTCCCTCATGCACTCCTTATAAGATGGAACCCCTTTTGTGTTCCATAACACACTAGAATAAGAATTCATCTCTACTTAGTTTGTACAGCTCCCCCTCAATAAGCTAGAATGTGGTGGTGCAAACAACAAGTTACTTCTCTTTATTTGACATGGTCTGGGGTGAAAATCTATACATTAGGAAAGTGTAAATCTCTACCAAGTCTTTATAGATGTGTTGGACTCTATATAGTTATGCATCTAGTATGTCATCCTTAATCGGCACCATCACATCACTAAATTTATGTAAGACAAATGGTCTGGCCCCATGTTCTACTTTCCAATTTCAATAATAGAGAATTGGAACTCCTAGAATAGAACTATCCATCTGTATATGTGCCTATGTAAAATAAGCTTGTTTATGAGGTACTTGAGCACCTCATAATTAGTAAAAAAGATGAATGGGGTTGCCAGTAGATATTGCCTAAATTTTTATAAGGCATAGACCATTGCTAGTGCCTCATGTTCGATGGTGGTGTAATTCTGTTATACTTGCATCAATTTCCTACTTACAAATGATATGGGATGGTCCATCTTTCCCTCGCCTAGTTGTACCAATATGGCACCAATTGTAGAGCCTAACACATCAACATGGACATGGAAAGGAGTAGTCCAGTCTAGAAATTAAAAAATTAGGGCACTAGCCAATTTTATTATCAATGTTTAAATCCTTCTCTTACACCTTACCCTAATAGAGTGGGCCATCTTTGTAAAAGAGCTCCTCTAGAAGAACTAAAAAAAATCACATAGCTATGTATAAAATTCTTGTATTAACCATAATGGCATAAAAAGGAATGAACATCTTTCTACATTGAAGGAGTTTAGAGCTGAATTATAATGGTTATCTTCATAGGGTCAACAAGTAAACCATCCTTGCAGATGATGTCCCTGAGAAATATTCTAAAGGGGGTTATAACGATGCACTTATTTAGGATTAAAGATAAAAAGAGCTACCTACATCTCTCAAACATGAGGCATAGATTATCATGGTGGTATTTTACAAGGCCATACATAGTCCAGTCATCAAAATAGACTTAGAGGAACCTATGGATGAAGTCTTTGAAAGCAATTATCACCACTCTAGAGAATACAAATGGTGCATTATTTAGTCTAAAGGGCATCACATTATAATCAAAATAACCCCATTTAGTTACAAAGGTTGTTTTTGGCTTATATTATTCCTCAATCTACACTTGATGGTAGCCTAAGAAACCATCAATGAGAGTATATATATCACAACTTGTAATGCCATCTAGGACCTTATTGATGAATGGGGTTACAAATGGGTTGGTGATTAAAGTAGTGTTCAAAATTCTATATCAACGTAGATTAGTAATCACCCATCCTTCTTGATGATTATGATCATCAAGCCCACCCATTCAGAATCTTGTATAGGGTAGATGATGCCCATGGACAGCATTCCATCAATCTTTGTTTTCACCTTGGCATGTAGGTTGGGGTTCATTCTGGATGGGCACTTCTTGATAGGCCTTGCACCATCCACCAACTTGATGCTCATTTTACCAAGGGAAGGGTGGGTTCCCTTCATGCCCTGGTAGTTGCATGAGAACAAGTCCTAGAACTCCTTTAGGAGGTTTATGATTCATTCCATCTCTACCTTAGACCAGTAAGCACCTATAGTGGCAATATTTGGGCCTTCTATGTTGATGTTTACTTTAGTGGTCTTAAGTGGCATGTGATAGGGTTCATTCCTCTCCATATGAGAGTTTTAAAATTGCCTTGTCCCCTCCATTATTTCAATTCAAATAAGAGTTAGATATTCTTTGTCTAAGGCACTATCATCCACAAAGCACACAAGTTTTTATCTTGTTATTAGAGCCTTCCAATTATGCTCTTTTTGAGTCTCATCATCCTCCTTGTTGGAGTTACCATTGATCACATTCTATTCAAATAACATCAAGAGTGCTAGTCCCTTATCCCTAAACATGTCTCTAAGGCACTCTTCTAGGATTGTAGTATCCTCAAACATTGCCCTATGAATGACTTATAGTGGCTCTAGTATCTCTAAGCTCTATGAAGAGAATGAGAAGGTGTGCACAAACCTCTCCTTGAGTACCTCCAAGTCTCCTATCTCTTGGCACATTTCATTTACAATGTACCATTCTTGCACCCATGTTTTCAAAGTCTTGTAGAAGGCATGCACCCACAAGCTTCTGGGTGCATTATTTCTATAGACAATCTAAGTTTCTTCACATAAGCACACATGTGTGATTAGGTCAGAATCACCTGAGTAAGTAGGTATGTCTAAGTCTTAATTACTCTTTCCAAACATAGTGTATATGTATGCCTTCGCATCTTACAATATTGGAAATCTAGGCCTTTACATTGCCCACCAATGAGTAGTGGTACTCTTTAGGGTATGCACTAGTGTACCCATTATATCTATTTCCTTGGGAATGCATGCTTTAATCTCATTGACATAGTTCTATACAGGTTGGCTTCCTCCATACTTTGGGAGTGCTACAAGCTTCCCTTTACTCATTTGGAACACCCTCTTCCCTACTTTTTTGGCATGAAAAACCCATTTTTTTAATGTAATCATTTCTAATCAATCTTATTTGGGTTGGCCTTGGCTCAATTGTCTACACTAGGTAACACCTTTAGCTAGTAACTTCATAAGACTCTTCGAACCATTGATCATAGGCTACATTAGTTGTATCAGAAGTTGATTATCCCTCCTCCTAATTGATCTCTCCTTGGTCATTTGGTTTAATATTTTTGATGCCCCACACCATGATATTATAAGGTTGATCTCATCTTGAGATCAACACTTTCCACATATGGAAGCCCTTGATAATTTGATAAGGGGATCACCACCCTCTCTCTATCATTCTTAAAAGTCATGTAGTGCTTTCTAAAGTGCATGTCTACATTGTTGGCATAGCACCATGGCCTCCCTAAGAGAACTAGATAGTTATCATGCCCTACCAACTCAAGTACTTCAAATTTATCTTGAAATTTAGTGCCCATAATATTGACAATAGTGCCTTTTAGGATCTTAATTTCACTCAAGTTTTTTTGGCCATAAGCAGCATATGAGGGGAGGGTTTTAGGGATTGCTATCCCATCTTCTCCCAAGTGATTGTGATAAAAATGTTAACCTTATTACCTATGTCCATAAATACCTCACAAATAGACCATCCATTGATGGTGGCATTTATTAGTATTTCTTAGTCATACTCTACATTCTGAGTATGCCTTACTTCATGCACTCACTCAATATGCAACACAACAACTTTAATCATCTGAGGCACAACCTCTTCCTCTGGTCTCTTCCCTACATTCTATAAAAACAAGTTTTTTAGTAGGGGAAGCATCCCTTTATTTTTTAGTAGGTGTAATATCTCAGTCAACTCTTGTACTTTAACTTCTTAGTTGTCTTACTTCTTGCATGAGGTGCTTGCTTATGCTTCTAGATCTATAGCTAGTTGGAGCTCTCCTTGTAAATTTTTTATTACACTAGTGGATTGTTACAATATGTCCTTCTATCATGTTGGATTAGGGTAGGGCACAAATTTTGGCTCAAGTCATGTTATGCACTCGATACAGCTTGACTCACCATATTTCAAGTGCAGTTATTTTATCGGTGCAAAAGGTAACTATGTGGTGAACCTACTTTGAGTTGTGCCATGTACCTTAGGTGGATCCTTTCAATTTTTTTATAGCTTGAGATACCATTTCTCCTCCTTTTACTCATGCCTAACCATGGTGAGACCCTTATCTAAACTAGGTTGACTTTGAGTCAGCTTTTTGTACAAGTCTGGGCAATCCTTGACTGCATGTGGTCCCTAACAATACCTGCATGTTGGGTGTGTAGGGAAGTCATGCTAGTAATGCTTAGTTGACCCATACTTATAACATAATTATAGTGGGAATCTTCCTCTATGATGTTCTCTACCTCTCCCACGTGCACCTCATTGATTCCCATAGCTAGTATTTTGCTAGCCATACCCTTTGTTTCCTTGGCCTACTTACCCATTGGTTATATTCATTGCCTACCGCACACCTCTATCCATATTTTGGAATATCTCATCAATGACTTGAAAATATGTTATTTAATGAGTATAGGCATTGTATGTCTTGCAATAGATAGTGATGTTCACTTGACTGGCATGTTGCAATAGGGGATAGTTTTGAGAGACATGTAGCCCATGACAAACTTCACAGCTGAGTAGTAAGGTGCAGAAATTTCTTCATAAGAAAATATTCTTGTTATGCCCCTCCATCTCACAATTAGTACACCATAATCCACTATAATTTTCATGCACTAAACTAGCATTCAACTTCTATAGTTGGGAGGCCATTGACATGATTTGTGCCTCCATAAATGGGTTGCTTTTGGTTTTGGTGCTACCTACTACCTCAGTCCAAAGTGTGGCTTCAAGTGCTTCATGGGGGTCCATGAATGTCTTCATGGATATCACTATCCTTAAAGGTACTAACAGGCCCCCAATAAACCATTATGCATGTTGGGAGGGGTGGATATCATATGGAAGCTTAAAAAGGAGGTTTATAAACCATGTGTCATATAGGTGCATGCTCTCAAATAGTCCTTAGTTTATTTCTTTGATCACCATGATTCTCTATTACTCAAACTTAGGAATATCAAATTCCTTCAAGAAATCCTCCTTCAGTATATCATAATCAACCATAGCTTGGTTCTGATCAAATTTTTGATACCAAGTATGGGCATGATCTAGTAAGGTGGTCATGAACTGAGTCACCTTACACTCTAATTAGGTGATACCTTGAGCACGCCATTGAAGTTCACACTTGATCACATGTTCCATAGCATTCTCTAAGATATGATACTTGGGTTGGTGCATCATCATTTTATAATAAACTTGTTGAGGGGGTGGCGTTAAAATATAAGGTGCTTTCTCCTTTAGCATCTATGTTGAAGGTGATCCTCTAATACCTATAGCTATAGGGTTGAGCACTGACCCTATTGGTTTAGGTTTCATCATTGACCTTGATGATGCAACACTACTCACTTATGGCATTGGGCCATTTCCTACGAGTTGTTACCTAGTCAACAAAGTTGACATCCTCTAAACATGAATGTTTGCACTTCTATTCTAGATTATTAGGTTGGTGCTCACTAGTTTCATGGTATTATTGTGTACTCCTTCATAATGAATCACTTATTTGGTCACAAAGTCTCAGTTCAAAGTTTGAAGTCTATCAAAGTCAATGTCAATAATAGGGTCAATTATCATTCTTCTATCTTCTAGTGGAGGATCTAGTGCATGAGCTTGTGCTTTAGGTTCAAAGGGGGTAAATAATTATAGTGCATCCTCATTCACCACATCTTGTAATAACCTAAGGAATTCTTTACCAAACTACTGAGCTTAACCTCTTGCTTCTTCCTCTCTTTCCTCGTGTTGTTGTAATTCAAGGGATCCTTCCCCATGTCCTTCCTATCCACTATGGGTCCTCTCAGCACTTCTAGGTTTCATATCCTCTATCATCCTATGCCTTCACTTGTTTTTGTTCTACCTTAAGATCTCTTAAGTGTCAGGTTACTTGTTCCTTTCCATCATGCCTAACCTACACTTCTCCTTCTCACCTTCTTATCTTGATCATACATGCAAGTATTTTAGCCTTCCATTTTTATAGTTTTAATACCATAATCCACCAGTAATTTCTTTAGTTTATTGTCAATCCCTCTTATGAATGTGCCCCTTGGTTTATGAAAAAACTCATATTCTACTTTTTCAAGGCAAGAGAAGGTCAACACTATGAATTCCAACACGTAGTTATTCAGTGCACTACTCCACCACTTATCTACAGTGTTTGTCCAAATGTCATCTAGGATTTCAAGCCTCTTTATGCACTCTTGTGTCTACTCAAAGTGTTAGGCATAGCTTCATATTCTAGATGTGGTATAGGCAACCAAATACTAGTACACATGCTCAGGTATTTTTCAAAATAACACCTCATACAAAACACCATATAGGTTGGTTTTCACCCATTCTCTTGGCTTTTGTTTTTGGCATGTTGGATGCTTCTATGTAAAACTGTCTTCCATGTGCTGTAGCTAGTGCTTAATGTTTTTGAATGAAATATGGAGCATCACTTTATTGTATTATTGCAACAACAAAATTCAACATGGGTCTTGGAAATAGAACCAAAATATTATAGAAAAGTATCTTTGTTTAGCTCATATGATTAGTCATGCACTTAGAAATCAATATAAGTTAGTTCTACACTTGATACAGTTAAGCACAAGCATATTAAAATTCTATGGTGCATAACATTCTAATGCACTACTACATTGGCATCAATTTCACATAAGGTGCAAGCCTTGCGCACTCACCTAAAGCATAGTGGTGAAGGGATCGAGGCCTGTGTTGGGCTAGTTGAAACATGGCACAACCTTAGTCTCAATGGGACTTTGTTATTGGTGAAATGGGCTTAGGTATTCTATTAGCACATGTCATTCTAGATAATATCATGAGGCACAAGCCTATTCAAGGGTATAAGTCTTTTTTCACAAGGTCATGTCTGGATAGGTATAGCCCTTAATGGCACAAGCCATAGGGATAGTGAGTTAAGAGTCATTCAAGTGCTTATTCAAATCAAGGGAATGGATTATGTTCAGGTGCTCATTATTCAAGATAGTGCTATAGGCATGGTTACTAGGGCCTTAGTGCATGTTAGTTTTAACACTTAGTCAGTTTTACAAGTATACCAAAGTCACTATATGGCACAATGATGCTATTAGTGGCCTATAATATACCATTTCATTATAATACATTCAATGATGAAAACTATGTCATTATTCATATAAAACTTACATCACAATCATACCATAGTGTTAAACTATATGAAATAGACCAATAACCAATTAAACATGTGATGTCATTTCCATTAAACCAAAGTTCATCAACATAAATAGTATATTATAACATAAATAGAGCATCACATAAATAGATCATCAACTCATTTCCTACTTACTCATGCCCAGTGGCTCACAAATGAGCTTGGGTGTTACAATGCAAGTTCTTTTTAGTTTCCATACTAACTTAAGCTATATTAATAGCATTCTCAATTTTTATAGAGCTTTGCTTCATTAATATCATCCTCTTTTCTTTAGGTTTAAGCTCATTTTTATAGGTCAAGGAGCATCTTTGATCTAGGTTAGATGGGCATACATCGAGTGTTGAGTTATCATTGGGAGTCATTATTTCATTGGCTCCACTACTCTGACACCCATGCTCTGTAACCACCACATGCAGTACTCAAAAGGATGTCCCTAAAAACTTGGGTGCTAAGCAACTGCCTATCAACTGATATAAAATCTTCAAAGATTTTTCTAGTTGGAACCAAAAGTATCAAAATAGTAATCATTTTTAATGATTGCCTCACATTGAGATGTGTTGAGTTAGCACGGTCCACTCGATAGCACAAAAATGTGCCCAACACCAGCATTAATCCATATAAGGCACATGCCTTATGTGCTCACCTAAAGTATAGTTGAGAAGGAACTAAGGCCCATGTTGGGCTAGTTGTGCCATGATACAAGACATCAATTATGGGGCTTGGTCAATTCAAAGAAGGATTTAAGTTAGAAAAAAGGTGTAAGTCTTTTATAAGCTAAGCCTAGTGGCCTATAGGTGTAAGCCTTTTGGTGGACTAATCCTAGATTCATATGGGCATAAGCCTTTGTTAACCTAAGCCTAGCATCATATCAGCACTTGAAGGCTCAAGGGTATGCTTTCACTTTAAGTGTTCATACTAAGCTCACACTTCTAGCAAGGGTAAGAACACTTGGCACAAGATCTATATACTTAGTCTTCATACAAGTTATGATTGATGTCATCATTTATCATAGGGACTCCATTAACGATGTAAACCAAAAGTAGGCATAAACATTACTCAACATGATTAAAATGAAATTATAACATTACAATCATCTTACATTAAAATAAAAATATAAAGATGTATAAACCAAATAACATTATATGTTAATGCAACCACTTTTGTCACTAATAAAGTTTGAAACATAGTATATAGTTCATGGCATTTAAAATAGAGTATGCCTAGCTCATGATACTTAGTGACCCAGAGGCTCATAGACAAGCTTGGATGCTTAAAATTAGAGCCTTCATGGCATTCATGCTAAGCCTAATTCTAATGGTTAACAGATGCATGCATATAAATCAAATTCTAAATATCTAGAGCTTTGTTGCACTATTTTTTTCATTTTTTCCTCAACTAGTTCAAGATCTATTTATATCCTTTTGGAGTAGCTCCATCAGGGTGGAATGTGCATGTCAAGTGATGAGTTGGAGCCTTAGTGATCATTCCAATCAGATCCATCACCTTGTAAACTTTTCACTATAGTCGCCATGTATCACCAATCTTAGAAGATGCCCTAAATATTTGAGAACTAATTAATCACCTATCAGTTGGTTTAAGGTATGTGTTAAACCCTCCAACTAATGCCAAAATACTAAAATGTCATCATCATATAAAATGATTGCCTCACACCGATGTGGATGTCAAGCTGGTACAAATCCTTACTTACCAAAGTAAGGGGCCCAATAGTGTATGAGTTGTTTGAGGGAGATTTTGTTTCCCCTAATGATTTTGAACATTTTGCAAGTCCAACCATAAATATATTAGCAAATAAAATAACTACATGTGGTACAATCTATCATGTTCATTGAAATGAGAAGTGGAGTTAAAAATTTGACCAAGAGATGGATATGGTAGAAGTGGATAAAGATCTGGTCAGTGATGATGTTCTAGCCATGGGTGTGTGTCCTCAAGTTGATATGGAGACATGGGAGTGTGGTGAAGCCTGGGAACAATCTCATTCTCAATGAGATGTGCAGCTGAATGTTTATTTTTAGTGGTGTGTCTAAGAAGATTTGTCCCTAGAATAGCTAAATATTATCCTAGAGAGTGGGAAAAATAATGGTGAATGCTTTGAGAAGCCTAAACTTGACATGGAGAAAGATTGTAACATGGAGATGGATGAATTTGAGAAGGTGAATTTGAGATCAGTTCAAGTATGTGATGTTGTAGGTATGGAGAGTGAGTCTCTTGAACTCACCAAGTAGAAGGAGATGCTAATGTGAATGGAAGCCTAAGCATCTGGTGTAGATGTAAATTTTGTAGCTGAGATGGGGAGATTATTTACTATAACAATGTGGATAATAGAGTATATGAAGGTACATATTGTTTTTGAAGTGATTTTAGATGTTATGGGTTATCATTTATATGCCCTTGTGTATGTGGATTTAATCATGATGATATTGAGAGTGATTGATGTGTATCTACGAGAGAGTAACTACAAATAATAGTTTTTGATGTTGTGAATGATCCAACAGTTGGTTGGATAAGGTGTGATCAAAGCCAAGTGGACTTTAGGAGGAGGTGGTCAGTTTATGGTGGGTTTGATCCCACATGGGAAAGTGAGGTGCATGGATGAGAGTGGGTTGCAACCCACATGTGAGTTGATTGAGATATGGTTATGCCTTTGGTAGAGGAGGATGGTCTATGGTGGGTCAAAGCCCATAAAGGAGATATTTGATTAGTGTGGATATAATCCCACAAGAGTGTGTGTGAGAGAGAGAAGAAATGATTATAAGAGAGAAGAAAAACCAACAAGTAGGTACTGGAAATGGTGCAGGAAAAAGAAAAACCCTCATCAGGTTTACTTAGTACATTGTAATGGTATGCCATGGTCCTCATGACCAAAATAATAGCTTTTCTACTTATCCCATCTATATAAGCTAAAACTCACATTTTTGAACCTCGTGTATATGATGCAGAAGCATCCAAGGTCTTGTGTAATCTTGCATTGTCAAAAATAGAGTGCATTCTTCTTCTTCTTGTTTGCTTTGATTTCACCTTTATTTGATGTGTGTGGTTTGGAAGAAGGTTGTCTTGGTTTCTTTGCCAATTCATCTTGTGCTTGGCCTGGTTATGTTGGTCTTTCATTAAAATAAGAGGCTTGTCTTTGAAAATCATCTATCCCATCACAATTTACTTTTCAAATAGTTTATGCCTTACTTGCTTGGGTTTCAAATGACCAATTTGTATTTCAACATCAATTCATTGACTTTCTTTTCTTCTTCATGGTGCTCGATAGTCTTAATTGGAATGTTTTCCCCAAATGGGATTTCAAGGATCGGCACAGTTGTAATAGAGACTTGTTGATGAATTGGTTGATGGTTTTGGAGTGTTAATCCTGTATTGGTGTTTAGGAATGAAAAACCTACATACATCTTAGCCTTTCCTTTGTGTATTAATTTGCTCAGTTGGTCTTCTAAGTCCCACATTACTCTTTTGTAATAGATTCCTAGTTTGGTCAATAGTTGAGCAAGATTTTGACCTAGGTTTACATATCAATTTATTATTTTTAACTCCTATTAAATTGTGTATTTCATATTCAAATATGTATATTTATTTTCAATAGTTTATTTATTCTTAACATTTAATTTTTAAATAAAAATGAATATTAAATAACATGTTGATTTTTTAAATCCAACATGTTTATTAGCCATTTTATTTTTATCCTCAATTCTATTCAATGGTTAATTTTTTCTTTCGAACATAAAAGAATATAAATTTTATAAAAGAAGATTAATCATGATAGCTCATTAATTTTCTAGATCATTCAAGTTATTAGACTTGAAATTTTAAACAATTAAAATTTTGATTCATTTTTTTTAAATCTTTAGTTGAAAACTTAGTTCAAAATATTTTTATATGAAGCATAAGGATTGATCTCCCAATCTTTAAAATATCTTATATTGTCACTTCTCAAAGTTCTTGGCTTTACCTTATCTGAGATACTTAATGTAAAATTTTATATCGACGTCTAAAAAAGACTTAATTTAGAGTTAAGCGATTTAATTATTTTTAGATATTTGGGGAGATATGGTGAGTTTATTGAGATAGTAGTTATAATCATTCATGTTAGTGTTCTTGATTCCTTATATTTTCTTGAAATGATATTATCCCATAATATTTTAAGATCCTTCTTACATAAATCAAGAATCCTCTCTTGATATTCTATTATTTATTAATGTTTTTACATTTTCATTAATTAATTATAATATTTTTTTTAATGGGCCTACTTAAATCATTAGAGGTGTTTCTTATATCATTCAAAGTTGGGCTTAAATGCAATTTTTACGTCAAATTATTTTCATCTTAATGTCTAACTTATTTTTAATGTGATATTAAGATTAGCTTAGTCTAAATTAATTTAGAGAATTTATAATTCAAATTTTAAGTTGGGTTAAAATCACCTTAACATCATTTTGAACTTATTTTGGTCGACTACATATTTAAAATTTTCTTCTTTACAAAATCCCTCATTTAAATTATGAAATGTAATAATAACTTGAGAAAAGGACATGATGATGATGGTTGTGAGAAATGATGATTACATGATTGAATAGTAGTGATAATATTATTTGATGTTGCAACCTAAAGGGGGCATATCTACCCTTCAAAAGCCCAGTCATTTACCTTTAAATATATAGCCTTGAATAAGCAAAGCCTATAAAAAAATGGAGATTATTTCTTTCGATTTTGTTGTGTTATTGTGACATATCAACTTTACATATTGATTCCAATAGAAATTGATTATTTGATATATAATTTAATAGATTACATTTAACAAATATTTTAATGATAGTTTTTAATTAAAACTCTATAAAGATTAATTTGAATCTACGATTTTCAAATTAAATATTATACTTGCATTAGAGCTAAAATGCAATTTATAATAAGATGTTCGACAATGTAAGTTCTATTCTATTTTTTTGGGGGGGTTGTGATTAGGTAGTGTAATTCCAAATGTTAAGACTTACTTTTAAAAAAAATCTATGTCATTTTTAGATGTTGAAGGTGACACAGGTCATCCCCAAAATCTTAATAAGAATTTCAAAACCCACCCTAACAAATTGTTTGTTTGAATTTATGAAAAGCAGTGGAGGTTTCTTGCCAACACAAACTAAAATTCTCTTTCTTCCATCACATCACATTCACATCTTACATCATTCAGTATGTTGTTGCATAATGAATCCTTCAAACTTGGATAGTAGCATGATCAAAAATAGATTTTTTAATAGATTGGCATGGATCATCCTTTTCTTCAAACCTCACTATTAATCTAATATTGATAAGTCAGTAACAGTCTAAGTTATTCAATCATGATAGCTTCAAAACTAGAAAGAAAATATAGATCAAAACAAAAATTAAGTGCCAGGAAAACCTTGGATTATGATATTAGAGTAGCTTACTACAGACATGAGCAAAGAACAAATAAACATAGTTTACACATATAGGTACTCGTCTCATAATTAAATGATGAACATGTTGTTAGATGGTATTGAAGATGTTTTCATGGGGTTTTTTTCTATGTAGAATAATCATGTAAAGCATGACTTCAGTCCTCAATTTCTAGTGTCTATAACAATAATACATAGTCCTAGACCAATAAGGATCTTCATCAAAGAGGATGCAATAGTCAAGGATCTAATAATGGCTACTTTGGAAGCCTAATCAATGGAAGGGGGGATGCCTACTTTGGATACTCATCATCCACTAGTATTTTAGCTTCACTATTGCCTTTACATCATGCACTATAACAAATGCATTTAATGCTTTCATGATATGGGAAATAGGATACCTTTTGGAAAATAATTGTCTGAGATTTTAATCCATTTTTTTATCATTATCATGAATAAAAAATACTTTATCAACTAAGTTGTGAATTTTATATGAATCCATGTTAAGGATGATAAAAATTTTAAAGTAGCTACTATAGATTTGAATCATGATGAGTATGTATGAGAATCGTATAGCAGAAAGTTCATGATGTGCGGAGGGGTGATAGAGAAGTTGGAAAGCCATAGCCATAGCCATAAGCAAAGGTGTATATGGGATCTCATAGCCAAAAAATTATGGCACATGTTATTTTTATGTTTCATGCCTAATGTTCCCACCCTATAATCTCCTTTTTATTTACTCTTGACAATGGTTTTTCAAGGTTATAACTCATCCAACAAGAAGGCAGGCAACATAGCATGACTAGGCAGGCAATATTTAACTATATTTTTTCTACAGTTGACCATGTTTGTCAAGTAAAATAAATAAATAAATAAATAAAAACACTCTGATTGAAATAACATCCAACATTTCATGACTAAATTTCCAATAAATATAATGTTTGGTAAATTTTATGTGTGTTTTGTCTTGCAAGTGTGCTCTTATGTAAGACTGTGATAGTGAAGAGGTATGTTTCTCGTTAGAAAGACTCACTTTACTTAAGTTAGAGTTTATTATTTGAATTTAACATATAAGTTAATAAGTGGTTAAATAATTAAAAGGTGGTTAGGTTTCATATATAAGAGAGATTTATAATGAGAAATTATAAGTAATATATTACAATTATGTAAAAAAAAAAATTGAACTATTAAAACGATATGGCATTAACCCATTTGATTTTTTAGACCTTGTGAGAGTTAACATATGCTATCAAACCATGTAGAATCTAAGCTTAGAATGAAGAAAATTCTAGACCATGAATGATATGAATGTGAGTGAGCCTTATAAAAAATGATGCTTTCTTATTCTTTGTATAGATTATTACCTTTGTGAATTTATTTCCAGAAGATTTTATTATTTTATTTTTTAAAATATTTATTTTTTGAAAGGCATTCCCTTTTTAGAATAAATTACTAGAATAGAGTACATGTATAGACATGAAGGAATTTTTTCTATTAAAGATGTGAAAGTAATTTTTCCAAGACTAATTATTAAAGCAATGAATCCTAAGCAAATATTGTGCAATGAAGTTAAAGGAATCATAAAATATACCATAAATAAATTATTGTTTTTCAAGTGTGAAAACTAAAAACTTATACTTATTGAAAGATTTTCCAAATCTATTTTAGGATAACACAATGTGTATAAAGACTTTATCTAAGAGATATTAAGTGAGAAAGAATAAAATCCATACAAAATAAGAGAACCCTAAGAAAAGTATTAAGATAAATGTCAGAAAATATCTAAACAAATATGTAGAAAAAGAGACCCATAGACTATAAATAGAGTGAATATAATAGAAATGAGTTACAAAATAACTCTGATCATTACCTTAGCTAACATCCTAAATATGTAGTGGAGGTAAAATGGATGAAAAGTGGTAAAGGAGTTATAAATAAAATATAACTTCAATATTCCTTATAATGAGGAATATATTGAATGATACAAAAGAGGTGATGCTACATGCCACTTCATATTTTTTAGATTATGTGAATTAAAAATTCACATGAGAATAATAATATGAAATTTTAGAATATTTAATATTTCCAAATAAATATTAATCTTTAAATAGGTTAAGTGTATTCATTTAAACATTTTATTATAGCATACTCATATGACGAATAAAAATATATATACTTCCAGATATGTAGAAGGAAGAGTTTGACATGAGATACTAATCAATCTTATGTTGATGTAAAAAAATTATATGAATGTTGAAGTGTTTTTAATAGAACCTTAATGTAAATAAATAGTTTGTGTTACATGAAAATATTGATACTAGAAAGCATAAGTCCTTGTTTAACCCTAAATTTAGATAATGGGATCTCTCTCTAGGATTAAGGGGTATTAGATTAGATTTTACACAAGTATGGTGATCTAACCTAATGAACAGGTCAATTAATAAAAAAACTTAGAAAAATAATATTCTAAATTTATACAACTAAGATTGCTAAAAATAGTAAATTACAGCTATTGATAGATATTGTAACGAATTGGAATAAAATGATACTTAGTTTATTATGTTAATACATTATGATATGGAACACACTAAAAATGGACTAGAAGATGATCTTGGAAAAATCCTCAAATTCTAAAAATATATTATTTATGGCCTCAGACACTCACATCAAATCTAGATAGTTGTGTTGACGTAGGTGTCTAACATTACCATAGGTGTCCTATATGGAATACTAATTGGATCTAGATGCAACCAAATAGAACATTCTAAATATTTTTTCTCCTTTATTCTAATGTCTTCAGATCATGTGCACATGCTATCATTATTTTTCAAATGATTTAACCCTAGATTATTCACCCTTGGAGTGACTGTGGAAAAAATGGGTTACTGAGAATTTATGGTATCAAACTGCCCTAAGGACCTCTCTATCAATTGGTGCTACCTACATAGGCAATACTTCAAAGATGGCCTCATACTTATGTAGTTATTCCCTACATGTTAGCTTATTATGCACAAGGATGCAAATTAAAGACATGCAGTGACTTAGCTTATGTTGGCCCTTAGAATTTGACTAAGTATTATTCTATTTTGGTGTGCAACATGAAAGGATCATTATCCATTTTAATGCAAGTCTAACACGATGTGGAAGGACCATGACATGGGAAGACCATGGTGCGTAGTTGACAGGTGCAAAAGTGTCATGACATAGAACTTACCGAGCATAGAATCACAATAGCACTAGAGACCTAACGTGAGAGGACCCAATCAAGAGAGAATATATCACAAGGGACGCAAGAATAGAGGACTCAAAATAAAAGTGGAAGACTAGAGGAGCATGTGGGAAGCAAAGTGTGAGGGATGTGAGAGAAATTAGAAAGAACAAATCAAATAGGACACTTCAACCCCATTTATTAGAGGTATTTGTTCTAGCTCATGAGGAATGGAACACTTGGCTGCTAGAATATAGTATAGAGTAAGTATCTAGGGGTACAGAGACTTGAGTCTATAAGAATAACTAATTGTAAGAGCCACATCTCTCATTTTATTCGGGGTATTGTGCCATCTATTAATGATAGTTAGAATTATGACACTTGGTCAGGGAAAAACAAATATAAAAACCCCTATTATAATCATTTGTGAGGATGGTCCTTTGGAGAATAGAAAAAGCATTTTGTGTTGTAATTTAGTAAGCAATTAATGAGAAATTAGTGGTTTTTATATTGTGTTATAAGTGATGAATTATTATAAATGTTGGATAATGGATATGGTTTAGTTCTAAGTCAAGGAAAACTTTTTCTTTTATCATTATTGTTAGATAGTAATGGTGATCCTAGTTATAGTGGTAGTTAAATATGGGACAATAAGAATACTAGTAGTATATTTATGGTGTTGAATAATCTTTTAGGAATTGTATTATGAAAGATGAAAAAATATATAACATTGTGCTACAAAGCCTTTGGGAACTAGTCTTTCATTATGCACTTTAGGTGAGTGCACAAGACCTAACTCTTGCATGATAATGCTAGCACACTAGCTTGTTGGGGAAAGCTTCAGTACTGAAGTAGTTAATAACTATAATAAACCCAACATTTTGGTTTTGTAGTTGAGAATTAAATAAATTAGAGAACAATCATGGAAAATGTTTGAGCATATTATGTTAGAGAATATTAAAGAATGGGTTACCAATGTCGAAGACAACTTTGTAGTTTCATATCTTGAACCAAGAATCTATGCACAATAATGGGTAGAGCAGAATCTCTATAGTTCTCTATATGAAACTTTATTTTTTGAGGTCCTAGTTATCTTTCATGCTTGGATATTATCATATGCTCAAGGATGATCTCAAAATCTTGGATGAAGGCAACCTTGGACACTTGAATGGTAAAGGATTTTAGAATGACTTGGAGTTCCCTGGATGCAAGCAGTTAACTTTTGGTGGAGAGGCATTCATAATAGCTACATTTTGGAGTATATTGTGACCACCTATTCATTTCCTAAGTAAGTGAAATTCCAATTTTTATGAGAGTCAAGGGGATGATATATCTCATTGTTTTCCTTTAAAATTAAGAAGCTAATTTTTTACATTGGATTAGAGACTCTACCCATGGAGGGCTAAAATTTCATGTGCATGAGTCACACATTTGGAAGGGGAGACTAGGGGTTGATTGAATATTGTGGGTTCAACATGGTAGCACTCTAGAAATCATTATGAAAATTGAAGTATGATGAAGCCCAGTAGAGGATCATGGGAGTCAGTGGTGTGAAAAGAGATCAGGAAACCTTGAGGAGTGCTATGAAGATCCATAAAGAAGCAGATACGCATGAGGGACCCATCACTTTTGAGCCACATTCTTTGCCACTTCTATCTTATGAAGGAGAATCGAGTTGGACTTCAAAAATTGAGGAACCAAGTCTGAATCAACTAGGCTACCCCACTATAGTGTGTGTTTATGCCTTTGAGTTGAAAAAAATACATATACAAAATTGGGATATAGATAGTAAAGAGTCAAAAATTGAATAGGTATGGGAGACTAAAATTAAGCTATTAGGCAATCATTCAGAACCTACATTATCTTTCTCTCTTCAAGGGAATTCTATGACATAGTTTGGGATGCTTGGTGGATCTAGCCCCCAAGGCCAGAGTACAGGCTCAAACCTACCATGCCTCTTCCCATGATCACTACTATAAGAGGCACTGGAGGAGGAGTAGGGAGAGATGCAAGAAGAAGTGGACCCCCTCATGGAATTGGAGCTGGATCTTCTCAGCAACCACTTCCTTAACAATAACCTGTTATGGTCTACTATGAGATGACATTACATTTACCTGAATACCAAGGGGTAGAGAATGTAGTTGAGCATGTTCACAAGTATGAATTAATTTGGAAAGCACGTAGTATCATGTCTTTTGAATGAAAGGCTACATAGTTTTTAACCATGCTTTTAAATCATCTATACAAATGGTATCAAAATTTTGATCCTCAGCAAGTAATGGTTGACTATGATTAGCTCAAAGCAACCTTCTTATAGGAATTTGGCATTCCTAAGTTTGAGCAGTAAAGTATAGCAGCTTTGAAGGACATAAATCAAGGACTTGTAGAAAGTGTGCATGAGTCTGATGCATAATTAAAAACCTTACTTTCTAAATTATCATTTGAAATAAATCATACTTAGCATGAACAATGATTTTTGGGAGGATTATTGTTACCTTTTTTATGGACTCTATCATAAAGAACCTTCACCAACATGCATGAGTATCTAGAAGTTACCCTCCATGCTGAAGTAGTTAGAAGCATGGATACTAGGATTAGTCCCTTTATGGAGGCACAAATAGCATCAATGGAATCACAACTTGAAAATTTGATGGAAAATAATGCACATGAGACATGTAGTGGTGCCTAGTGTACTAACTTTGAAACTGAAGGGCACACTAAGAAAAATTACCCATATAAAAATATCTGCATGGAACTAAAATAAACCTATGAGATCTATCATGAAGAACATGATGTCTATTATTATCCTATTTTGTAATGGGATATGAACACTAAAGTGTATAAGTATTGTAGTATTTGTGTTTCCTACACCCATGACACTAATGACTACTGATTGATTAGTGATATTCATGAAGCTCGAGCATGCGGCATGCACCAAACCTCAGTCACTAATACCCAAGACAATGGTGGCTACTATGGGCAAAGGAGAGGGTGTGGATGAGGTGGATGATTTCTACCTAGGACTTACTACAAATGTGGTTCTCTAGACCACTATCAAAAAGATTTCCTAGAATACCTGACATGTGTATTTTACAAAAAGGACCATCAAATAAAAGAATGTCCTTATATATATCCAATTATCACTAAATAACACATTTAAAAGGGTGCCAACATGATTTAAATAGATAAACCACAATGGCCTACATGACCAACCATCCCAATAGTGCAACAAGTAAATATCACCACTCGTAGTGGGGGATAGACTCAATCCAAATCTAACCCAATTGAGAAGGTGCATTGAGAAGTACCATGATGCTCAATAATAAAAATATGTCCTTCAAGGTAAAATGGCACTTATGTGAGAGATCCAATGTGAGATTCAATACCTCAAGGACAAAGACATGACACAATGTGTTGTAGTGCAAATGGAAACTGAACCTCAACTAGTGGTGCAGGATAATTTTCAAGAACTATGCAAATATATGCTAGATAAAGCCATCATTCCCCAACTCAATGCTTAGATTAAAATTTAGGCTCACCTACCAAATGAAGTCCACCCTCACCCTAGTCAGCAAAATGAAGAGCACTATTTAAATAATGCCTGACATCAAAAAACTTCTAAATCCTCCACTCCACTAAAAGATGGAGAAATATTGGTTAATGTTGCCATCAATGGATGGGTAATTTGGGATATTTTAGTAGATAATGGTGTGGAAGTTAATGTTTTCACTAAATATGTTTGGCATAAAATGTCTATTCTAACACTATAGCCCCTTCTTCATATCTTATTTATGGCAAATAAGACTTGACTGCATCTTATAGGAGTCCTCAAGAATGCCATAATTGACATACTTGGGGTTCCCTTTAAAGAAAATGTTGAGGTCTTAAAGTTGGCTAAAGTTGATGATTACCTAACTCTACTGAGAAGGCCTTGGTGCTATGAGAACCATGAAAAATTGAGAATTAAAAATTGATACATTAGTTTTGAGAATATCGATCAATGTGTAGTAATACCTTTAGCCCAAGCACAAAGACCTCCCTATATCGAGTTTGTGAGTGTTGATGAAGACATCAACCACTTGTATAATGTTAATGTTACTACTTGAAATGATGAATAATGTGATCCAATGTTATATGGTATTCTTCAATGGATGGATAACCAATCTATCTCTGATACTACAATCAATGCATATAATTATTGGGCCCATGGTGATTATGATCTTATTAGGAGACTATGTAGTACCATCAATAGCTAAGAGAACCTCCTATACTCACTCTATAAATGTCACAAGTTCATTCATCTCATGGGTTTAGCAATGTGAGGGCCACTGATGGGACCACCACTAGAAATAATTGATGAAGCCCCACAGTTCCAAGAAAAAATGGAGGTACGTGACTTTGTCCAACATCTCAAAGAGTTTTATGATACTGAGAATGATTGGATGAGGTCTAGATCACATTTTTTATGGCATCATCATTAAATGGTGGCATACTCATAAATAATGTTTATTGTATTGGGATCAAGTGTGTTCTACTTTAAAATAAGGTTAGGGGAACACTTAGATACATTGGCATGAAAGCACCCGAACCTCACATTGAGGCTTGTCAGATAATATGGCAAACTGAGGACAAATTTTTACTAGAGTACCTTTAGGTACATGCATTCTATGGGACTTTTTCACTTGGGCATGGGCTTGATACATTCATGAAGAGAGGCAAATGGGTATAAGGTTATGGTAATTACTAAAGGAAAACATGAAGTTAGTGTTATCTTATTCCTCACCAAGGATGGACTTACACCTCACTCTTTAGGCCATGTGGGAAGCAATTGATAGGGACCTAAGTCCTATCGAAGACTGCCTATGGCATATTCATCAAGAACTTGAATAAACCTTGCATTTATTCATTGAGCCTTCCACCCAATTAGTTCCTATATCATTGGTAGTTCTTAATGAAGAATATCATGAATAGATCTACTTGGGAAAGCAAAAACTCATCTTCTAAGTAGATGAAGGTGAAGGATATACTTCACTCAACCCCTTGACTAACCATCTAGATATCCCTACAAGTACTAGTTCATGAAAATATTTGAGATACAATTTATCCAATTGACAACCCTTAGCATGGGCCCATTTAAACTATTTAATGTAACATTGGCACGGAGCAAGAGCCAAACATGGCTACAATAGGAAATTATTGGACTGACACAAAAATCTCAAAGATTTTTGAGTTGTTGAAAGAGTATCAGGATGTCTTTCCAAGGAATTATAGTGAAATGAAAGGAATACACCCATCTCTGGGAAAGATGAACATAAATCTAATCAATGGTGCTCGCCCTATGAAAAAATGACCATATAGGATGAACCCTAATATCTAAGTGTGATTGAAAGAGGAGATCAATAGCATGCTCCATGTCAAAGTAATTACTCCCATTACTAAATCTGAATGGGTCAATCCCATAATAATAAGTATCAAAAAGGATGAGCATATTTGTATCTGTGTGTATTACCATGTCTTAAATGAATCCTATGTGACAGATCCTTTCTTAACACCTTTTACAAAGGAAATCCTAGAAGGTGTTGTTGGTTGTGAAGTATACTCTTTTATGGATGGGTTATTAGGGTACCACCAACTCTAGATAGCTAAGGAAGACCAATACAAGACTACTTTTGCTACTGAATGGGGATATTTTGCCTATTTCATCATGCTTTTTGGTTTAAAAATGTCATGCCAGTATTTTCATAGATAACAATTGAGGCTTTTAAATATTTCATTCATAAATTCCTCCAAGTTTACTTGGATGATTGGATGGTATATGGGTTGATCAAGGACCATTTTTTTAATCTGAGACTCATTCTTGAGCATTGTTGGGTGTTACAAATTTTTGTAAATTTAAAGTGTCTATTTATGACACCTTTTGGTGTACTTCTTGGGCATATTATTTGTAAGGAAGGACTCCCAGTAGACCCAGTCAAGGTCTATGTGATTCTTTGTCTACCAGTGCCCAAGGCTCAATGTGAAGTGTGTGCCTTCTTAAGACACATAGTTTTATTACAAAAAGTTCATTTGGGGTTATGCCAAGATTGTAACACCCCTAGAAGAGCTTTTAAAGCACAATGAATAGTTTATATGGATTAATTCTTGCAAAGAAACTTTTGAAACACTCAAAGAAAGGTCAGTTACCACTCTTATCCTGTAATTCCCTAATTGGAAAAAATATTTTCATGTCCATTTTGATGCATTTGGGATGGTAGTTGGCACAAAATGTGCACAACCAGGTGAAGGACACTTAGATCACCTGATTTACTTTGATAGTAGGAAGTTGACATTCACTAAAAGAAACTATACCACCACCAAGCATGAAGCTTTGTCTATGGTTTATGCTCTACAAAATTTTAGGTAGTACATTCTAGCCACTTCATTTAAATTATATACATATCATGAGGCCTTGAAGTATCTTGTCAACAAACTAGTACTACATGGGAGAATTTGCCTCTAGATTGTCTTGTTTCAAGAATTCTAGTTTTTTGTAGTAGTAAAGCCCAAGAAGACCAACTATGGACCTAATAATTTATCCTAAATTGAAAATAGAAAACCCCCACATGTTATAGAATATGATCTTCTTGACATAGAACTTTTTTGAGTTACTCAGGTACTTGAAAGCTAGAGGATATTACAATATTTCTCAATATTGGCTGCATACCTGACTCTCTCACTTCACAGAGGAAAAAGCAACTTGTGGTTTACACTGCACCTTATCAACTCATCATAGGAGATATTTATAAGTTAGATCATGATGAGGTGCTTCACTACTATGTAATATAACATGAGTGCCCTAAGGTTCTATGAGAAGTCCATGAAGGTATTTTTGGAGGATACTATGCTAGAGAGGCTACCATGTGTAAGGTGTTACTCACTGGACTCTAGTTTCCATCTTAATTTAAAGATGCAAAGGCATATGTTAGGCAATATGATGTCTGCTAGCACATAGGAAAACCCAACAAGAGAGATGGTATGCCCTTATGACCCATTCCTTCTCAGGAACTATTTGAAAAGTGGGCTATTGGTTTTGTGGGACCTATCACTCCATTAGGATGATGAATGGGCTCTCAGTACATCATTGAAACAATTGACTACCTCATGTGTTAGGCTAAATTATCACCAATAAAATATTATACTATAACAACTACCACATGATTCATTTGAGAGAACATTATAACATGGTTCAGATGTCCCCTAAGCTTTACTAATGATTATGGAACCCACTTTTTGATTGAAATGATTCACATCTTGTTGGTCAAGTTTATGATCATGCACCACAATATGAAACCATACCACCTATAAGGCAATGGAATTGTGTAAGATTTCAATAAGATCCTTGACACCACTTTAAAAAAAAAGTTCAATGTTGTTCAGATTGATTGGGATGATAGAGTATCTACAGTACTTTGGGCCTACCAATCTACATACAAGCACCTCAACAAAATTACATCATTCTACTTAGTGTATGAAAAGGAAGCAATCATGTTGGATGATTTCTTTGTTCCATCTCTCTAGATATCACATGTGGGAAACCTGGATGATGAAACCTCTTTGAAATCTTAGCTTAATGAATTTATGAACTAGATGAGACTTAGTTTTTCACCCATTGGAGTCAGGATGTTGAAAAATATAAAAAAAAAGCATGGAATGATCACCATCTAAATAATAAAGACTTTTCTCCAGGAATGAAAGTTATATTATATGATTCAAGGTTTATGTTTCACCTTGGGAAGCTTCACAACTATTGGGATGGTCCGTTCATAGTTCATAGCATTCGACCTACTGGGGCTTGTTGGTTAAAATGAATAGATGGTCAATTCCTCCCAAGGAACTATAATGGCACTCAACTTTGGCCATATTTTGATTCTATTTAACTAAAAAAATTTAATCAATAAGGCTTAAGGCCATTAAATTAGGATTTACTAATTTCAATAAAAAGTGTTACCCTTGAGGCACACATTTCTTCTTTAATGTAATTTTGAGTTTTATACTTAGTATGTTTTCATAGAGGACCATGAACCCCTTTTAGTATAGGGTAAGGCATCATGTATATTACAATAATAATAAGTACAAATTTAAAATTAGACATGTAATACATGTGGGCATGCAAGTACCAAAGTCACAAGAGTCATCTATGACATGCAAGTGATTAAGGGTGTGTGAGTCATTCAATGCACTTCAAAAGCACTATGAAAGGTTCCTACCATTTGAGTAACAACTATCTTCCACTACACCAAAAATGTGGGACACAATTGTCTTCCACTTCCAAAAAAGGCATGGGAAGGGATGGGCCATTAATACGATGAGGTTAGTTATGATGAGAAGCATGTGAACAGAATGATGGGACAAAATCATTAAGGCATTAAATGCTTAATACAAGATTTGAAATACAAAGGCTGTTAAAATATTTGTATTTATGTCTAGAATTGATAAGGGGAGGGAAGTAATTAATGAAGGTAAACCCCCCTTAAAGAACCTATAAATAAGAGTGTCAAAGTCATTTTTTAGTTTACCTTACGTAAACTTTCAAAGTGCTAGTGCAAAGAACAAATGATGAAACAAAGAACCAACAACCACAACATAATCAAATTCCTTCAATCTTTATCAAAGAAAATCATTTATGAAATTTGTGAAGTCATGAAGGCCATTTTATAGGTGATAAGAGGTATTGCTCAATCCAGATTAGTGTAGAGGAGTGTAAATCTTTGAAGTTGAAGATTGTAGGTCTACCATTACCAGAGTATGAAGCTCAAAAGCCAAATTAAGTTGGTCGGCCACCATATATTCATTTGGGAATGTGGGATGGTCACAAATTAACCTTTGAGCACCATGAAGGGTAATGTGGCCAAATAAAATGGCCAAAAGACTTAAAAAGCTTCTAACTATACCAAAGGAAGAAGAGGTGAGCGAAGGAGATTACTTTCCTATTAGGCAAGAGGCTTTGGAGAATCAACAAAGAACAAAATAAGAGCAACATATGGAAGGAGAAGATAGAGATAAATTTATTAAAAGGGGAAAATATGGTGAAGAAAGGGAAGCAGGTGTAGATCTCATCAGTGCATAATGCCTCATTATCTCCCCTCCATCTCTTTTAATAGAGGAGATGCAACACCCAAATTTGGTCTTACACATAGAGAACTGGGTCTCCAAGGTGTCAAATACCATAATATTTGATTATAACCACCTCTATTTAGGGAATGAAGTAGAGATGTAGAATGACTACAAAGTCTAAACCACCAACATAAGAAACCAAGTGGTTTATGACTTGTCTATTAAGAACCAATTGGACAAGGTGGGCCTCTTCCAACTTTTTGAGTTGTCATACTTTGGAAAGCCTACTGAGGTATTTTAATTCCTCCTCTCACACATCCATGAGGACTTCATCCACTTTTTGGGGTGAAACATGAAGATCACCCTAGAAAATATCAACAAAGTCATGAAAATTTAGTGCTTAGGGATGAATGTCCTAAATGATGTAGCTGATATAGAGGAGATTCAGTATACTACCATAGTGCTTCTGTACCAAAAGTAAGGGCATGTAATGCACATCAAGAACCTATAGGATCTTGCCCTAAAATTCACAGTGTAGATCATTTCTACCAAGGTCGAACGGATTGACTGATGGAAGGAGGTGGACATGGCCCACCTACACATTACTCACCAAGTCTCTCAAGGAACAAAGTATAATTAGGCGTTGAATTTTTAACAAAAGATAAATGAAGATGTAGAGAAGGCCTACAAGATTCCCAAGTATAGATTTCCTTGGGGTGAAATCCTTTTACTACTAGTCTTTGATGAAATTGAGGTGCTTGATTATAACTTAGGTTCATTGAAGTGGGTGTACCCTCCCACTCATAGGTCCTTTGTCAAGTGCTTCAAAGCCTTCACTTGTCCCCACCACATTACCCCATCATACAAGATGAAGATGAGGTACTAGTTTGATGGGATGTAGGTGAATTTTTGGAATGAATGTCACAACCCAAAGGATTTACCCCCTTGATTGTAGACCAAGCACAATTTGTTGTAAATTAACATTACTCCCTAGCATGCATTCGCATAAATCCTTTAGGAGAGCTTTCAACATGGCTTAAATTGACATCTACATTCTTTTCATGATCCTTCATAAATTTTATCAACTAAATATATGATGCACACCCAATCATTCTCTAGGTAGAGTAGATCAATGCAGAGTACCACACCCTCTAAAAAAATGATGTATATCTAAGCAAGAAGGCCTTTATAGAGAGGGTAAATTAACTTAACTGATATCAAGGTTAAGGATATCTTGGTCAGGGTGCAAGTCAATAAATTATTCTATATGTTACACCCCTGCCAGTACCCTCAAAATAGAGACCCCAAGGAGAGGCTCCCCCAAGCATCGTAGCCACAAAATAAGCATCCAGATCTAAGGGCCAATTCTAGTGGGTAGCAAGCCCAATGAAAATGGCAAAGGATAATGGAGGCACAACCCTCCAAACCCACTACTTCTTGCCCATCCACACCACATCCACTTCCACCTCACCCTTTTCCTTCTCCACCTCACCCTTCACATTCACCTTCACCACCTCATCAATCATCATCTTCTCCTCACACTTCAACTCCTCCTACCTCACCATCCCCTACTCATTCCATTCCTTCCCACTCACCTACCCCAAACCCTTCATATCCTTAGATAACTCCCCTACCTTATTCACCTCTATGACCACCTTTACTTCCACCATCTCCAATGACTACCATAGAGTTATCACATCATTAGTATCTAAAATGAGCACCCTAATAGGACCCCTCATAGGTACAGACTCATAATTCAAGATCAAACTTTGAGAAGACTCCATCCCTAGTATAGGAGGCCCCATTTAGAGATTAGCTTGATATTGATAGAGTGGGAGTGAGTGAGATGGCCATAGGAATCCATCATGAGGGTGAGCTTGAATGAGACCCAAAAAGGGGGAAGGGGATAACTAAATAATAATAATAGAGAGAGTTGTCCATTGTGCATGAATGTTACCAGTTCAACGTAGAGGACAATGACCTCTATCTTTGGTCACACTTCCACCCCAAGAATGTGACCCCAAAAATAAGGAATCAAATGTCTTTCCTTATAGAGAGTACAGTGAGGAGCCCCTATTTGGCATTCCTCTAAAAAAAAAAATTGGCCTAGATGCTCCAGGATTACCAGACCTAATGAGAATTGATTCATAGAGGTTCACTCCAATAATGACAAGTGCCACATTTTTAAAACTTGGTATGGAAATAATGTGTCAAAACATTTTGTTATATTTTGATGCACACACTATAGAGATAAAGCATGTCAGTGTCATGGAGATGTATAATAAAGTGTTTTTAGAAAACCAAGCACTCACCAAAGAAGTGGCCTCCTTGAAGTAATAAATCCAAGAGTCCATCAAGGCTAAGGTAAGGTTTTTAAACCTTAAAAAAATAATTTTAAAGGAAGAACTGATATTTATGGATGGTGTACCACTAGATGGGGATGCTATTTGGAAATTAGAGACCCTAGTGGAACTTTTGCTCAAGAAATATAAAGAGCACCTTGAGCCAAGAGATGAGGGGAAAGAGATGATTGAACAGTTCACCATAGTAGTAGACATTTGAAAGAGCACCTTGGAGAGAGTCAGGGAGGTTATCCCCATTTTATATGGCATTTTTATGCACCTAACATTCCCAAATAAAGTATTAGAGGATTGGTTCCATGATGAGGAGGACCTGAGGTAGCAAGTGATTAATGCTTGCCTTTTAATAAAAGATCACACTAAATGCATGAAGGCATTCAAGGATGTTGAAATGATGGAAGAATATATTAATAACCATCATCAATAAATAAATGTAAGTTTTTCCATACTCTAAGGATAGGTTGATAAGGAGGTCTTCACATTAGAAGACATCTAAAAGGAATCCAGTGTAACCCTAGATGAACAGATGAAAAAGACCAAGATTTCAACTCAGCTCAAGGAGTTGAAAGAATCAAAAAAGGACATTGAAGGAATAATTTTCAAAGTCTTAAATGAATTATCTCATTAGGATGGGCTAAAGAAGGAACTCAAGTAGAAGGGGGATAAATTTTTGGAGGACTCTAGCACAGCTTAGTTTGAGACAGACTAAGAGCATAGTGTGGAGTGATGTTGGCCCCTAAAATTTGACTAAGTAATGTTCCATTTTGGCATGTGGCATAAAAAGATCATTGTCTATTTTGATGCAAGTATGACATGACATAGAAGTACCATGGCATGGGAAGACCATGGCACATGGCCGATAGGCACAAAAGTGTCATGGCATAGAACTTGTCAGGCATGAAAGGAAAATGGTGTTGGAGACCCAGTGTGAGAGGACCCAGTCAAGAGAGAACATGTTATGAGGGACATAAGAATAGAGGACTCAAAATAGAAGAAAAAGACTAAAGGAGCACATGAAAAGTGTAGCATAAGGGATGTGAGATCAATTAAAGAGAACAAATCAAATGGGAATCTTTGACCCCATTCATCAGAGGTTTTGTACCAGCCATGAGGAATGGAACACTTGGCCACCAAAATATAGTAAAGAGTGAGTATTTAGGGGTATAGAGACTCGAGTATATAGGAATAACTAATTTAAGAGTCATTTCTCTCATTTTTTTATAGTATATGTTCCATCTGTTCATGACAGTTAAAACTATGACACTTGGTCAGGGCAAAACAAGTATAAAAACCCTTATTGTAATCATTTGTAAGGATGGTCCTTTGGAGAATAGATAAAGCATTTTGTCTTGTAATTCAGTAAGCAATTAATGAAAAATTAGTGGTTGCCATATTGTGTTATGAGTGATGAATTATTCTAAGTGTTGGATAATGGATATGGTTTAGTTCTAAGTCATGGATAACTTTTTCTTTTATCACTATTGTTAGATAGTAATGGTGATCCTAGTTATAGTGGTATTTCAATCTGGGATACTAAGGATACTAGTAGTATATTTATGGTGTTGAATATTATTTTAAGAACTATATTAAAAAATATGAATAAATAGACAACATTTTTCTACAAAGCCTTTGAGAACCAGTCTTTCACTGTGTGTTTCGAGTGAGAACATGAGACCTAACTCTCATGTGATAGGGTCAGCATGCTAGCTTGTTGGGGAAAGCTTTAGCATTAAAGTAGTTACTAAATATAAAAAACCCAATAGCTTTTAAATTTACAAATATGACTCATAGGTTTCTCTTTGAATGCTTCAAACTGATAGAAATACTACTTCTATGACTGATATATAAATAGGAATGAATAGGGAAAGTTTGCTCACTTGAATGCTTGACTAAGTGCTTCTTGGTATATTGTCTTGTGAGTTGTCTATGATTTCTAGATAAGGAATGAATGAGGGTTGATACTGTATATATGTCAATACATTTTACAAATATCTCACACTAAATCACTTAGGTTGACCTTTAGGATACATTTCATTTGAAAATTGGATGACATTTGGTCACTAGACACTTTGTAATAAAAGTGGAAACTTGCATCAATGTACGTATTTATCTAGGACGTAAGTGTTCAAGAAATTATAAAATAGGTACATGTCCAAAACTAGCAATGAATGATAATAATCATGTTTACATATTTTTTTAAAATATAGAATGATTTTTCATCAGAATAACAATGGTCAAACTAAGAGATAAGCAATTTAGGTACAAAGATATATTGAATGTGAGCCTTTTGGCAACGGGCAAGTCTATAACTAAAATGTACATCCATGCTAAATATTTTCTAAGTGTATAAGTCTAAGGTACTCTCTAATCATATTTTAGTATCTACATTTACCCCCTTTAATATAAAAATTAAATTCAATTAGGGTTTTAATCAGATTTTAGTATCTTGTTTTAGGTTTTGAATTTGTAATTATTTTAAACTTGGGATCTTAGTAGCTTTTTTTATAATATTTGAATCACTTGTTTTAGATGTATTCTATTGTAGATTTTTATTTGTGTATAAAACCTTTTTGGGTATTGTAGACACTTTATATTAACCAATTTTGTGTCTAAGGTACAATTTGATTGACTTTCTGCAATCACATGTAAAAATAATCAAAAACTATAAATTAATCAAATTTACCTACATAATTACCAATTGCATCAAAATTTATAATAACACATTCCTAATTGAGATAATACACCTTAATGTCATGACAATTTTATTAAGTGCACCCCAAATTAACATGACCATTTATAAGTATTATTTTAGGGTAATTAAATGAACATTTAATCGAACAAATGAGCATTATAAATTTATTATTATTCTAATTATCAATTAATCACTTTGATTAATTAATCTAAGTGTATACATAAAATTTTCAAAATTTATCAATTATTGATGTTTTTGCTCTCACAGGAACTCATCAAGTCTCAATCTCTTTGAGTGTATGCCTTAAAGGGTGTGTTGGGAAAGGGGTGGGCAAACCATTGGTG
This sequence comes from Torreya grandis, assembly GCA_037957365.1. Taxonomy (NCBI): domain Eukaryota; kingdom Viridiplantae; phylum Streptophyta; class Pinopsida; order Cupressales; family Taxaceae; genus Torreya; species Torreya grandis. Next base: position 1,988,926 of record JARHVA010000041.1, read on the forward strand.
TTTTGCAATATTGTTTTCCTATATACCACCACTTGAAATCAACATAAAAATCTCCTATATATTTCCCTAAGTTTTTCCTCCTCCTTTACACACTCCTCCAAGCAATTCACTACCTTATGCAACCCCTATTTAATCCAAAAATTCTTTTTGATATTTACCAAATAATGTTAGTATTCGTTGATCCTTTACTTAAATTATATTAGCACATTACAGGACTTTGTCAACCTTGGTTGACCTAGCCCATTATCTAACTTAATTTTATCAATTAACAATATAGGGTCACTTAGGGTTGACACTGTCTTCTAAACTTTTAGAAGGGTTTAGGGTTAGATTCAGGTATATATACACATCCTTTTCATCATTTTAGATAGAGAAGAAGAAGAAGAAAATCATATATTATACATCTACTTATCCACCATTCTACTTGAGGAGCATTACTTGGGGTTTCAATATTATGTTTGGAGATATGAATTATATATTGTGGAGAAGTCTTTTGGATGCATAGAGAAATTGTGTAGCCTAGAGCTAACTTAACTTCATTTTCCTTACCACAACAACCTCTTGTGAAGCACCTTGGCCAAGGGAGATATTGAGGCTCAGTGGTTTAATGTTCAAAGGTAAGTATTCTTAACTTTGTTCCTCCTTTGTTAAATACTATAGATTAGCATTTGTTAGTTTATATTCTTCTCTCCCATGCATAGGATTTTGTATACATTGGCTTAAGTATAGATCTTGTCTGCATGTTTACTTTTTATGTTTATTACCCCCATTTTGTGCCAAAAGTTTTGGTGAGAACTATGTTAGATTTTTCTATAATTTTTAAAATATAAAAACATAGGATCTAGCTAGGGTTATTTCATGGTGTTACTTGAATAGAGGCTTTGAAATCCTCTCTACTGATATTATTGTGGTAAGGGACCCCTTGATTAGGTATAGCAAATCTATCTTGGTCATGACCCTGATCATCTAAATGTACCAACAAGTAGAAGTATAAGTGTGGTTTATCTTTTTCAAGCTAGGATTTATTTATAGGTCAGTTACATTTTCACTTATATAGATTCTGGTGAACATGACATGAATCTAAACCTTGTAGGCTTTATTTCATGCATTCATTTATTATTATATTATATATTTTTATTTCTTTAGTACTATATCAAACCTATCAATACGGTTTAATATTTTATTTGTATGTTCAACACATAATCACTCCAAAATGACACTACTTTATTTGTGTAAGTATTCTCCAAAATGAATTTATTTTATTTTATGATTGGGTGTATCATGATCAAAGAAGTAGATGCCCCAAATGTATCTAATAAATGAGTGGAGAGAAGTCCCAACATCTGTATGTATAAATATCATGTATTTGGGTATGTTTGTATCACACTCAAATGAAGCGTTAAACATATGTCTATATGGTAAAATAATCATATGTTATCTACTAAATTGAAGTAAATAACATATGCATAAGAAATAGTACAACTATGAACATGCTAAAAAAAATTGATATTTTTGAATTTTTTGAATTTTTTTGGTATTTTTGGCATATTTGATTTTTTTTTTGGTTAAGGTAAAGTATATCCAATTATCCCATCTAATGGATGCTAATTTAGAAGTTCTCTAAACACTAGATATGGCATAGCAAACTAGTGGCACCACTAAGGAGCATGTATATTTGTAATATCTGGCATTATAGTCTCTATACTACTTTGTGTATGTCTCATAAGACTCTATGGTTTTGAAGAGGTAGTGGAATTATAAAGTACACCATGTTATTGTGTCAATGGGATGCAGTGATCACTATACTATGTCTCTTTCTTTCTGGTAATGCTAGATTTAACAAAAATGTTATTCCAAGATGCCTTTGATTTCTATTTTATAATATTTTCTATGTCATTTTCCTTTATTGATATTTAATTACTTGTATATGTTTGTATGTTAGCTGAATATATACTTCCTTCTTTGGAAAAGGATGTAAGCTTGCTTTGCTAATCAAATAATATACAACTATTGTTTCTATCAACCATTGTTCCTATTGAGTGTAACCATGATTTTTCAAGCACAATATTATAAGCATTTGGATTATAATGAACCTAATAAATAAAAAAACATTTTTTTGAATCAAATGAAACTTTTAACTAAATTGATTCCATACTTTTTTTGAATTAAATTAGTTTTATCCACATGTTGAAACTTATTTTCAGGAGAGCTAAGAAATGACATAGAAAAAAAATTGTATCTTGATAGTGCATAACCTTTATATCTATAAATTGCTTTCCCTTTACATGAATAATGATAGTAAAAGAGTTTTGATATGAGGAAAGGCTTGTGATCTCCTCCTTTGTAACTAGATTTGAAACTTTAGCATTTTCATCTTTATCTTTTTGTAACTTTGCTTGCTCTAGCTTTTCCTATTGAATATTTTCTTGTTCTTGGTTTTGAATTTGTAATTGCTTATATTTAGAATTATCTTTTTGTAATAGGTTTTTAATCATATTTTAATATCTTGTTCTAGGTTTTAAATTTGTAATTTTTTTGAACTTGGGATCTTTGTAGCCTTTTTTATAATATTTAAATCACTTGTTTTAGATGTATTATGTTGTAGATTTTTATTTGGATATGAAACCTTGTTGGGTATTATAAACACTTTTTTTTCACCATTTTTGTGTCTAAGGTGAAATTTGAATGTCTTTCTATAATCACACATAAAATTAACCATAAATTATAAATTTATATAATTTACCCACACAATTCCCAATTCAATCCAAATTGGTAACAACACATTCCTGATTGAGGTAATGCACTATAATGTCACAAAAAATTTATAAAGTGCACCCCAAATTAACCTGACCATTTATAAGTGTTGTTCTAGGGTAATTAAATGAACATTTAATTAGATATATGAACATTATAAATACACTATTATTTTAATTATTAATTAATCATTTTTATTAATTAAACTAAGTGTATACACATAATGTTTTCAAAATTTATCAATTACTAATCTCTTATCTCTCGTAGGAACCTATTGAGTCTTAATCTCTTTGAGTGTACGCCTTAAAGGGTACATCAAGAAAGGGGTGGGTATACCATTGGTGCTTCATAAAATTGTTGTCCCATATACCACCACTTGTAATCAACACAAACATCTCGTATACACTTAAGATTTTCCTCCTCTCTTACACACTCCTCCAAGCAATTCACCACCTTACACAACCCCTATCTAAGCCAAAAAGTCTTTTTAAAATTTACCGAACAATGTCGGCTTGGGCCAACCCTTTACTTAAATTACATTAGCACATTATGGGACTCTGTCAACCTTGGTTGACCTAGTTTGGGAGCTAACTTGATTTCATCAATTAATAATACAAGGTCACTTAGGGCTAAAATTATTTGCTAAACTTTAAAAAGGGTTTAGAGTTAGATTCATCTATATATACACATCCTTTTCATCATATTAGAGAGAGAAGAATAAGAACATCATATATTATGCATCTTCTTATCCACCATTCTACTTGAGGAGCATTGATTAGGGTTTCCATACTATGCTTGGAGATACAGATTTTATATTATGGAGAAGTCTCTTGGATGCATAGAGAAGTTGTGTATCCTAGAGCTAACTTATCTTTATTATCTTTATATACCACAACAACCTCTTGTAAATCACCTTGGCCAAGGAAGAGATTGAGGCTCGAAGGGTTCATCTTCAAAGGTAATTATTCCTAACTTTGTTCTTCCTTTGTTAAAATAGATAAATTTTCATATGGTAGATTATATGCTTCTCTCCCATGCATTAGAATTTCTTATACATTATCTTAGGTATAGATCTTCTATGCATGTTTAATTTTTATGTTTAATACCCCCATTTTATGCCACAAGATTTGGTGAGCACTATGTTAAATTTTAATTTAATTTTAACATATAAAAAAGCATAGGATCTAGTTAGGGTTATTGTATGGTGTTTCTTGACTAGAGGCTTTGAAATCCTCTCTACTTATATTATTGGGGTAAGGGGCCCTTTGGTTAGGTCTAGTGGATCCATCTTGATCATGGCCATGATTATCTAAATGTACCAAGAAGTGGAAGTGTAAGTGTGGTTTATATTCTCCTAGCTAGGATTCATATGTAGGTCAGATACATTTTCCCTTGTATACATTCTGGTGAACCTGATGTGAATCTAACCCTTGTAGGTTTTATTTCATGCATTTATTTAATATCATATTATATATTTTTATTTCTTCAATATTGTATTGAATATATTAATACAGTCTAACATTATACGTATAAGTTCAACACATAATCACTCTAAAATGATTATGTTTTCTTTGTGTAGGTCTTCTCCAAATATAGGTGACTAGATCGATTAACTCAACACAGTTCTCTTCTTCAACCACAATATTGCAAACTTTGTCAACCTAGTCAAATCTATTTTCAGTTCTCTTTTTCAGCATACAAGTTTGCATAATTCATTGACCCAATTGATTCTATTCATATATAATTTTTAGCACACAAGTTTTGCATACTTTATTGACCTAATGTCTCTATTCATATAATATAAAAATCAACATTTGAGTAACATAGCCTAAAATTTTTAAATTAAGCATCTTCAAAATTATCAAGGTTCATTCTTACCTTCTCTGTCATTTTCATTTTTTATTTATACTCCTATTTTTCATAGTTTGTAGCATATAAAACTATAACCCTATAGCAAACTGGGTCAACTAGCTCAACATAGTTTTATAGCCTATTTTCTCTTTATAAGACTCAATCAACCTATTTAACTATGTTCTTATGGATCTTACTTCTATAGAACAATAATGACCCTATCAACTTTGTTCTATATTATTTGCATACAGTGTCACCTGTACCAACTCTATACTCTTCATAGATAAATGAATTAACCTATCTTACTAGTAATTAATTCACTTTTCATTTCAATTGCTTACATGCTTAAAGTAACAAACATATATTAATTAGGTGGTTTTCAATTTATTATTTTAGTCACATTATTTTTTTGTTTTTCACACACTTCTAAATCACTTAGCACTAAAAATCTTTAAACTTTTTCTTCCCAAGGTCTACCTACTTGGATTTCATCACTAAGGGGGAAGCCAACTTGGTTTTTTATCCAAGTATAAACATGTGGTTGATGATATATATTGGTAAAGCACCTGACACCCTTATCACTACAAGATTATGGAGTGAGGGGGTGCGCCCCAATACTAAGCTAATACCATCACCAATATATATCCCTTTCAGCCTAAACTACCTAAAACTATCCATATATTACCTTTCTAGTTCCTTCTTACAGCCAACTCCCTATCACATTAATTTCAAAATTTATTATAACTTAACAACATTCAGGAATGACTAGTTAGCTTAGCATTTACATTCTAGTTTTACTACTTGATCTTTGATCATTGTATTTTGTATTGAAAAACTTATACTAGCTAGTGTTAATACAATTTTTGTGTTATGTACTAAAATTATATCAAACACATTGATCTAATTGATTGTGTGTTTCATTGAATTTTCTTAATTATTTTATAAATTTTTTCCTTATTTTCAGAACATAGTCATCCCTATCGAATCAGTCTCTTACATACTATTGGTTTTATCTTACCTTCAATATATAGTCACTATATTTGATTATGTATCTTTTAGCATATTGAATTTTTTCCTCTATAGTACATAATTGACCTATATGACTATGTCCTATATAGCTTACTCTATTTTCTATCTTATAGAACATTGTCAACTGATTCGACTCTATATCTTACTAGTTGATCCTTTTTTCCATCAATCTTGTAACCTATTTTCTTCATCATGAATTTCCTATTTGAGGATAATATAGAGTTAAATCAAATAAACATGATGAGTTTTACCAAACCTAATAGGTTTTCCAAGACACAACTTGTGGCACCCACCATGGATGAAAGTAAAGTGCATGTTGCCACTCGTAATACCAACTATGGGAAACCTCCCCATTCATCCTCAGTTTACAACCCTTTGTTCTCACTAAAATATGAGTGTGATTTAGAGTACACAACCAAAACTCTTTTTTTCATTAATGAATTCCCTCAACATAAAGGAAAAGACCCTTCAACCATTTATAATCTCATGATAGGTCCTCATATAGAAGAACCTCCTTCACCCTCCCATATCTTTTCTCATGAATTTGGAGGAACCACTTTATTTATATCTAAACCTTTTCCTTCTATTATGCCTCCTTCACACACCATCACATCTTCTTCCATGACTTCTTTAACCTCCATGCTAAGTATTTCTACCAACATGGTAGGCTCAACTTCTAGTGGTCCTCTTTAAAAGACCCATCCCCTTAACCATGCTACTAGTAAATCTTTTACTAACAATACTTCTCATGCCACTAATGCTTCTTATGATACCAATTCTACTCATGCCCCTAGTGTTGTGCATGATATTACTAATAGTGCAACTCAAGTTATTAATATTAACACTAATGCATCACATGCTACACACACTAGTCAAATTTATGCCAAAACTAACCAACTCTTATTACAAACACTTAATCAAATGTATACCTTCCAAAATAATAATGCAAATTAGATGATGTATATGTAAAACCATCTCATTCATCTTCAAAACCAACCTCAATAGGTTTCATGGGGAGGGCAAAATCTGAATGCCCCCCACCCCACCTTAGGGATTCCTATGATAACCGTGTCCCACAACCACCACTCATCAATAAAATAATCAAAAATCTACAAAATGAACCTCTAGTACCTAAAATTTTTAATATTTACATATGAGGTATCATACCCACCATCACCTATAATGGATCCACCGATCCCACATTACATTTAAAAACATTTGGTAACCTTTATAAAGATTGGGTCAAACTTAACACTTTTATTGCTACCAAACTATTAGCTAAAACACTCTTAGAATATTCTTTAGATTAGTATAATAAATTAAAAACCCATTATATCACTATCATCGAAGACTTGGTTAACTCACTAGTCTAATAATTTCAAATTAGTGATCTTCACAAGAACAACTTAGCCCACTTTATAAATTACAAACAACTTGAAACTGAAATGGCGTAAGCCTTCATCAAATGATGGAAGAGATTGTCTAACAAATGTGATCATAATATGGTGAATGATAACCATCTTTCACCTAGTCACTAATGTTATATATCCCAAATTATAATATCAGGTTAGGATGTTCTCTACAACAACCTTATAATAAGTCCTCGACCAAGCTAAATGACAAGACTTCCTCATACGTCAATTCAAGTCATCTCAACCTACAGCAATCACTTGTATGTTCATTAAAATCATACAACTAATGATGGTGTTACCAACACCTATGACACTATATATAACATTCAAGAAATTACTCCAAATAATGGTATGGAGCATGTTCCCCCTACAAACAACACTTCTACTCCTAGATTTTCTCAACCCAACCACACTAATATGCATAAACCATTATCCTTAGAAGAATTTCAAAAATGCCTTCCAAGACCTCTACCATAAGACTGTGACCCCACTTGTCCTATGAAATCATGGTATGATCCAAATAAATTCTATTGGTTTCATGCAAGTTGGAGACACTCTCATAAGACTTATAGACAATTACGCAATCTTTCTATGGTTTGTATTTTTGGTCCAAACTTTGAACATGAAACCCTTATTCAAAAGTGTCAATAATCATATGACATAACTTTTAAATCTCATGAAATGTAAAATAAAAACCAAGCTAATGTTCATCTTGATATCTATAAATATCCTCTTCATGACCACCAAGATATAATTAAAAAGTCTACTCCTACAAATAATGTTAAAATTCTTATATACCTCACTAACATTGAATAAAATGTGGTTAATATGTCTAATATTCAAAGAGTAGTTATTTTTATTGACTCAAATCTAACACCTATGCGTCCCACCTCTCAACCATTTTGCATCATTTAGGACACTTCCCCATCCAATCTAATGTAATTGGGGCAAGAGGAACATATAACCATTCAAACACCACTCTCAACAACACATTTTGATTATACCTCTCATAAAATATCTATTCTTCCCCCAAAATCTAAACAATAAGACCACATTACCCAAAATTATAATAGTATTTCTTCAACCCAACCACAAGAAATGCCTCAACCAACCATCACATCACCTCAAGTAACCCAACCCATTTTTAATCAACCTAAACCAACTACACCCTATTAACACAAGTTCAATTGTACCTTTAACCCTCCTTCCCAAGAGATTTTACAACATTATACAACTATATCTAGTAATCCTCTCATGGGTTATGATAAATGGGATCCCATTATAAAACTTTCTCATCTCCTATCTCAAATACCTTTATTAGAATTAATGAGAACTTCTTCCCATCATCAAAACCATCTAATGTAATTATTGTTTAAAATGAACATCCCTCGTCCTCCTTTGGTAGGACACAAAGCTACCTTATCTAGATCTGAAGATAATATACTTAAACAATGTGAATAGATGTCTATCCATGTTGATAAAATAATGGGCACTTCTCTTTCACTTAAGTTTACTATCATTTCCATGATTCCTGATGAGATATTGCTTCATGCATATGATCATCTATTCATTAGCATCCAAATTGGTGATATCCAACTTAAGTGTGCCTTAATTGATGAAGTTTTAGGTACTTGAATTATCTCCCTTGATTTCATTAAGACACTTAGATATTTTGAATGTAACCTCAAATCTACACATAGCACATGTCAAGGATACAATATATGGTTAATGCCTCCTCTAGGTTGTGGTTGGCTTCCCATTACCATTCCTCCCATTATGGTTGGTGTGAAAGTTATGATTTTTAAATTATTGATTTATTACAACATCTTACTTGGTCGACCTTAGAATCATAGTATGATAGCAGTCACCTCATCTACATGCCAATACATCAAGTTCCCTCATAATGAAGTTATCTACAAGATTTAAAGAGATACAAACCCTTATAATTTTAAATAATTTAAAGAACATGGCATCTTTAAAATTCCCACCCTTAAACATTTGCCTAATATCCCATTTAGGGAATACTAACTCTTCAACTATCTAGTCAATTCCACTCGAGGTTATCATGGTCAATTAAAATAAATTAGGAATATTACACTTAACCTCTTAGATTTTGATGATGATGAGATGGATGAGATAAGCCTTACGATCAAAGCCTCTGATCTATCCTTTCATATTATCACCAATCTTCCTCCTTATTTTCAACCTCAATCCATCAAACACCTATTGATAATATACCTATTATCTTAAATAAGACTAGACATTCTATCCATCACGCATCTTTTGATGACAAAGTCAATCTTACATGTAGCATCAATTTGCATATGCCTAATTATGATAATGGTTATGGCTTAGATAGCCCATTTGTATCCATATTCATCCAATCTATAAATGTCAAAGTTATTTTATATCACTCTTATTTATTCCAATCATTGCATTCATCTTTTAGCATTACTTCCTTTATAGTACCTAATAATAGTCTTGTTATTATTTGTCACAAGGTAGAGATGGAGCATTCACATGGTACAACTCTAGTCACAGAAGATCCCCTTAATATTATGTTCATGGATCATGCCATGATAGTCCTTTATCACTTTTTTATTTATTGGGATCATTATAGTTTGCTTCCTCTAGAGGTGTTAGCTACTATTCTTAAACCTACTACACGGCTAGCCTCACCTTTAAATAATCCTAGTCTAATTTTTGTTCCAACCCTACCTTTCCTTGGTGATGGCCTTCTTCCTTTACCATAGCTTAATCTATGCCCACCCAATGGGTAGATCAGCCTTATTGTGATATCCACAAGTTTTTGATTATTGGACCAAAGATTATCAATTATATCTATCATCCTCGACTTTTCCTTCCACCTCTTCAGCTAGTAGGCCCCCAAAGCCTACTAACAAACATATTTGTTGATTTTATGGGACTGATAACCATTCTTCCACTCATTTTCATAAAATTAGGCAATATATTGACACATTGATCCCATCCACTTCTCAACCCAAAGATAAGGCCATACCTCCTCCTAAGCTATTAACAGAGTATATCCCTTAATATGGGGAGGTATATTATCTTTGTCACTAGTGTAGTACACATCATACTGATCATTATCACATTCTCCAACATCACCTTTGTGACTTCCCATAGTTGATGCCAGCATCAATAATTCTTCCTTTCATAGGTCATACACACAAGAAGGCTTCTCCTTTTCCAAAGGTTTCACCTCCTTCTTACCCCATAAATACTATTCCTCGTGCCTATATTTGCCTATTATGACATTTTTATATGTCATGGTTTATTGTATATTAACATTTGAATATGGTCTCCTTATACCATTATCTTTTGATTTGATTTTGAGTGTTCTTATGTATGTGCTTGATTTATTATTGAGTTTATATTATGTAGTCATATAAAATGTCACTTGAGTGCAATGAGTATCAATGGTTATCATGGTTATCTTTATATATTTATCCATATTTCATGCATGTCTAACACATCCCTAGACATTCCAAAATTAGTCTTAGACCTTCCCCTAGGCATTTAATCCCCTAGTGCCCCAGGTTCTACCACCTAGACACTAACACCCCCCTTTGGACACTAGTGCACTAGGATAGTGACCAAAAGATTGCACTAGTGTCCCTTACCTCTTTTCAAACCCAATGGATATATTTTTAATTATCAATGCACCTTAAGGTCAACCTAAACTCAAATCACATCCCAACAAGAACAAAATTAGTATATATACATTTTCTTTATCCCTTTATCCACTAGATGGAAATCAGATGCAAATAATCATGAAAAAACTCATAAATAGTTGTGTAAATCAAGGTCATCAATCCCTATTCTACCTTACTTATGCATATAGCCATCTATAACATTCATAAGCTTAGATTACTTATATTTGAGGTCTCAAACACACTTAAGCCACCACTCATAGTAGCATTTACTTACACTTGCACCAAGTATTTATGTGGTATAAATACATCAGACTTGATCCCTTCTTGAGGTATTGGTATGTAAGCAACCATAAACATATCAGGGTGTTGAGATCACATCCAACCTATCTAGATAACATTACATTTTTACTACTTGTGATCATCAAATACCCTAATAACATGGGGGTCTAGGTTTTTCTCCAAAATTAGTTAAAAGCATGTCACAAATATCAAATCAAAGTTCATCCACACAAACACAGGCATCTCAAACTCAATTAAGGCTATTCCTAAAAGTTCACATAGTTTATAGCAAGGAGACACTAGTACGACACAAAATACACTAGCATAATGCACTACTATCTAGGGGACCACGTTGCTATCCAAATGGATTTCTAAGACATGTTTCTAGTTTTTAACACTTTGATCAACTTTTATACCAATTTCCAACCTCTAATTCATTCATCTAAGTCATTTTCTAGCTAAGTACATACTTATGTGATTCATTTCTATTATTATAATAATCATATTAGGTCAATTATTGTACAAATTAGTGGTTGTATTTATTATATATTTAATCCATAGATTTCATATTCTAGATCTTTAACAACTAGAGTTTACATTCCATAAATCCTTTAAAAGTTAAATCTTTTGGTGAACCTGACTTACTTTAAATACTACTCAAAACCCTAGACCTAGATGTTTTTAGTGTTTTCATCCTTCTATTTTATACATTCATAAATTAATTCCAAAGTCTTAGATCTGATTTATTATTTCATTTTTGCAATCTTCTATAGATTAAATTTTTTAAAAGGTTCAAAATATTCAATGTTTTGTTTTCCTACTTTCAAACCTATAATGGCAGAATCTAATAACTGATTTGATGAGACCAACAAAATACAATTGCAATATTTCATTCATAAACATTCAAATATGTAAGATTACCTTATCTGTATTATCCACAAAGATATTTAAAAGAACACATCACTTGGTCAATATTATAATCCCATATATGTTAATATTGTTACATCTACTATGGGGAAACCTCAGAGTCTACAACCACCTGCTATAACCAGGTAACCTTCACCAATGAAAAAACATCCTATGGATAGTACACATTATTCCTCTAGAGATTTAAAATCCCTTATGCATGATATCCATGATCTATAGGCCAAGGTGTTACATCTTCAATAGGGTGCCACTAGACCACCTCATGTTTTGGATTCTCATGTTCTTATACATATACCTTTAACACAACATATAGCAGCAACTCATTTTACATCTAGATTGATGGCACCTAAGCTTACTTTGTATGATGGTAAGGGTGACCCAGAGCATCATCTTCAAGATTTCCATGTATTATGTTTATAATACATGTCCAATGATTGGCTCCTCACTAAGTTGTTCCCTCATAGTTTAAAGGATTATGCATTATAATGGTTTTATGATCTTCCTAATCAATCCATCACAACATTTAATATATTGGTAGATATGTTCTTGGCACACTTTTTAATCAATATCAATGATAAGGTTTCCTATGCTCAATTTTCTCAACTCAAATAAAAATCTAATAAGCCAATTGTTGAATGTCTTACAATATAAAACTATATTAGCAAAGATGACTAGCCCCATGACAGATAGAGAACTCCAATACATATTCAAATAAAGTTTATTATCACATTACATGAAGCTATTATATTCAATAATTTTTCATCATTCATAGATCTATGCCATATATTTAAGGAATGGGAAGTCAAACTTCTCTATATGGCCAAGTTAAAGTACACAACTAGATCAAATTTAACTAACAAGAGTTCTAATAAGCCCCCATATAAGGTGAGGCCCAATAAATAAGAGAGATCAAAAGATAATAGTTAATACAACTTTAGAGCCACCTCCTCACATGGTTTTATCATCTCCTCCAAGGATACATTTCACAAATCTTCTTGAATCACTAAAACATGTTCTTTATCAACTCTTTGAATGCAATGTCATATCTCTCCCTCCCATCAAAGAGGTTGATACGACTAGGCCTCTTCCAAATAATTATCATTCCAATTAAATTTACACTTATCATAGGGCACCAATCTATATTACAAATAGATGCATCAGTTTATGACATAAGATACAAGATTTAATAGATGTTAATCTCATTGATGTCAGCACTCCTACAAAGACACCTAGACCACAACCAATAGAAGTGAAAGCATCAAAAATATTTTTAGGTCTATTTCCAAAACACATAGATAATGAGATAGTAGGCACTTCAAGTGTTTACTATACTTATTAGGAAAATCCATCACTAACATCATATCATACACATATGACAGACACACACCCTCTTAGTAATATTATTGGTAGGTATCATATTATAGTGCCAGCTAGACCTCTCATCACTTTCTCAGAGTGAGAGATAGTTAATGATGACTCAAATTTATAGGCACTCTTTATATGATCCTATATTGATCATCCTCCTATTCAGATAGTCATGGTTGACAATGGGTTAAGAGTTAACATGTGCAATATCACACTTCTACAACACTTAGATTGTTCAGATTATGGTCTTTCTCAGATAGATACAACTACTCATGGCTTCAATGGCCATGTTCATAGATCCATAGTAGATAGTAATACCATTATAGGTTGGGCCCTCACACATGGCCACTATATTCATTATCATACCTAGTATAGGTTAATGTGATATGTTATTGGGTAGGACTTGGATACAATAGTTTTAGGCTATCCAATTTATTGTATATAGATGTCTTAAATATATACATGTTAATCAAGTGGTTATAGTTGAGGGCCTTCCATATGACTATACTTTACCTATTCCATAGCTAGTTATATAGTAGACACCAGTTACCATTCAGCACACATAGTCTATTAACACACATCTAATATCAGTTGAGCCACTAGTGTAGGTGAGGTCTAATCCTATGACATTATAATGTACACATACTCTACCATGAATACTTATATTAGAGATACCCCTATGTCAAAGACATGTTTTAGATTATAGAGAGAATATTTACATCATTACCATATTGATCAATGTTATAACATAGAACATCCACTATAGTTATAACTTATTTTACCATATGGGTTCCCAAGAACCCCACAATTCATATGCCAGTTTAGTCAGCTTCATTTATTCATATCCCCACTCTATAGTTATATTTAACTATAGATAAATTAATGCATCCAATTCCCCAATCTCATATTCCTAATTACACATCATGCATAATCACTCATCTTCTCTTTGATACATGACAAATTGATTGTGAGTCTCTTGTGAGATTTATTGGTTAGTAGTATATCTCAACATGTACATAGTTTATCTTACCTTGTTACTTGTATATAGTCTCATGATTGTTTGTACATATCTCATACTCATAAAGTATAAAAATAATATAATATGATCAAAATACAAAAATATTCAAATATTACTTAGAAAATACAAATTTTAGATTGTATGCATTTTCAGGTTTACATTCCTTATATTTGCTAGGTACTACATGTTTAGCTATCTTAGTATAGTATATTTTATCATATATACATCCTTCACTTGTTCTCTTCAAGTGTTCACATATTCCTAGAGGACTTAGGTCCTCTACACATATCTATATACACTATTATCCTCCCAATAGGGGCACATACACAGATACATAAATTCATCATTAATACATTCACCTATTAGGGGCATCTTATACAGATCTTTTGATTTAGTAGGTTATATCATTATATACTCCATATCATAGATTTAGAATTATTTGTATCTTGATATTGATCATCTTATACTAATCATATTTTTTCCCAACTACTACTATTATAGACTCAACTTATGTACATCTTTGCTCTTATATGGATTTATACCAAATGTTCATGCCTACTTTCATTTCTAGGTTTCCTAGTTCAGATTTGATTGTGTCTCTTTATTTATATATCTATTTGAGTTAATTTGCATATTCCATTGTTATATAACTTTGTGTCAATTCCTTTCATTGTATGTATGCTTTGGACATGTGTCCATGTCCTTGTGTTGGCCTTCTTGATTATGTATCTAAACATTTTAACATGTCATTCCATGTGGATCTAAGCCAACTTTGTTTTTTCTATGCATATTAAAACATTTAAATATGTCCTTGTATTTTTATTACTTTCTCAAATTTAGTGGCATGTGCCCATATCCCTTGTATTGTGACCCCTTGGCCTACTTTTTGTGCCTCATATGTGTTGTATGTATGCTTTCATTTATGAATTATGGCCATGACACTTATTTCTTTGTTTTTACACTTACACTCAGTTCCAAATTCCATGAAAGACCTCATGCATCTCCCCTTCCTCCTTGGGTGCCTTGATGGACATCATACCTCAACTCGCTAGGTGATTACTAAGAATATATTCATATTAATTATTTAGACACATGATTACATTATTATTATTGTAGATGATTTTTGAGATCTATGGATTAAATCATGAAATTAAATCAACCCAAATAACCAACTACCTAGTTAAGTGATAGATCCATTAGAATTCAATGCAAATAGATGAACAAACCATTCAAAACAGCATTAAAATCCCAAATCTAAGTGCTCTACACCATGATAAAATGGATTCAAAATAAGAATATTGGATTGAGATTGATTACCTTAACTCAGATTTTGGACAATTATGATGGCATGATGTTGGATGTTTGATGAAGGATTCAATGACTAAATTAGCATGGAGAAGTTACACAGTTTCTCATTGGCCTTCCATGGAGGAGAGGAGTTGTTTAAATAAAAAGAGGAGGGAAATATCTATGGTGGAGATTTGAAGTTAGATTGTGGAGATATAGGGTGGAGGATTATTCAAGGAATTTAAAATTCCTTGAAAGCTTCTAGATTTGGAGGCTTCTAGAGAGGAGGGGTTAGAATAGAGAAGATTATAGAATATTCTAATTCTAGAATCCTCTTAGGGATTAATTATATTTAGGATAGGGGTGTTAGGTTGTGGAGCTAAAAGCTTCACTAGAATGCAAACAGGAGGTTGTTGAGAGGTTGCTGAGTTGCAAAGAAACCAACATTGGTCTGATCAACTGACGTTGGTCATATCCAGTGAGCAGAACAACTGACATCGGTTAGGTATCGGACGACGTCGATCATCTCTAGCCAGACAGGGACCGACGTCGATCACCTGTGTGGTTATAGAACTGTCAATTTCATGAACAATTTGTTAATGAACTAGTTGTTTGCATGTAAAAGGCTAATTTTAGTCTTGGAGTTGCAGATCTAATTATTGTAATTGGATGTCTAATTATTGTTTGCATGAGATCTATATAATAGACTCATGGGTTGTATTTTAGAGGGTGAGGGATCAAAGCAGGGATTTCCTAAGTGCTAGATAAAGAGAGCAAGCTTGGCTCCTCATAGTGCCATAGTGCCAAGTGTGTATGATCAGGTAGATCTGTGGGAGAGCAAGGTCTGGTAGAAGATCCACAGGGGTGCTAGTTTGGAGGACAAAGGTTCTTTATGGTATGTAAGATTATGTTGGTCTATAAGTGTGCAAGATCAGGTAGAGATCTACATGTGGTAAGTAAGGTCAGTTGATCTGCAGGTGTGTATGTGTGCAAGATCTAGGTTTGCAAGTGTGCAAAACCAGATTGATTTATAGGTGTGTAAGATCAGGGAGGTCAGCAACACAATAGGTAGCAAGATCAGGAGAGATCTACTTGGAGTACATTGCATACTTGTTTGTACTGGTAGTATTGTTACTAACTAGTGGACTGGTAGTATTGTTACTGGCTGGTGGAGGTGAACAACAACTCTATGTTTGAGTTGATTGTTGGGACCGTAATTGAGAGAGTGAGCTCTTGAAGAGATTTACTATTTATGCCCTAGCGGTGTGGGAGCCCTAGAAGAGTGTAAGGAAGAAGACTGTGGCATCTTATTTGTTGTATTTCTTTTTGGAAGAGTATTAATACAATTGGGTATTGTCTCTCAAATTTTGTGTTGTTTCTGGTTTCTAGTTACTTATTACTTTTGGCTAATTTCGCATTTAGTTGCTTGTATATGGTAATCAATGGTGCTTCCTAGATCCTAACAATTGGTATCAGAGATGTTTGTGGTTCTAGATTCCTGACAAGTGGTATCAGAGCTAAGGTTGCAAGGAGAAGGTTTGTGTTTGATTACAGGTCACTCTCAGGGGTTTTTGATTGAGTGGGAGTAAAGCAATGGTAGAAGAAAGTACACTAAGAATGGTCAATTACGGTGTTATGGAAAGAAAGAGCAAGAAAACAAAAATTGTTGGTTGATAGCGAATCAGCATAAAGGGAATGAAGAAGCATGTGTTACAGGTATTATTGCATGGATTGCTCTTATATGTTCTTTGGATAAATTAGAATCTTGGTTTATAGATTCTATTTCATCTTTCCATGCAGCCCCAAATAGAGGGGTTGGTGAGCCTTGTCAAAGTATTGGCAAAGGGGAAGTGCGGCTGAAATTACAGACGGCCAACACTTGGGTGTTGAATGAGGTCATGCAGGTCTTAGTCTTGAAGATGCAGCTAATTTCTATAGGAAATTTGGGTGATGAGAGATGCACAAGAACTCTCACAGTGGATGCACTTGAATTAGCTGGTGGTAAGAAAGCAGGTACTCTTTATCTACTTGCTTGTATTACTGATTCTTCTTTTATTGCAAAGACATGGCTTTGTAGGCTTGGTCACATGAGCAAGAAGGAGATGCATGTTCTTAAGAGGAAGTTAGATGTGTTTGATAGACATAAGAACTAGAAAGCCTTGGTGTTTATGGAGGAGATGATGGATAGAGATCAGTGGATGGGATTGAATAACTCTGAGCAGGGCAGTTTGGATAGGGTTTTGATCCAAAGAGAGCTCACAGGTAAAAAGTCATCACTCACAGGAAAACATAGTTATCGACATCGGTCAAGATGAACTGATGTCGATTAGATAAGTACCGACATTGGTCATGTGTAGATAGGCAAAGTTAGTAATGTCAGGCAGGTGGATACCAACATCGGTCAGGTAGACACCGGCATTGATCAGAGAATCAACATCGGTAGTCAGATCAGTCACAGGGAACCAATGTCGGTCGGATGCAGATTGGGTGGTGACTGACATCGGTCACAGGAATGGATTTTGGGTGGACAACAAGTTATTAAGGAGTCTCAAATGCCCATGTGGAGGACTAAAAGCGTAAGTAAGCCTCAAATTTGTTATTCCCCTTCTTTACACTACTTGTTGCTCACTAATAGTCAAGAACTAAGAAGTTTTAATGAAGCAAAGCAGGTAGAATCCAAAAAATAGTGGGAACATGGAATGAATTCTTTAGAAGAGAACCAAATGGTAGGTTTGGTAGATTTTCTAGCAGAGTTAAAGAAGAGAGAGAATGGACACATGAGATGGAAGGCTAGGGTATATGGTCTTGAGAAAGTTGCAGGACAGTGGTACAGGTTTGACAGGTGTATGACAAAGCATGGCTTTAGTCAATGTCATTATAACCATTGTGTTTACTTTACTAGGATGGATGATGATTGCAACATTATCTTGTTATTGTATGTTGTGTGTATGTTTGTTGCAGGGTCACACATGCAGGGAGTTGTTGAACTAAAGGTAAAGTTAGTTCAGTGGTATGTCATGAAGAATTTGGGAGTAGTGAAATTCTTTGGCATGAGTATTCTTAGAGACAGGGAAGATCACAGGTTGATGTTGTCTCAAGATGATTGTGTGAAGGTAGTGCAGGATGCAGAATGGCAAGTGCACCTATGGATGGACAGTTCACAGAACAGAGTCCCCAATCACATGATGAGGTTGAGTACATGTGTACTCCCTGATATTGCCCCAGTAGTGAGAGTTGTCAGCAGGTTTGTGGCCAATCTAGGAAGGAAGCACTGGAAAGTAGTTTAGTGGGTTCTCAGGTATCTAAGAGGGACCAGCAGTAGGGATTCATGCTATGCAGGGTCAGGCACTTTGGATATGGCAGGTTACTTGGATGATAGGTATTGCACCACAAGATGTATGGTGGTTGGTCTTCAAGATTGAGCTTGAAGAGGGATACAAGCCAAAAAACAAATTAGATGATGTATAGGTATAGGTACAGGTGTAGTTGTTTATCTCCAAGTGGGATATTGTTAGGTTGTGGAGCTAAAAGCTTCACCAAAATGCAAATAGGAGGTTATTGAGAGGTTACTAAGTTGCAGAGAAATTGACATCGATCTGATCAACTGACGTCAGTCATATCCAGTGAGCAAAGCAACTGACATCGGTCAAGTATCGGCCAACATCGGTCATCTCCAACTAGATAGGGACCAACGTCGATCACCTGTGCAGTTTTGGAACTATCAGTTTCATGAACAATTTGTTAATGAACCAGTTGTTTACACGTAAAAGGCTAATTTTAGTCTTGGAGTTGCAGATCTAATTATTGTAATTGGATGTCTAATTATTGTTTGCATGGGATCTATATAATAGACTCATGGGTTGTATTGTAGAAGGTGAGGAATCAAAGCAGGGATTCTCTAGGTGCTAGATAGAGAGAGCAAGCTTGGCTCCTCATAGTGCCATAGTGTCAAGTGTGTATGATCAGGTAGATCTATAGGAGAGTAAGGTCTGGTAGAAGATCCACAGGGGTGTTGGTTTGGAGGACAAGGGTTCTTCATGGTATGTAAGATCAGGTTGGTCTGTAGGTGTGAAAGATTAGGCAGAGATCTACATGTGGTAAGTAAGGTCGATTGATCTGTAGGTGTGTGTGTGTGTGTGTGTGTGTGATCTAGGTTTGCAGGTGTGCAAAACTAGATTGATTTGTAGGTGTGCAAGATCAGGGACTTCAGCAACACAACAGGTAGCAAGATCAGGAGAGATCTACTTAGAGTACGTTGCATACTTATTTGTATTGGCAGTATTGTTACTGACTGGTGGACTAGCAGTATTATTACTGGCTGGTGGAGGTGAACAACAACTATGTGTTTGAGTTGATTGTTGGGACCGTAATTGAGAGAGTGAGCTCTTGAAGAGATTTACTGTTTATGCCCTAGAGGTGTGGGAGCCCTAGAGGAGTGTAAGGAAGAAGACTGTGGCATCTTCTTTGTTGTATTTCTTTTTGGAAGAGTATTAATACAATTGGGTATTGTCTCTCAAATTTTGTGTTGTTTTTGGTTTCTAGTTACTTATTACTTCTGGTTAATTCCACATTTAGTTGCTTATATATGGTAATCAATGGTGCTTCCTAGATCCTAACAAGGGGATTAGGTGGGTGATTAAGGACCAGGGGTGTAGGAGATCCTAGGCATAGGCTAGTAGGTGGGCCATTAGGAATTTAAAATTCCTAAATAAGAGGTAAGTGGGATTAGGATGGGATAATTGGGATTTAGGATAATTAATTGATTGGTGGGAATGGATAAGGTTAGTAGATGAATAATAAAAGAAGGGTAATATTGGATAAATGGATAAAAAAGGGGGGATAAATTAGAGTAAATAAGATGAGCAAAATTAATGTCAATTAATAGGAATATTAGTGACATTAAACAAAGTGAGCAGATTTGGATGCATACAATTTGCCCCACTTTAAAATGGCATTATGAATAGAGAAAAGTGGAAGGATTAATGGTATTTCAAATAAAAACCATTTCATGGATGAATTTTAGTAGATATTATGTTAGTGGATATGATAACCCCTCTAGGGGACATATAGGGAAGAATGAGATGGATGGCCACTCGAAAGAAGAAACAAGGGGGGTATGTGATGTATAGCCAAGGGGAGGGGATTCTAGATGTGAAATAGTTGATGAAATAGAATTTGACTTGAGTAATGAGTTACAATGATGCCCCTAGCAAGGACACATGCATAGGGAGTAAAGATGGCATTGTCATGATTGTCTATACATCCCAAGGGGGAATCAACTATAATATGATGATGATAGGATTAAAAGGCCACAAGATTTAGATGTATCCCAAGAAAGGATGAATGCAAGGGAGAGATATAGGCTAGGCTAATATTTGATAAGATTAATGATGGGTATAGCTCAAAGATAAATCGATCAATATGATGAAGAGGATAATAGATAAGAAATGATATTATCGAGTGGCCTAAAAATAGGGAAGAAGGATTGGACTGCATTACATCAAATCAATGAGCCATAATGTGATTAATGATGATTCCCCTAACAAGGACACATGCAAGGGAGATATAATTGATTGATTAATCAATTAGTGATTGGGAGAAAAGATGTATGGTGTGATTTATCAGGCCCAATCGATAAGTATGAGTGATTGATGAAGATATTAAGGAGATGATGGCAAGGATGATGATTGACCAATTGATTGATTGATGATTATAGATAAATGATTTTACTGATGTAGGACTATGGGATGATGATAGATGATGAGGAAAGAAGAGATAGTGTCCAAGTTATCCTTGAGCACTAAAAAGTGACCAAGTGATACCTACATAATTTGAAAAGACCTCATGTTGATGTAGTTCTGACCAAGAGAAGATGATGATGATTGATGATTAGAGGATGATGTTAGTGATTAAAGGATGTGACTCAGATGATGAGATGAGGATTATGAGATTGGATTTTAGTTAGATGGATAATGAGTATTAGATGAATGATGAGGATTGATATGATCAAGAAATCATAATTATCATAAATCTCACCATAGACTAAGCAATCCAATAGATATGGCACTAGGCAGTATGCCCCATGATATAAGCATGACCAAGAGGACATTGTGCCAAAGTGCATGGGTAAATAATGAATTATGCATCCTTGAGGGAACTTTTGGTGTCCTTATATCATCTTCATTCATTAACCAATATACAAAAATAGATATGATGCAAAAAAATATAAGACAAACAAGATATATACAATATGCAAACAATTCAAACAACATAAAGTATATAAATAGCACACATAATTATCTACATGCAATGTAACAATGTCTTATCTAATGATGAGATGAGTAATTGGGTGATGGACTGAACTAGGTTGATCATGATGTGATTGTTTACTTAGTATGGACTTGGATTTGGATAGGGTGATCATGATTAGGATTAGGATAAGATGTTTCTCTAAGTTGAGGGTACAAGGATAGAGGATGGGAGGTCTTTGAATACTAATTTGGTATCAAAATCAAATTGAAAAATTGGCCAAGAAAGGTGATTTATAAATGTGATGACCAAGGATTATGAATAGATAAGGCCCTACAAGAATCCAATCTAGTAAGGAGACTAGGAGATGATGGAATCAAATACCTTTCATATTATCAAAGAGTGATTTTATGGGTGCTAGGTATGAAAAGGCATTGATAGGGAGATGATGGGTGCTAGATTAAATTATGTGACAAGGTAATGTGTGTTAATAATACTTAGTCAAAAGGATGCGGAAGATATGGGGAGATGGGTGACCACCCTGATTTGGTTCCAAGATGGAATGTGGTATCCAAATATGGTAAAATATTATATGTATGGATATGGATACGACTAGGGGATTAGGTATAAGACAAGAAATCATGGACTATTTTTTACTTTTCAATAATTTTATGATTTTTTTAGGTTTTTGACATTTTTCATTTTTTAGTGATTTTTGGGATATATATATACACACACACACACACACACACTACAAATGGGGTTACTAGAAAAGGGAATACCAAACTTAGAAACTAGGATAAGGATGGATGGGATGATAAAAGTATGAGGGTAATGGGGACCAAGGAGGAATGGACTAGGCATTACCAATGACCACATTGTGAAGGAACCAGATGTTTAGTCACATATGTGTCCATTAGAGGATATGCCAAGATGATTCAAGAATAGTTCTAAAAACACCTTCCATTCCTTATGAAGGCCAAGATGGGAAGGAATGTGATATGATGGAAGATGATGGGTAGGAAAAATGGACTAAGGGATAAGATAGATAAGTATGACACGGATGGGTTATATAAACAAAGTTGATGAGGGATGAGATAAGTATAGATTTATTAACAAAGGATATATATATTTTACCCCCAAGTGTTGAGGTAGAATTCAAATAATTGATTATTCTATCATAATATTAGAAACTAGTTTTCATCATGGTACTTGCCCAAGGTACCAGAAGACTAATTTTCACCATTGGACAAATGATTTTTATTTTAATTTTTTTCTATCAGGATGGCATCTCAATTTATTGGATATGGGGATGAGATATATGAATATAGGAATTATGGTTATCTCTAGTCAACACCTATTTTATGATGGATACTAGATGCCTCGATGTCCTAGTGATTCTTGATGGTGATCCCTCCAAATATCTAGACTAGGTATCGCCATTACCCCTAGGAGAGATAATGTTAACTAGGGAGGTGATCTGAGGTATGGATTCAAGTAGAGCTTGATTTTGATGAATTATAGGATCAAGATAGGATGGTATGATGAGTGATGGAGGATTAAGACTAAAAGTAATGATAGGATCATGACAAGATGAGGTGATGGGTGATGGAAGATTAGTACTGGCAGTTGCATACATCATTGGAGATGTGGGACATGATTCATTTGATTGGTGAAAATTGATAAAGGAATTTAGGAGATCCAAGATGCTTTGACTTTATGATTCATCTTTGATCTAATCACTTGATGGATGATTGGCCATGATTTTGGCATTATTTGGATTGGCTTATTGTATTTGACTTGGATCGCCCCCTAGTGCCTAATTTTGTGTTTCACTCAAGGAGATTGATTTTTGACTTGATAAATGATGATTTTAACTTTAATAGTCCCCTAGTGCCTGATTTTGGGCTTCACTAGGGGAATATATTTATTGATTGGATTGTGGAGTTGACTCTTTTTTATTTTGACTAATGGGATCAAAGATGATTTGATTATTGTGATTGACTTCTAGAATATGGTCTTAGACTTTTATATTTGTGACACATATTATGTTTCTCAAAAAAGGATCCAACGATGTATGTTCATGTTCATCCTTATGGAGGGAGGTGATTAAGTGATCATCAATGGGGAGAAAAGGGTCCATGATGTATGAAGGTGGTGGTTAGGGCATGATGAGGTCAATAAATGGTGATGGGGAATCATAATCTTCATAGGGGTTCCTAGGAGACCTAGTTTTAACATTAGAGAAAATCTTCTCAAGATCAACAAAAAGATCTATTGTCTCTAAATCTTTCACCCTAGAAGAAAGTGTTTAATCCTCTTCCAGATTTGGGCAATGTTGGAACATTTCCAAGCATGTGGGTATACCTATAGGGGAAATGAACCTCTAGATTTAAAGAGCTATCTCCCTGAATGTATCTTTGAAAAACAACCTCTATCTAAACCAGTTTGATTGAAGGGAAAAGAGTTATAAATTGCAAAAAGAAAACCTATTATAATAATGGTGATACACCAAGATTATCTTCCACATAAATACCATACCCTAGTGTATGATATAGCAAAATCATAGACTATTTCCAAGCTCTAAATATTTTAACACAAATATTTTAGTAAAGAGATGAGATGTATGAAATAATGCAAGGTAAATGAATTGAAAGACAACCTATATATTCCAAGAATAGTTATACACATGCAAAAATTCAACACACTTAGACACACTCTATATGACCTATTGGACCCAAAACCCTTGCTTAGGCATGAAGGACAAAGGATATAAGGATGAAAACCATCACTTTTTGTCACTATACATCACTTAATCCCTTAGGTAATTGCTCAAAACTTTAAAGAAAATAGACTTGTATTAATGCTTAAAGACAAGATATCATTCTAGCAGGGCTTCACCGTACTCTGTGTGGTCTCTTTTTTACACTAGCCCAAGGGCTTTAATCATAGTAGAGAGGAAGATAGAGGAGGAAGCCTTTAGCACCAAGAGAAGGAATAAATCTATTAAAAGTCTCCATATTTAACTACAACCATATTTTCCAGTGATACTCATTCGATTTATTTATGGATCCATGTCACCTCCCTTGTTACACAGCTCACTTGTTCTTCTCAAAGATGCTTTCCCAATAGTTGTACTAGTATAAACAATATATTTTTGAGCTGAGTAATGGCATCAATCAGTTATGCAAATGAGAGTCCACTTGTTGCAAATTTGTCATGATGCCTAATAGCTTCTCACTGGCTCACTAAGGTGTGCAATGGCATGGAGAAGAGTCATTTTCATTTTGTTTAGCCTTGGAGAGGCATCACTTAGAGCTTACATGTATGCCTTCATGGAACTTGTCAAATCACTTTGAAAACTCATTCGATCAAGCTCCTCAACCTTTTGATATTTTTTATTAGCCATCACAAAATGACATAGATCGTGACCTAATCAATAGTGAGATGAACCTTTTGATGGGCTTTGGTGGATGAAGAATGTGAGCCCTTAGATATATTTTGGATGAGTAATTGAGGACCATCAATCTACTTGGGACCCACTATTTTGAATTCCAATGGCTAGTACATGACCTTAAAGTTTATGGTCGTCCAACAATCACTCTACTAGGACCATTCCTTTAAAAAAATTCCCCACATACCCTTCTCTTTTATCCCTTTGAAACCATCCTTCTACGGACTTTATGAAACCATATTTATATGAACTCTATAGGTGTCCCTTTTCTTTGGACCCATCTCTTTATGGACTCTACAAGTGTCCCTTTTCTTTGGACTACTCAAACATGCCCTTCGACAATCCTTCTATGGACTTTGCACAGGTGTTTATACCCTTTGGACTTTTCCCAAAGGACACTTTGGTATGAAAATACCCTTTGAGACCTTGGGTTTAGGGCACTTTATCTAAAATGTGACACTTTAGAGTTTTCCTAAATTTCCATTCAAACTTTTGAAAATGTCCCTTTAAACTTTTTTTGGACACTTTTGCAACAAAAAAACCCTTCAAACTTTTTTCGAATGACACTTTTGTAGAAAATATACCCTTTGGACTTTTTGCATGTGTCCCTTCAAAAAATTTAAAATGTCCTTTCAGACATTTTTCAAAGGACACTTTTATAACAAAAAGACCCTTCAGACTTTTTAAAAGTGTCCCTTCAGACTTTTTTCAAAGGACACTTTTGAAGACAAAAGACCCTTCAGACTTTTTGAAAGTGTCCCTTCAAACTTTTTTTGAAGGACACTTTTGAAGACAAAAGACCCTTCTAACTTTTTGAAAGTGTCCCTTTGCTTTAGAAATGGTCCATTAGATTTTTTTCAAGTGACCCTTCGAAAAGATTGTTTCAAACAAAAAGTTTAAAATAATTCTTTCAAAAAAGTTGTGAAGGAATTTTTTGAAATAGACTAATTCCTTTGGGATTTTGAAAGTGATCCATTGTTTCAAACTTTTTAAAGGATCAATTATTTCAAACTTTTTGTTTCGAATAAAAAGTTTGAAATAATTCCTTTGAGACTTGGATAAAAAACCCTAAGAAAAGAAACTCATCGAAATAAATAAACGCATTAGGAATGTTGACCAAAAAGGGCTTCCAAAGGGAAAAATACTTGACATTTTTTATCAAGATAAATAAATAAACAAAATGCTACATAAACAAGATGCAAAACCTAGGAGTAAAAATTGGCTAACATTCTTGGTGATTCCAAGGGGAGGCATGCCTACTATGCCTAAGACTAGTTGCCTAAATCATTCCATTGGGAATGGATTTATGCATATAGGCACCCAAAAAATGACTTGAATAGACCCTTGGCTCAAAAACATAAGCTGGTTGATCACACACACAAAGGTAAAGACACATACCAAACAAAAGGAAGGAAACACACCTATGTTGCAAAGCACTTAGGGAAAATAGCAAACTAAAAACAAAACTAGACTAAACACACACACCTAAGATACTATTTAAAAAAACATTACCTACAAGGACTAATAATAGAACTATAGATGTATCCCATTCACAAGGATAGGCAATTCTTCTCCATTCATCTTGGTCAACTGAAAGGAGTTGTTTTGCTTGCACTTGCTAATGATGTAAGGTCCACTCCACAAAGTTTCAAACTTTGTATGTTTGCCTGGTTTTGCTCTATCCTCATTCCATTTTAGAACCATGTCACCCTCTTTGAACACTCTTGCACTTGCTCTTTTATCAAAAGACTTCTTCATAAGTACTTGGTGGTGTTTTATGGTCTTGTGTGCATTATCTCTTGCTTCTTGTAGCTGCATTAGTTCTATCAATCTGAATTCCATTGGAGTATTTTCAAGTAGTTCCATCTGTTGTGTAAGTTATAGAGTAGGGAGTTCTTGAGATATGGACAACCTAGTCTCCCTCCCATAAACAAGCACAAAGGGAGAATTACCAGTTGATTTCTTAGGAGTAATCCTATCTACCCATAAGGTTGTCTTCAACTTGTTATGCCATGCTCTTTAATTATTGTCCAATGTCATCTTGATGATCTTGATGAGATTATTATTAGTAAACTCATCCAATCCATTACCTTGAGGGTAATAATTAGATGAGTTACTAAAAAAAACTCCATTCTTATTTACCTAATCAAAAGTTTTAACACTTATGAAAGCAAGTGCATTATCAGAAATGATAATATGGGGAGCTCTAAACCTTGTTATAATTCTCTCATATAACTCCAAGATTGCATTTTCATTTGCCTCCTTCAAAGCAATAGCCTCTATCCATTTGTGTCTAGCACTTGATGGAGGGTTGATCATACCAATAAAGTCAAAGCTCCATTGCATGAAAAGCTGGTCTACTTGGATAGGATTCAATGGGAGGGCTGAAAGCTTCCATTTTCCTACAAAGAAGGCACAATGAGGACACTTTTTAGCCCAGTGGTAATAGTCCTTAAAAATACTAGGCTAATAGTAACTAGTCCTTATTATCTTTACAGTTGTTATCTAAGGAGAGAAATGACCTCCATCTGTACCATTATGAAACTTTTCCAGTAGCATATTAAATTGATCACTATTAACACACTTTAGCAGCACACCATTCACATATTTTCTAAAGAGGACACCATCTATAAGGTATTATGGAATGGTCTGTGATCTAAAATATCTCCTTTGAGACTTGTTCAACCCATTAGGGCACTCACCATTTTGAAGAAAACTAATGATGTCTTGTGTCCAACTTTGAACCTATGTGTGATCAACTGGTTGGGGTTGAACCTAGTTGATCAAGACTTCCTCCTTTGGCTCTTGTAAATCTGAATCTAAATGCTCACATAACCCTTTTCCTCTTACCAGGTTTGTAACCTTAATATCCACATCATACTCTATCACCTTTGTAATCCACCTAGCTTTATTTTCATTAAGGTCTTTGCTTAGGAGAAACTCTTTGGTGCTAAGATGAGAAACCATGACATGTATCTTGTTGTTTGAAACCATGTGTCTAATTTTATTCAATCCTCTTATCACTGTTTGAGCTTTCTTCTCAACAAATGTATACTTGACCTCATAATCTTCTAATCCTTGGTTGAAGAATGCAATTGGTTATTCTACCTCTTCATCATTCTTTTGCATAAGCATAGCTGAGATTGTATCAAGGTTAGCAAAGGTATAGAGTATGAAATCTTTGGTAAATTTTGGTTTCAATAAAGTAGGATATTTTACAATTGCTTGCTTGATTGCCTCAAAATTACTCTTACCTTCCTTTATCCAAACAAAAGCTTGGTTCTTCTTGAGCATGGCTGTGATAGGATTTACCACAATTACAAATCTTGGAATAAACCTTCTTACAAAGTTCATTTTCCCCAAGAAGATTTGTATTCCTTTCTTGTGTTAAGGCAAAGACAAGCCTAGAATAGCCTCAATCCTCTCGAGGTCAATAGACAAGCCTTCTTTCAAGACAATATGACCCAATAGCTTACCTTCATGGATAACAAAGATGCACTTTTTTGGATTAAGGGATATTCCATACTCCCTACACTTCTCAAACACCTACCTTAGATGTTTCATATGATCAGTAGCATCCTTCAAAAAAATGGTTATATCATCAAGATACATAAGTAGAAACTTATTTATTAAACCTTTAAAATCCATGTCCATGCCCTTTGAAATGTAGCTCCATCATTGTATAAACCAAAAGGCATATTCTTATAGGAAAAAGTCCCCCATTTTATATTGAAGGTTATCTTAAATTGATCCTCTTCATTCACAAGTATTTTATTGTAACTTGAATAACCATTAATAAGTGAGAAGCATTGAGAACCTGAAACAACTTAAAAAATTTGTTCCATAGAAGGTAGTGGATAATGATCCTTAAGAGACATTCTATTAAGATCTCAAAAATACACACAAAGTCTGATCTCTCCATTCTTATTTTGGACAAGTACAAGATTATCCACCCAAGTCGAGTGTTTGATAGGAAAGATAATCCTAGACTCAATCAACTTGGTTAGCTCTTTCTTCATGAGTTCCTTTATCTTGGGATTGATAGGCCTTTATTTTTGCTTAACTAGTTTAGCTCCAGGTTCTAACTCAATGGTGTGATGAGCTATACTTGGATCAAACCATTTCAAACCTTTATATTCCCAAGTAAATATGTCATGGAACTCTTTGCATTATTTAATAAAGGCCTGCCTCTCAGACAAAGAACATACCTTCCTAATTTTCAGGAGTTTGTCATTATAAATCATGACTATCTCATAGTTCTCATATTTTGATGACATGATCACTCTTTCTTTATTATTTTGATCATATTCATTAAAAAGACTCTCCAAAGTAATCATCCCCTTAGGTATCTTGTTTGTCTTCAATTGAATAACTTGTTCTTCATATTGATCATGCAATCTCTTTTGGTTCCTTGAGGAGAATCCTACCTCATTTTGTAAGAAGTGTTTAATGTGTTCATCACTTTCAAACACTTGCCATGACACTTCATTATCTAAGATATAAGGCCTTATAATGACCTTGATATGGGAATGATCTTTCTCTTTTCCTAAATCAAACTGTGTTCCTATTACAGCCAATCTATCAGCATGTTTATTTAAATCCTTGGTATGGGTTGTATATTGAAGGCATCAAAGTCTTCAAGTAGGTCACATACCCTATGTTTGTAGGATTTAAGAAAGGGATTAGTGGATATATCTCTATTTCTCACTTTATGTATGACCAATTCACTATACCCATAAACTTTCAAATTCTTGATCCCTCTCTTCTTTGCCCATTGGAGGCCATGAGCTAGGCCTTCATATTATGCTACATTGCAAGTGTAGCTGAAGTGGAATCTATATAAGGATTAGTATTGATTATTTTATTGAAAAATAACATAATTACATCTCTTACACCTAATTTAATTCTTGATCCATCAAAAAATATCTCTCATATTCCTTCAAGTTCATGATCTTCATTAGTGAGTGAAGGGATTGAAACATCCTTTTTGTGCATACAATAAACTCCCAAATCAATCTCTTATATGAAAGTATATGGATCAAGTCCATACATTTTAGTGTTTTACTTATTAATTAAAATATTATAAATACCTTCAATGGGGAAGGAAGCTTCACCATACATGACACCTTCTTCCTTGCTAATTAGACAATTTTGATTTGAGTTTGTCTCCATGTATGGCTTAATATGAAACCTTGATAATGGCTAAGTATTTATATTCACCTTGGTTACATATCTTGTTTTAAAATATATAAAGGACCAATCATTAAAAAATTACCCTCCTATCTTAGCCGTGATGTCCCTTGACAAGCAAATAGCAAAATGGGTTGGAAGGTCTACCACCACAATGTCTTGTAAAATGGGTAAACTTGGGCAATCATGTAAGAAAACTTTCAGACCTCTGACCAATCCTACTTTCTTAGTTGGAGTCCCATAAATATGCAACACACATTTAATATGTGGTTCATAATTTAATCCTAATTTATCAGCCACCACCTTAGGCAGATAGTGGTACAACTCCACTATCTACAATACAATTGTGAACCAATTTGTCTCCCACAATGAGTATGAGGTAGAAGGGTGGAGGATTTTCAGATTTGGTGGAGGGATCTAAGACATGATTTTGAGAATAAATAAGGTCCAAACTATTATTTTTTGAATTTTGAGGGGCTACATGAATGTTTGCAAGTTATTCTTGTTAGAGCTCCTTTTGACCAGGCATATGCAAGACTTCCCAAAGAGATATGCTTATCTTGGAATTTTTCAAATAATCAACAATGTTTAGAGGGTATGTATTCACCTTTTATTAAATTATTAAAGGTATTGAGGGAGTTTTAACCTAATACATTATAGGCTTGACAACCCTACTTGCATTTTGACTTTGTTGAGGAGCATGACTGGTAGTAGGTATTGCACTAGGATTCACACTTTGTGGCCTTCGAGAGGCATCACTTAGAGTCACATGTACTCTCTAAAAATCTCTTAGATCTCTCTTCTTAGATCTTGTGTTGGCTGTAATTTATGTTCTTTGATTCAACACAATCATCCTTAGCTTGAAAGTTTATCATACCTACACTCTGGTTATTACCTTCTCCATGAATATTGTTTTGACTAGGATTCGCTTCTTCTGATCGCATATAAGGAGTAGTTTTTTCTTGTGTCACCAAAGCTTGGATATATTCTCCACCATCATGTATAACTAACCTTGAGGTTATCCCTATTGGTTCAAATGATCCTCCCCTTAGACCAGGTTAGCATGTACTAGAACAATAGCCTTCATAGAAGGAGTGGGATTAGGGTTATAGGCATTAGGTTGCCTATTAAAACCTTGTTGATCCTATCCTCTTCCTTTTTAGTTGTATTGGGGTAGAGCTATATAGCCTTATTGAGGATAGTATTGATGTTTAGGTAGAACACTTGTCTATAACTGAGCTTGTTTGAGCTGAGCTCGTAATGACTGAATCTCTTCATCTTTATCCACAACATTATCTATCTTCTTGAGAAAAGTTCTCAGCTTAACATTGATGTTAGTAACTTGTGCTATGCTTGGAGCTTCAACCAAACTATGAGACAATAAAGGTATAAAAACTCTTGGAGGTAGCTTTCTAGCCTATATTAATCTATTCTCATCTTCAATAGCTATCTCATATGCATCTGGTAGAGTAAATCCTCCCATTGATTGTAACATCACCACCACATATGTACTAATACCCTTAAGATAAGTGGGGAACACAAAGCCAGGAGGAGGTCTCATGACAGGTGGTAACCTATGCCAAATCCTTTGAAATATTTCATTAAAATCTCCCATGGATTTATTAGGACCTCTCTTTATCATGTTCAGTTGATGGATCAACAAGGTATGGTCACTCTTATTCTCAAATCTAGTTACCAACAATTCC
This sequence comes from Torreya grandis, assembly GCA_037957365.1. Taxonomy (NCBI): domain Eukaryota; kingdom Viridiplantae; phylum Streptophyta; class Pinopsida; order Cupressales; family Taxaceae; genus Torreya; species Torreya grandis. The sequence goes on from JARHVA010000041.1 coordinate 2,021,124, forward strand.
CTAAATCCATCTCAACTTGTAATGCAACCACCTTCCAAAGCCCTATACCAGTCAAGTGGCTTACCTTTTAGAGACATAGAGAGAAATCTAATGGGTATGTTGGCTTGGGTGACATTATGGAAGTTAAGAAAATTTAAAATGTCTCTAATATGCTCAAATGGGGTAATAGGACCCTCTCCATTAAAACCAAGGAGACTCTTGGTAGCATTGGGAAGAATAGGGTCATATGTAGGAAGGTCAATTAGATTTTTGGTGTTGAAGGCTAAGAAAGGTTGTTGCCTCTCCTTTTCTCTTCTTTCCTCTTGATCTCTTGTTTCTCCAACTTCCTCAACTTCTTCTTCCCTAAAACCTCCTTTCTAAGGATCTCTAAGCATTGGGAATGGTTTAAGGTGTTGTTCTTCAAGAAGAGCTTTAGCTAGAGGGGCTTGATCAGAAGTCCTAGATGACCTAGTGAGGACCATGAAGTATAATGTGGGAAACATGATCTACAACCAAATATTTTCAATTTTTGGAGTAGCCAAATGCTAGTTCAAGAATATTTTTCTACAACCTTAGGCTTGTCAAGACCAACATTCACCTTGACATGTAAATAATTAGGACCAACCATCCCATCGGGCGTGTCAGAATTGTTGTCTCCAAATATTGTACCTTAGAAGAGAGTGTTCAATCCTCTTCTATATTTTGGTAATGTTGGAACATTTCCATGCATGTGGGTATACTTATAAGGGAAATGAACCTCTAGATTTAAACGGCTAGCTCCCTAAATGTATCTTTTCAAAATAACCTCTATCTAAACAAGTTTGATTGAAGGGAAAAGAGTTATAAATTACATAAAGAAAACATGTTCTAAGAATGGTGATGCACCAAGATTATCTTCCACATGAATACCATACCCTAGTGCACAATACAGGAAAATACATAGACTATTTCCAAGCTCTAAATATTTTAACACAAATATTTCAGTATAAAGGCAAGATGTATGAAATGATGCAAGGTAAATGAACTGAAAGACAACTTGTATATTCCAAGAATAGTTATACACATGCAAAAATTCAACACACTTGTATGCACTCTATATGACCTGTTAGACTCAAAACCCTTACTCAAGTATGAAGGACAAACGATAGAAGGATGAAAACCATCACTTGTTGTCACTATACATCACTTACACCCTTAGGCAATTACTCAGAACCTCAAAGAAAATAGACTTGTATTAATGCTTAAAGGTAGGATATCATTCTATCAAGGCTTTGTTGTACTCTATGTGGTATCTTTTTTACATTAGCCCAAGGGATGTATCTATAATAGAGAGGAAAAGAGAGGAGGAGGCCTTTGGCACCAAGAGAAGGAATCAATCTGTTAAAAGTCTCCATCTTCAGCTGTAACCATCTTTACCAATGATGCTCATTTAGTCCATTTGATTGATCTATGTCACCTCCCTTATTACACAACTAGCTTTCTCTTCTCAAAGATGATTTCCCAATGGTTTCACTAATAGAAACAAGAATTTTTGAGTTGATTAATGGCATCAATTGATTATGCAAATCAGATTCCACTTGTTGTAGATTTATCATGATGCCTAATAGCTTCTCATTAGCTCGTTGAGGTGTGTAATGGCATAGAGAAGAGTCACTTTCATTTTGTTTAGCCTTAGAGAGGCATCACTTGGAGCCTATATGTATGCCTTCATGGTATTGTCAAAACCCTTTAAAAACTCATTCTAGCAAGCTCCTCAACTTTTTGCTCCTTTTTATTGGCCATCACAAAATGACATGGATCATCACCTAATCAACGGTGAGATGAACCTTTTGATGGGATTTAGTGGATGACTAATGTGAGCCCTTGGATCTATTTTGGATGATTAAGTGAGGACCATTGATTTACTATGACCCATTATTTTGAATCCCAATGACTAGTCCATGACCCTAAAGTTGACAATCGTGCAACTGTCACTCTATTGGGACCATTCCTTTGGACTTTTTCCCTATGGGCCCTTATCTTTCTCTCTTGGAAACCATCCTTCTATAGATTTTTCAAACTATGGACTTTTCAAAACCATCTTTCTATAGACTTTGCAAGTGTCCCTTTTCTTTGAACCCATATCTCTATAGACTCTACAGGTATCCCTTTTTTTTGAACTACTTAAACATGCCCTTTTGAAATCTTTCTACAAACTCTGCAAAGTGTCTATACCCTTGAGAATTTTCCCAAAGGACACTTTGGCATGGAAATACCCTTTCGAACCTTGGGTTTAGGTCACTTTGTCTGAAAGGTGACCCTTCATACTTTTCCCAAGTGTCCCTTTGGACTTTTAAAAATGTCCCTTCAAACTTTTTTTGAAGGACACTTTTGTAACAAAAAGACCCTTCAGACTTTTTCCAAAGGACACTTTTGCAAAAAATATACCCTTCAGACTTTTTGCATGTGTCCCTTCAGACTTTTTCCAAAGGACACTTTTACAACAAAAAGACCCTTTAGACTTTTTTGAAGGACACTTTTACAAAAAATAACCCTTCAAACTTTTTACATGTGTCCCTTTGGACTTGTGAAAATGTCCCTTTGGACTTTTTTCGAAGGACACTTTTGCAACAAAAAAACTCTTCAGACTTTTTGAAAGTGTCCCTTCAGACTTTTTTCAAAGGACACTTTTGAAGATAAAAGACCCTTCAGACTTTTTGAAAGTGTCCCTTTGAACTTTTTTTGAAGGAAACTTTTGAACACAAAAGAACCTTAGGAATTTTTTAAAGTGTCCCTTTGCTTTAGAAATGGTCCTTCAGATTTTTTGCAAGTGACCCTTTAGAAAGATTATTCAGACAAAAAGTCTGAAATAATTCTTTCGAAAAAGTTGCGAAGGATTTTTTTGAAATGGACCAATTCTTTTAGGATTTTGAAAGTGACCAATTATTTCATACTTTGTAAAGGATCAATTATTTTAGACTTTTTATTTTAGACAAAAAGTCCAAAAGAATTCCTTTGAGACTTCAACAAAAAACCCGAAGAAAAGAAACTTGTCGAAAGAAATAAACACATTAGGAATGTTGATCAAAAAGGGCTTCCGAAGGGAAAAAGACTTGACATTTTTTGACAAGATAAATAAACAAATGAAATATTGCACTTATCCAAAATAAAAGATGTGAAACCTAGGAGTGAAAATTGGCTAACATGATCACTAAGACTAGCTTTAGTAGATGCATCCAAAGTAAAATTAGATTCACTCAGATAATTTGCAATAGATAAAGCTTGTAAGAAATCATTTATGACATCATCATCCTAATTAAGATAAAAAAATATGCCTAGTGATGGATCAGGGGTATTTGGATTAGAGTTACCCTCAAAAAGATATACATTATCGACATCTATAAGGGATGACATTTTTTATGAGGAATCTAATGCAAATACTAGTGTTAAACATGATCTTGATGAAGATAATAATTTTGATGTTGACTCTGATGCTAAACCCAATGTATAAGGTGCAATGCTACTAACAGGAAAGTGGTTGTCCATAATTGACATCTTAGCATTGGGTTTTTGGTATGATGGGTGAGGAGAAGATGGGAGAGGGATGATGAATTTGACTAAGAGGGAGCCATGAAAGGATGCATGGGAGATGGGGGGACTAGGCTCATCTTTGATGGAGGGATCATAGAATATGGGTGTGGTGTCTTGACCTTGGCTTGGAAGGGGAAGGGCTTGATCGTAATCAAGAATGAAATCTTGGCATTCCTCTTCTTGTATACCTAGGGATGGAGACTCATCTATTTCATCCTTGATTATTATGTTACCATAGTTGATGAGGTCTTGGATAAAGTCTTTGAAAGTATGACATAAATTAATGGTATGCCCCAAAGTTTGGTGATATGCACAATATTTATTATCTTTATACCAAGAGGGCTTAGGCTTAGTGGGATCAAGATGTCATATAGCTGGATATACCATTATGTTAGTGGTGGCGATTTATTTGAAAAGGGCTTCCAAAGACATAGTAAGAGGGGTATATGGACACATTTAATTAGGTAACTTTTATGTGGAAGCATTGGATTTGTGTTCAGATGATTTTTGACATGAGGGGGTGAAGGGAGTTGAGGTGGCCAAGATTGGATTCCCTTTTCTAATATGGGAAGGAGTAGATGATAGACTATGACTAGTGGAATGAGGATTAGTATGGGACTCGCATCAAGGGGATTACATGGGGGGTGAAATGAGTTGAAAGGGATCAATACCTTTGGGAAGTGGAACACCCATCATAATAAACCTTAATAAGATCTCATCCTTATGGGAAGATATGTATTAGTCGGTGAAGGTAGGGTCTAACTCCATGGTGATGGATGATAAAAGGTAGGCTAAGGATTAGGGATGGTTCCTTGAATAAAGTGGGTCCAAAGGATTGAGCTAGTATGATATATGAGGATGAGGATGAGATAGACTAATTGATTAAAGGCTATGATCATATTTCAAACCAAGATTACAATAGGTGATATCAACCTATAAGTGATGCCTAGTTTTAAATCTACCAAAAGGATTGAGGATTTGATAAGTGCCTAGATTCAAACTAGCAAGAGGATGATATGATAGGTGATAGTTATGAGTAGGCAAGGATAATAGATACTAGATTGATGATGGGTTTGCTAGATTGAAACCAACAAAGTAAGAATATGCTAATAGGGTATCAACTAGGTATGAGATCTGACCAGATGATAAGTGATAGTGGATTAGGATGATAGGATGATGGGTATGAGACAAAAGGACTAGCTCAAGCCTTAGACTAATATTCTCAAGATGACTATGTGATGAAGATGATTGGGATAATGGGATAATGATAAGTATGATTATATATGTTGATGAAATGATAAGAGATTATATGGGGATGGTTTATACTCGTATGCAACCCCTAAAGCCAACTAGGATAAGGGTAGAGTAGATGGGTAAAGAAATCAAGGTCAAGAAAAATGATGAGGGACTAAGGATAAGATATGGATGTTAGGATGGGATTTGATTTAGGATAGGTAGGGGTATGACCAATGATAAGAAAGACTAGGATAGGATGTGACTAGAAGGATGTACAAGAGAAATAAAATATATACAAGAGGGTGATGAGATAAGGATGTACCAGACAAGGTATAGGTGATGGGGAGGATGAGATAAAGATAAGTATGATGAAATGATGAAGTGGTAATAATATGATATGGGTATAGTTTAGACTCTAAATATCCAACTAGGATAAGATGAAGATGAGGTTAGACTAGATGGGTAACTGTCAAGATATATAATTGGCTTAGAGGGACTTGATGCAGATGATATGTGATTTGGATATGTTATGGGGTATGAATAATAGGATATGAATTTAAGGATGTACAAGAGAATAATGATATGTATAATAAGGTAAGATAAGGATAATACAAGATTATGGTTAGGACTAATGACAGGGGGATATGATTGTACTAGGAAGGGATGAAGTGACTGTGTAAAGATAAGTAGTTGATGATGTGGAATAGGCTAAGGATGTAAGATATATTGGGGTATGTAGGTGATAAGGGTTAACTAAGGATGGGTGGATATGAATAGATTAGGATGGGATAGAGATAAGGTGATAATGGGAGATAGTTTTAAGACAAAGATGTACAAAAGGCAATATATACAAATGGGGATGTTACCAAGGATATACAAGATGCAAGGGAGGCAAGGTTATATTTATAAAAGAGGATGATAAAATGATGGGGATAGGATATGCAAGATGGGTTTGTGCAAAATACCTAGATAGGTATATATATTTGGGGTATAAAGTTGACTCGACTCACAAATAATATGAGTTTAGCATAACACACACCCAAGTAATCAAACCTCAACCTATGATTAGTAAACTCAATGGTGTGTAACTCGATGCCCACACCATCTAATGGATTCATATGTGAGATTATAGGTAGATAACCCATTAAAGTATCGATTAAACCCTCTCAACCCTTCTTGCACATGATGATTACTTCAAAGCTGATACTGACTGCTATAGTGGTATACCTGTTACAGTTGAAGGATCCTAATCTAGGTATACACGAAAGTTTCTAGGTGTGTCCCCTATATATATGAAGGTATATTAGGGCCCAAATTTGTATAGGATGTTGTCTGAATACCTTGCATATTGGGTATTAACCACCCCTCACTCCATATAACCCTTTATGTATAATTTTGCTTAGGCATACAATGATAGCTCTCCTAATTTTTAGACTCCATCAGAACATGGAGTTTAGACTAGTGTGTGGTGGTGAAATCCATGGTCACTAGTCCCCTAAAAAAATAAAAAGGGAATGGGGTTTATAGCCAATTTTTGATCCTCCAATAATTATTGTAAGGATGCAAATAGGAGAGCATACACCAACTATAGCCCCAGGAGAAAATCAAGCAAGCCAAAAGATTAATTAATCGATTAAGTGTGATGTATCTACAAAATGAAAGACAAGGAGATATATACAAAATGATATATAAAATATAAGGTGATTAAAATGATTCAAAATTATTTTCAAAGTGCCATAATAAGTCTTTAATAGGCAGCTTGTAAGCACATAGTTGGTATTTTTTAAGTGGCACTCAAAAGGAGGTAACCTGTAAGACAAAGATTAGTAGTTTTGATTGATGATCTTGAGGGGATGCTTGTAAGACAAATGATGTTAGACCAAAAAATGCCCTATAAAATAAGATGTTAGATAAAAAAAAATAGCTTTTAGGTTTACTTCTGCAAGAAATAAGATGTTAGTCCACTATGCCTTAAGAAAAACACCCTAAAAAATCATGATTTGGTTCTATAATTCTTGTGGGGTGAGCAGGCCACGACATAGAATTATGGGGGTGGCATCCCCTAATGGAGTCAAGGGGCAGCACCCCTTACGAGGTTTAGGGGTAGTGACCTTAGTGTGTTCCCTACCAAAGTATAGGGCATGGTTGAGGGGTGGATCCCCCATTGCCAAAGGCAATTTGGGCCTTGTGGGAGACCCAAAATGACTCAAAATTTATGAAAAATGACTCAAAATATACTCCTAAAAAGTACAAAAAAATAATTGAAAATCAAAGCTACATAGTGCAAAATCACAACTGGGGGGGTCAAAATCATAGATTATGAGTTACGATTTTGTAATGGTTAACTAACTGTGATAATTATCCTATAAAACCATGATAGTTAGGAAAAAACATGACTATTTCTGATAAAATTTCTATTTGGCTATAAATCGAGAGTTGTGGTTTTGTGGTAAATTACAAAACCTCTAGATTTTGACTATGGACCATAAATAGATAATTACATAGGTTTTGACAAGTTATATAGATACTAAAAATGTTTACTTATAGATTATTATGATAGATTAGAAATCAATTTAGGATATATCAAAATTTTACAAGCAGTTATATGCACTATCAAAATGGATAGAGATCATGATTAATCTAATTATGGAGAGTTTTTTTTGGTTGGATCTTTATCCTATGATTTATTTATAATCTTAAAGATGTCACAAAATAAACAAAATTAAAGTCAAAATGACCAGATTGCAAAATCTTTGATACCACAACATTACAGGGTAAGATCACAACTCTGACGATTTCATGACTTACATTTTTTTCAAAGATGAAAAAAGGATAAGGGGTTATGTTGGTATTTACCTGCAGATGATTCTCATACCTTACCTCTCCCCTATTTCAATAGATCACCCAGATATAACAAAAAGGGTATTATAGGTTAGCAATAAATATGCTTTTAGATCATAAAAACCCCTAAGATAAAAACATAAAGAAAATGGGTGTTATATGTCAGTCTAGATGATAATGGATCCCTTGCAAGACAAAATCATCAAGATAATCTTGTAGATCAAAAGACATCAGAGGATTATTAGTGATTTTATCCAAAACTAAAATATTGTAGCTCTTGTTGAAAAAATTGCTATTCTCAAGGTAAAGTCATGACTTTCAAAGTCACAATTTTTTCTAAAGATTGAAACCTGCAAAACACAAAAACTATTAGTGATTAAATAAAATTGCTACTATGTATGCAAAATTATAACTCTCTATGCAAAGTCATGATTCACGAGCTGCAATATTTTCAAAAGGCCAAAAACTTGCATGGTTAAAGTAACAGTTTGTGGTCAAATCAGAGGGTTAAGACAAAATCATGATTCTCGAGAACAAGATCATAACTACACATGATAAAGTCACAAATACCAGTGCAATACCACAAATTCTACGTGTGCACACAAAACTTTAAAAATATAAAATTTTATTGATCCTATTAACCCTACAAGCTTACAAAAATGCTTCCAACAAACTTAATGATTAAATTGAGATCAATCTCCCATCGTGGTCAACAAAATGTAGATGATTTTTTATCTCTATGGATTAAATCATGCAAGTCAATCAATCCAAATAACCAACTACCTAGGTAAGTGACTGAGCCATTAAAATTCAATGCAAATAGATGAACAAACTATTCAAAACAACATTAGAATCATAAATCTAAGTTCTCTACACCATGATCAAATGGATTTTAAATAATAAGATTGGATTGAGATTGATTAGCTTGACTCAGATTTTGAGCAATTATGATGGAATGATGTTGGATGTTTGATGAAGAATTTAATGACTAAATTTACATGGAAAAGTTAGATAGATGTTCATTGGCCTTCCATGAAGGAGAGGAGTTGTTTAAATATAAATAGGAGGGAAAGATATATGGTGGAGATTTGAAGTTAACTTGTGGAGATCTAGGGTGGAGGATTATCTAAGGAATTATAAATTCCTTGGAAGCCTCTAGATTTGGAGGCTTCTAGAGAGGAGGGGTTAGAATAGAGAGGATTATAGAATCCCCTAATTATTGAATCCTCTTAAGGATTAATTAGGCTTAGGATAAGGGATTATGTGGGTGATTAGGGACTAAGGGTGTAGGAGAGCTTAGGCATATGCTAGTAGGTGGGCCATTGGGAATTTAAAATTCTCAAATAAGAGGTAAGTGGGATTGGGATGGGATAATGGGGATTTAAGATAATTAATTGATTGGTGGGGATGGATAAGGCTAGTATATAAATAATAATAGAAAATAAATATTAGATAAATGTCTAGGAAAAGGGGGATAAATTAGTGGGATAAATTAGATCAAACGAGATGAGCAAAATTAGTGTCAACTAATAAGAATATTAGTGACATTAAATAAAGTGAGCAGATTTGGATGCATATATTTATATCTATCTTGACAACCTTATGAATTATAGATCAAACATAAATCATACATTACCAACTTATGCTCAGACTATTTAACATTCTGATGCCATGTATATACATTATATTGGTTTATCATGCACATATCATATATTTTCAAGTCTAACACACATGATGCAGAGTTTTTATTTTGAAGATAGTTATTACATAAGTTCAACAACTCCCCTAAAATAGGGGGCATTCATATAGGTTTTTCATAGAGATTAATCCATTTGAGTGCACTTAGAATACAATTTTTAGCATGTAGATGCAGATTATAGATCTCAAAATCAAGAAAACACACAAAAAATAGTCAAACACAAATAAATTGTAGTTTGGCATAGAAATAACATAGAAGGACACTAGTGTGACCTAATGGATAATATCATAGTGTGCTAATATCAAAAGGACCATGCTACTATCTAGTATCCCCATAAATAGGAAAATCTAGATTGGCCAAAAAGGTACGGTTATTACAATTTAGGTTTGTATAGTTCAGTAAAAAATATTAATTATACTTAGTTTTACACATAATCAAATTGGGTACATCATATTTAGCATGATCACTTCCATTTTATATTTAGATATACTTAATTATAGATTACTATAACTCACTCTATAATTTATATACATAGATATCAAAATTGAGGGCATGTGCATGACACATTGTTTCTATTTTATTGCTTATGCACTAGTTGATCAAATGTGATGGCAAACTCCATGTCATTATCCATGTTATTAATCTAGACACCATTTTCACTAGTTTTACAATAGATTGATGCCTTACTCCATTTTTAGTAGTTAGCATTATCGATTAGTCCCTGAGCTACATACCTAAGTGCGTGAGAGGCCCTTGACCTATTTTTCATTTTAAAGTTTCTAAATGGACCCAGGGTCATCCTACATAGTTTTAATTACATCACACATCTTCAGTTACATTTCTTAGTTTTAGTTACATATTCATCTACTACACATGGGTAAGCAATGATAGAGTCATAGCCTAATTGAGTTCTTGAGCCACCTACATAAGAGGGTTGGATAAGACATCAGTCCAACCCAAACTATTCACAGTTCATGATTAACCAAGCAAGGGTGGGAAATGATAGAGTCAAGGTTAGCTTGAGTTCTTGAGCCATCCACACATGAAGATTGAGCAAGCCATCAACTCAATCTAAGTTATTCACCATTTTATCACCAACTACAAACATAAAGGATGTAGCTATATTTTTGCATTAGTTCACATATCCAATGAGGTGTATTTTTTCCTTTCCTCTCTCTCTTATCTCTTTACTCATTTTTATTTTTTCTTTTGATATTTTTTAAGTAGGGACTGATTCATCCATATTTTATTTACAAGACATGTAATAGAGCATGCTTCGCATACTCAGACCTAGATTCAATGGCTTCACCTCTTAGGTAAATCCAATTACACTTATTCTTCCTTTATCCTAGTCATTTCACTTTTTTCCATTTCTAGAATAAAGTGGGGGAAAATTTAGTCACATAAAATGTCACTTGAATGTAATGAGTGTCACTTGAGACCTCCTTACCCCTAGCTTAGCCCTAGACCTATATTAGGGCCTCTTTTGATCTTTATCCAACTTTCATATGGATCTGACCCATCCCTAGACATTATAAAAGCAATCCTAGACCTTCCCCTAAGCATCTAAGCCCTTAATGCCCTAGGTTATGCCATCTAGACACTAGCATTCCCCTTTGGACACTAGCACACATTGGTAGTGACCAAAGGACTACACTAGTGTCCCTTACCTCTTTTCAAACCCAATAAACATATTTACAATTATCAAGGCACCTTAGGGTTGGCCTAGACTTAAATCACATCTTGAAAATCACAAGATTAGTATATATACATCACTTTTATCCCTTTACTCACTAGATGGAAATCATATGCAAATACTCATGAACAAACTCAAAAATAGTTGTGAAAATCAAGATCATCAATCCCTATTCTACCTTAATTCTACATATATCCATATACAACATTATTAAGCTCAGATTACTCAGATTTCTAATCTCTAGTACACTCAAAACACTCAAGCCAACACTCATACTAACATTCACTTTCACTTACACCAAGCACTTAGGTGGGAGAACTACATCGTGCTTGATCCCCTCTCAAGGTATTGGTATGTAGGCAACTCTTAACATAGTAGGGTGTTGAGGTTATATCCAACCTATCCACAACATTAAACTTTTACTACTTATGCTCCTTAAATACCGTAACAACATGAAGGTCTAGGGTTTGCTCCTAAATCAGTCAAAAATAGGCCACAAACAATGAATTAAAGTTCATCCAAATAGACATAGGCATCTCATACTCAAGTGAGGCTATTCCTAGAATTTTACATAGTTTTCAGTAAGGGGACACCAACATAACACAAAAGACACTATCATAGTGTGCTACTATTTAGGGGACCATGTTATTATCCAATAAGATTTATGAGACTTGTTTCTAGTTTGTGACACTCTGATCAACTTTTGCACCAATTTTTACCCTTTAGTTCATTCATCTCAATTAGTTTCCAAATAATTACATACTTATGTGATTCATTACTATTATTAGAATAATCAAATTACGTAAATTATTATACAAATCAATAGTTATATTTATTATATATTTATTCCTCAATTTTCATATTCTAGGCTTTTAACAACCTAGGGTTTACATTCCATAAATCCCTTAAAATTTTAATCATACTGTTACTATCTAGACATTGCCATGATTCACATCATGCATCTTAGGACTCGATGTGATCACATTTTTTATGATGCAATAATATATCTACCTAGACATGTTCCTTCTATATGCTACATGATTCATACACATATTTTACAATTATCTTATGCTTTTGAGGTAAGGTGACTACTAGTTTTTACTTCCCCTCACCTCAAAATTGGGACATATTAGTGGGGTAATGCCATAGAGGCATGGATTCCACATATTTAATAACTCATCAAATTCAGATATATAGTGGGGGCATGCTTTTGAAACATGTTCTCTACACTTACACTAATTTCAATTTTAGATATATATTAGGGGCATGTTATGAAAACATGTTCTCCATGCTCACACAATTTGAAAATTGACCAAATTACACAGTTATATGATTCAAATACATAGTTGTCGTAGAATTTTATACATTGGTACCAGTACTATACCCAAGTTTTAACATGAGACATATATGAGGTGCATATGATATGCAAAGGGTAACTAAATTATAAATCAAAATTATTTTCATATTTCAAAACACTTTTATGGACTATCATCACCCACTAGGTTAGACTTTTATGGATTATATTGAACCAATCTACTATAGTAGTTAGTTCATTTTTGGTATGGTTAAGGTGATTAAATCACTCAATCTTGCCAATTGTATAGGTTGGACTTGATTACATTATTAAACTTCACTGGATTTATAGTGTAAGCTAGCTTGGTTCACTCACACTTATCAGGTTATAAATATGAATGTGTTTCAAGATTGAGCTAATCTCAATTGTTGGGTGACAACTCGCCTTTAGATCCAAGCTTGGGGAAAGTTTCATCCTTTAATATTTCTATATTTATGAAGTTTATAGATTTATATTTGTCCTAATATCAATTTTAATGATTCATAATGATATATGTTTTCCAAATCAAAGTGCCAAAAGGTAAAGTTGTTTCATCGATACATAGTTATACTCCTAAATCTTTCTCTCTTTACTTTCAATCATTTCAAATTCTTTCAATTTTAGATTATATGCACCGATTATATATTTTAACATGTTCTTGGTTGTAGGTTAGTCACTAGCAAAACACTCAAGTTGGACTCACATGAAGATAAGATTTTTATACACACCCAAGTACAAATTTCTTTTTCTTTAAAGGTGGGAAATGTAGACACTACTTATAAATTATATAGCATATTAGTCTTGTACACTTAGTGAATGCATAACATGGATGTACCTTTAGCTTATAGACCTTCCCACTATCGAAAAGCTCACATACATTATCTCTTTTTGCCTATTATTTATGCCTTAATCTGACCAATGTTATTATGATGACTCAAACCTTATACCATACCCAAAATGCTAAAAACCCACTTATCTTATGTCTCTACAAGTTTTGGACCTGTGTCTATTTTCCAACTTTCTAGACACTTACATCCCAGTCATATGCATACATTGATACTAGTGTCCTATTCCAATGCAAGTGTCTAGTACCTCAAAGTCATCCAATTTGTTATAAATAATCCATACCCAAACCAATGGTGGGTTGTCTTTTGAGGGTCCAATAATTCAATTGGTAGTTCACTCTAGCAACAAATAAAAGGTCATGGGTTTGAGTCCTAACTAGTCCATATGAGTTATAGCTCAGCACTATGGTATTAGAGCCAAGCTAGGAGCCCCAAACACCTATAGTGTTTCTTAATGTGGGGTGTTGGAAATAAGACACACCTGGACCAAAGATGGTCTTGCCATTGAGGGGCCAATAACTCAGTTCTTAGATCACTCTAGCAGTAAATGGAAGCTCCTAGTTTAAGTCCTAGCTAGTCCATATGAGTTATAGCTCAACATAATTTATAAATAAAACATATTCATATGGTCAAACTAAGTGATTTAATGTGAGATATTATTCAAAAGGATTGGTATATATGCATGATCAATACTCAGTCATTCCTGACCTAACAACTTCTTACCTCTCACAAGGCAACTTATCAAAGGCATTAAATTAAACACTCAATTGAGTAAAGCTTCCCTATTTTCACTTATTTCTATATCAGCCATAGGGACAACACATCTACATGTTTGAATTATTTAAGGAACATCCCATGAGCCACTTTTCTAAGTTACAATCTAGGTCACTCTATGCACTTGCTTATCACACATTGTATCCTTATGCACACATAAGCCAACACATAAGGGAGAACTACATAAGTCTAAGGTCATCTTTAGAGTATTTTCTATGTAGACAATGTTCATTGATAGAGGGTTATTTGGGGTAGCTTGACATAATGTGCCCACTAACCCATTTTATCACAATAACTATGAAGATGAAGAACTATGGTTTTATTATTTGACAAGGAGTGACAACCCTTGATCCAGATATGATCATGTACAGAGAGAAAGCAATATAAAACCTATAATATTCTATGTGGTTGCATTCAAATCTAGCAGGTATTTTGTATAAGAGTGGCTAGGTTAGACAAAGGCATTGATTTAACCATCTAAGCTCGAGTAAGTGTCTGAGGTCACAAAAGTGCTTAATCCAAAATTTGATGACAGTCCTAGAATTCACTTCTAATTTAATTCCTTCTTGTTACAAATCTAAATATATATTAGCATAAAACATAGTTAAGTATCATGTTTTCATTATCATTATAATATATAACATAGTTTTACTTTCTATTTTTAGCATATCATATCATAATAAACTCAGTATATGTTTATCTAAGTTTGTAAATTAATTGACCTAATTTAGAGATAATCTATCATCCTTATGCCCTAGGTTATCTCTACCCCTTTAACCCTATATTCCCTAATCTAGATTTTGAGGTTAAATAAATTCATACACAGCCAATATTTCAAGGAGGGCCTCAGACTCATGTATTTCTTTCCTATATGTGGGAAAGTGTGTGCACAAGGGTGCAATATACTATATGAAGATGCATGCAATGATCTAGCTTGTAATTTGACAAATATCACTCATGAGATGCTCTTTAAATGCTTTATACCTGTAATATAAAATTTCCTATACTTGATATGAAATAGGGATGAATAGGGTAGAATAGATTGGTTGTGTAGTTTATTGATTGAGATTTAGTAGGCATTTGCTTGGTATTTTCTAGTTGATCAATGAGAAGGTTTATACTTGTATTTATACCACACCTTTTTAAAATATTGCATAGTAGGGTTCAATAAGACAAATAAGTTAAACCATAAGTTTTGAAATATTTATAATATAGATGAATTTTGGCAATTGAACACTATATAAGGATTTGGACACTATGGATCATCAAAAAATAGGTATGGATTTGAAACTGATAGTGAATGATGTTTATCAGGTTTTAAGCTTTTTGTGTAGTATAGGAGACCTAGGTCATCAAAATGATATGGATTGGACTATGAGAAATCATTTAAACATAATGAGATAGTGAATGTGAGCCTTTTGGAAATAAAAAGGTCTAGAATTGAAGGGTAGAGCCCTTATTGATATTTTTCAAATATACAAGACTGAGATGCTATAAATATTTAGTTTTAATATCTACACCTTTCCCATAAATTTCCTCACTGCCATAAGTATTAGTCAGCTATAGATATCAACTATCCATCATTCTCTATGGTTTTCAAATATGGAAAACATGTTTAGATGAATCACAATAATGTAACCAATGTGGTTGGGAAGAATAGAATGTACCAATGTGGTTGGGGAGAATAGAATGTACCAAGTGTGGGTGAAGAGTTTTCATATTGTAAAAGTCACTACAAAGCCAAAGATGTTGGTATTTAATAAATAATATGATAAATCAAGCTTTAATGTGACATTTGAAAGTAAAGTGGGTGTGATTTTTGGAAGTGAATTCAAACATATATTAGGAAAATGCATCTAAGATGGAACCGATGTCATTCAAATCCCACTTGCCATATTATGGACACTTTGAATTGGAATGTTTATAATAATATATAACTGTGTTCAGACCATGTTTAGATGTGCTTAGATGAAAAAGTCTATTTAGACTATGTTTAGACAAAAAGGTGGAAATGGTATGCCATTGAAGACACATTTAGAGTTAAGGGGAAACACAATAGGGAAATGCACAAATAAAACAATTAGTATTTACAAGGCATCATCGGTAGGAAAGAGTTATGATTTATCAAATAGTCACTACATTTTTAAGATGTAATCTTAAGCCTAAGCACGCACCTATTTTATATTTAATGAGATCAATGACTAATTCTATATTAGTAGGGGTTTCATGCTTAAAAAGTTAGTAGAATGAGACAATGAAGGGTTTTCTAGAGTGCAAGAATGCATGGATGTATTTGATGCATATTTTTGATTGGGAATATATAAATCCACAATGGTAAGATAAATGAAGCTAAAGATGTGGCCTTCTTCTAATGCATAAAATTACCCAATCAAGCTCTCATAGACCCCTTGGAGAGGTCATGGATTCGAAGGTTGGTCCTTATATTTCTATTATTTTCAAGATATGCAATTTTTAAAGTATTATTATGGGGTTTTAATTTGTGTTTTCTTCATTCAAAATGTTTTGTAGGTTATGAGCAACCTGAAAATTGGAAGATCCTATGGATTTGGATGTGTAACCTTTATGTACGAGCATTTAATGAGGGACGTATTTGATGTCATTAAAGGGATGAATGGAAAGGATTTTAAAGGAAGGGATATTATTTTCAACTAATCTCATCCTTGAGGAAGTGACATAGACGATGGTGGTAGAGGATATAATGGTGGGGGAAATATAAAATACTAAATTTTATGTTTTGGTGGGGATTACAGAGGTGGTTTTCAATTATCCAAGTGTGTTTACAATGGTGGAATCCATAATAGAGGTATCAAAGGTTACAACATGGGCTCACATTATGGATTTATATAGTATAATCCTTGTTTCATTTTGAAAATGATGGCATATTTTAGTCATTATAATTTTAGAGTTTAACATAATTTGGTTAGAATCCTTTGTGTGCTCAATCAGGGTTTTGGTATGATGTTGTTCTTGGTTTTACTCAATGCAATACTTAATAGATAATATTTTTGTTGTATAAAAGGAGAAAATCAATATATAGAATATGGGTATGTTAAATGACTAAATAGGTATAAAAATCATAAATAAAGTTATAATATTAAACATATAATGTAAAGGTCCGATGAAGTGACTCACAAGTAGATTGAAATATTTTGCAGTTAAATTTAAATAAAATATG
Source organism: Torreya grandis (assembly GCA_037957365.1). NCBI lineage: Eukaryota > Viridiplantae > Streptophyta > Pinopsida > Cupressales > Taxaceae > Torreya > Torreya grandis. Next base: position 2,038,293 of record JARHVA010000041.1, read on the forward strand.
ATGAGATAAAACAAAGGCCAAGGCTACAGATTAGTTTACAAAAAGGTCATGGATGTCATGCATCTCATAGAATGACTATGGATGATTACATTAACAATTTAAAGATGATTAATAATATTTCCACATCTAGGATTTAATATTACTTATGTGATAATTCATGTCATTATGAGTTGTCTAATCACTATTATCTAAGCAACCCAATGGGGGATTAATTTGAATACTCTATTGTAACTTGCATTTGTTACATTTTATGATAATTTTTACTAAACATACTTATCTTCAGTGCTACAAATTTCCTCATCCTCAATCTAATAAAATTATCTACTATATTTGTCACCAACCTGGCCATAAAGCTCCTAAATTTAAGTGCAAAAATCCCATTGTTAAATCTATGTATTTCTCACACGTAGTAGCATGGTGAGATATAGTTGCTAAAAATGAAGATTTGTATGATCAAGATGAGATCTATGAGCTAGTCATAGAATAACTTGAGGATGAAAAAGCAAAAGAAGAACCAAACATCCAAATTGATGAGCTAGATTCTCTAGCTGACGATTTAGAAGAATAAATCCTTGCATTAATACAGAGACCATAGATACCCTTTGGTTAAGGAAGCTTTAGAAATTATAGAGAGAGTAAGAATTCCATATAGGCCTCTTACTCTAGAAAAACAAGGAGGAAGAAATCATTATCCAAGTCGAGGTTAACAAACTCCACATTTCAACTGACCTTCTACTGTTAAATCTCCCAGTCCATTTCCATTAGATTTCCCAAAAAGTTTTAAAGTTAGTGACCAATGGATGAAAGATAAATTTAGCTTCCTACTCCTAGATGAAGTAGAAATAGTCAGATTTGCACTTGCATGGGATGAAGATCCCTATACAGAACAAGTTTAAGTAAAATATATGAGGTAGAAATTAAAGCCTCAGAATGGGACACTACCCAATATAGAATGTGATGGGGCAAAGAATTAGATTGGGAAGAAGGGATACATTTTGCTCGATAATGCCCAAAATTCTCAGATCTTGTCAAATGCAAACTAGTTTATTCAGCCACGCCTGCTCCTATAGTACCGAAGATTGCATATATTGCTCAACTGATTAATGACCAATATGCATGATTTTTTTTAATTCAGATTAATAATAAGAAAATTGATGATCTAGTTGATACTATTGCATCTCTTTCATTCTATAAGTCAACTATCTTATATGATTGGGAAATATGAACACCACAGATATAAGTCCTTAGATATTCAAGGAAATGGGTTTACCTGTAATAAGTATAAACATCAAGAACCCAAGGCGATATAAGGAAGAACTTTTTACTCTGATTTCCTTGCCCATGATCAGTTTCAAGTAGATTATCTACTATGAGGAACATTTATTGACCAGTATTTGCCATATGGTATCACACTTAAAAGTGTTTTGTTTACCATTAATGGAGAATAAATCAGAGCTCCAAGATTAGTCTATACCACAAAAAAATATCCTAGCACGACAACCCTTAGTCAAGCACCATATAACCCCGTTCTAGAAGTAATTGAAGAAATATGATATAAAACTAAACAAGAGATATGTTCCAATAATCCTTAGAAGTTTTGAAACAAATCAATTGCTACCATGGAAATCAACCTAGTAAAAGATAAACAAATGAAAATTGGAAATAAAATTCCAATCCCTACACATGATTATTAGGATATGGAGAAAGCTATTAAGGAAATGCTAGATGTTGGTTTTATAGAACCAATTACTTTGCCTTATTATTGTTATGAATTTATGGTAAATAAGCATTTTGAACAAAAAATGGGGGAAAAGAGAATGGTTATAAATTATAAGCCATTAAATGTCAGTACTCTATCATATCTGTATCTCATTCTTGATAAATATTATTTATTGCAGAAGGTTTCGAATTATAAACACTTTTCATAGTTTGATTGCAAATCAAGATTCTATCAGATAAGGGTCAAAGAAGAAGATCAACCAAAGACATCCTTCATTTGTCCATTTGGACATTTCCAATGGAAGCTTATGCCCTTTGACTTCATGAATACACCTGCATATTTTCAAAGTTTTATGGATAAAATGTTCACAGGTATAATAGATTTCCTCTGTGTATATATAGATGACATCTTGATTTCCAGTCAAACAGTAAAAGATCATTTACAACATTTAAACAAATTTTATGATACTACTATAAAGCTGGTATAGTTCTTTATAAAACAAAGATGAAGTTGTGTCAAATTGATTGCAAATTCTTTGGTATGGAAGTAAAGAACAACAAATTGAAAGTTTAGAGTCATATCAAGGATAAAATTCTTGAATTCCCAAACCAGTTAGACAACAACCATTCTTAGGAATTCTCAATTATCTAAATAGTTTTTTATGCAAAAAGTGGCATTAATAGATATTGTTTGTAAAAATTATTGAAGAAAAATCATAAATATATGGACTAATGAGCATAGTAAATTAGTCTAGCTTATCAAGCATAAAGTTGTTAGTTTTCCTGAACTTCATGTCCCCAAGTTGTAAAATTATATATTATATACTGATGCCTCTGATATATCTTGAGGAGGAGTTTTATGTTGCATAGAATATGGTAAAGAGTATGTCTGTGAATATGTAGTGGATTATTTTTAGATGATATGAAAAAATAAATTTCTTCTAACAAATAAATCTATGATGTAAACAAATGCATAGATAAATTTGATCTCAAACTGATGCATGTGCCACATTTTATCATTAAGATAGATTGTACCAGATTCTTGACATTTATGAAAAGGGATCATGATAGAAAAGATGGTCGAGGAAAATATGTTCATTGGAAAGATTATTTCAATCAATTCAACTATATATCTCAGCATATTTCTAGTTCAGATAATGTTGTTGTAGACTGGTTAAGTCGGAACCCTGCTTTGTCTTACATGGATCTTCCACAAAGACCTCAATTCACTATTGATATGGTAAAGTGTGTTAGGTTTGATGTTCTCTCTCTTCCTATCTGGACATACATATTCAGGTATGGCATAATAGAGAGATATTACAGAATATCTAGACATGTTGCACAATAATTAATCTCATCTGAAGAATGTAGTATATAATCTTTTAGCTTACATAATCATCTTGTCATTAAAAGATTGAATTCTAAATTATTGGTCTATAAGTTTGTGGATTTAATCTATAGGCCTAATTATCAGTGAAGTATCAAAATTGAAGAATAATTAAATGATCATTTGATAAAATTTGTAATCTTATGTGGACCTCCAATACTTAGACTTGGTAGTCCACATCCACCTACAAGGATCATCACCTTATAATAATCAGAAGAAGACTATAATGGGATTCAAAAATGCAAATGTGTATGAATTTCCATAGTACTTTATGAACACCATTTTGGGAACTACAATTCTTCTTCAAGATTACTTGTAAATTTTGACCAATTATGATAGAAGACATGATGCATGATGTTGAAAGATTCCTCTTTTAAGGATAAGGGTCTAATCAATGGGACCATAGAAGTTCATCCTCATCAGATGATATTCAGAGACTGGCACGTGGCTGTGATTTCATCAACCTTATTAATACTTCAACATCATCAACATCTACATGATGCACATTTCTTAGTGTGCCTTGCTTTATGTAAATATCATGTACAATATTCTAACAAGTCAGTTACTTTACTTAGTGGGAATATTTTATAATTGTAAAGCAAAGAAAGTGATAGACAATGTCGATAAGTAAGATTTTGATAATCCTCACTCCCTTACTATAAATAAGAGTCTTTGGAAGCAGAGTAGGCATCGAGTATATTTAGTTATATTTGCCCTTAAGAAGTTTGAGTCTAAGAAGTCTGAAAAGAAAGATTGTGCTCTTCGCTTATCTTCGGGATCCATTGAATCAAAATTTTATTTTATTTTAATAAAACCCTATAAAATAAGTTTGGAAATAATAAACAGAGGTCGTAACCATTTGGCCATTAGCCGTAACCCTGTAATAATTATTGATGTCTAATTATAGAAAAACATAAGAGGACTATTAATGCAAAATATTTTATACCTAAAAATAAATTAAAGATTGACCCTGTGAATATATTAATTTAAAAATGAGTCAAAATTAAAATCTATTATGACATTAAATGATTTGTTTGTTGTTTTACTTAGCATGCCAAAGTTTAATTATTTTATGTATGGAGGCTTGTAGGTTATATGTGAATGTCACTCTCTACATAGATCATACACTAATTTGGTTTTATATAGTTAAAGCAGATAGATGTGACACATGACTTAACTTTGCATGTATATCATCCAAACTTCTAGTCTATTAGAAATATCATGTCACTACCCCTCAACATTACTGCCCAACTCATTTAAATCTTTCACTGCTTTCATGTTAAGTATGGCCTTGCCCTTCCCCACCACTTCACCATTACTCAAGCTCATTGTGAAATGTGACATTTGCTCCCTGCACAAACATTGCTATGCCCTATAAAGTAACACATCACCTCATTTTCTATCATCACCTCCACTGGAAATATTAGTTTATTGTTATTTAGTGCTTTATGCACAAAAGGTGAGATGAGTTCAACCTTATGGGTTTCTCTTATAGTATGATTGCAATTTACACTCTCTTTCTCTCTTTACAAAACTCTAATTTACCAACAAATAATAAATTACATCCCTTTTGACATAACTTGCACCTTTGAGGCAACTCCTAATTTAATTCATGATAGAAGAAGCAAATATTAAAGAAAAAAATATATTTATTATAATAACGACTAAAATTTTACCTTTTATCTAATATAGTTTCCTTTAAAAATTAGTTGTATTTTACCGCTTAAGAGAATAAATACGACCATCAAATTTAGGCCTTGAATGGGGTTATTTATGCAACATTGTTTAATTTACCCCTACCACTCATTCATATGAATAGGTAAAGTTTTTGAATCGGTTGACTTCCATTAAATACGATATTTTAAAGTTACGAGATAATAAAATATGTGGTAATTATATTAAAGACTATTAAGGATGCATTCTTTTCTATATTTTACACTTTAAAATCATTAAATACCCATGAAATCTAACTCATTGCTCCAAGTCTCGATCATGTAGGCACATGTTTCATATAACAGAGTGAAGGCCTGCCCCACGTTTCATTATTTTATCTACATAGGGTCAATAGCGCAGTAAAGAAGGTCAGTAGTGCAATGCACTATTAGAAAAGATGACCGCACTACTGTTCAATGAGGGTTTTGACACCAGTTTTCTATTGATGATACTCTACCCTACTTCTGCATCACTTTCTAGCCTACCACTTGTCTGCTTCAATCATATTTTTTAGCTAAGTACATCCTTTATAATTCATTGTTATTTATATGCTAAGCAAATAAATCAAGTATTGTACAAATCAGTGGTTGTTGATGCTGTAGTATTTTATTCCCTAATTTATATACTTAGCTCTTTTATCTGCTTAGGGTTTAACATTGATTCTCAAAATAGTTATATCAAAATGCAAGAGGGAAGGGCACAGATAGAAAAAATAGTATTTTTAGGGCCTTATCAGTAAGGAGTTAAGATCTATCAAATAGTTGCTACATTTTAAAGATGTAATCTTAAGCCTAAACACTCACTTATTTTATCTTTAATGAGTTCAATGACTATTTTTACATTAGTAAGGGTTCCATGCTTGAGAAGTCAATGGAATGAGACAAAGAAGGGTTTTCTAGACTGTAGGAAGGTATGTATATATTTGATGCATATTTTTTGTTGGGCAAATTTGGACCACATTGATAGGATCAGTGAAGCTGAAGAGGTGGCCTTCTTCTAATGCACAAAATTACCCAATCAAGCTCTTTTAGACCCCTTGGCAAGGTCATATCCAAGGTTGGTCCTTATATTTCTATTGTTTACTAAATATGCACTTTTTAAAGTATTATTATGAGGGTTTAATTTATGTTTTTTTTTTTCAAATTGTTTTGCAGGTTGTGAGCAACCAAAATATTGGAAGATCATATGGCTTTAGATGTGTAACCTTTATGCACAAGCATTCAATTAGGTATGTACTCAATTACATATGTCATTGAAGGGATGAATGGAAAATATTTTAAAGTAAGGGATATTGTTGTCAATTGAACTCAGTTCTGAGGAAGTGACATAGGTGATGGTGGTAGAGGATACAATGGTGGCCAAAGTAGAAAATACTAAAGTTTATGTTGTGGTGGGGATTATAGAGGTGGTTTCGAATGACCCAAGTGTGTTTTCAGGTTGTGAGCAACCAAAATATTGGAAGATCCTATGGCTTTAGATGTGTAACCTTTATGCACGAGCATTCAATTAGGGATGTCCTCAATTACATATGTCATTGAAGGGATGAATGGAAAATATTTTAAAGGGATATTGTTGTCAATTGAGCTCAGTTCTGAGGAAGTGACATAAGCGATGGTGGTAGAGGATACAATGGTGGCCAAAGTAGAAAATACTAAAGTTTATGTTGTGGTGGGGATTATAGATGTGGTTTCGAATGACCCAAGTGTGTTTGCAGGTTGTGAGCAACCAAAATATTGGAAGATCCTATGGCTTTAGATGTGTAACCTTTATGCAAGAGCATTCAATTAGGGATGTACTCAATTACATATGTCATTGAAGGGATGAATGGAAAATATTTTAAAGTAAGGGATTTGTTGTCAATTGAGCTCAGTTATGAGGAAGTGACATAGGCGATGGTGGTAGAGGATACAATGGTGGCCAAAGTAGAAAATACTAAAGTTTATGTTGTGGTGGGGATTGTAGAGGTGGTTTCGAATGACCCAAGTGTGTTTGCAGGTTGTGAGCAACCAAAATATTGGAAGATCCTATGGCTTTAGATGTGTAACCTTTATGCATGAGCATTCAATTGGGGATGTACTCAATTACATATGTCATTGAAGGGATGAATGGAAAATATTTTAAAGGGATATTGTTGTCAATTGAGCTCAGTTATGAGGAAGTGACATAGGCGATGGTGGTAGAGGATACAATGGTGGCCAAAGTAGAAAATACTAAAGTTTATGTTGTGGTGGGGATTATAGAGGTGGTTTCGAATGACCCAAGTGTGTTTGCAGGTTGTGAGCAATCAAAATATTGGAAGATCCTATGGCTTTAGATGTGTAACCTTTATGTATGAGCATTCAATTAGGGATGTACTCAATTACATATGTCATTGAAGGGATGAATGGAAAATATTTTAAAGTAAGGGATATTGTTGTCAATTGAGCTCAATTCTGAGGAAGTGACATAGGTGATGGTGGTAGAGGATACAATGGTGGCCAAAGTAGAAAATACTAAATCTTATGTTGTGGTGGGGATTATAGAGGTGGTTTTGAATGACCCAAGTGTGTTTACAATGGTGAAAGCCATAATAGAGGTATTAAAGCTTACAACGAGGGTCATGTTATGGATTTGTATAAAATAATCCTTGTTTCATTGTGAAGATGATGTCATCTCTTAGTCATTATAATCTTAGAGTTTAACACAAGTTGGTTAGAATCCTTTGTGTGTTCGGTTAGGGTTTTGGTATGATGTTGTTCTTTGTTTTACTCAATACAATACTTAACAAATAAAACATTTGTTGTAGAAAAGGAGAAAATTAGTATATATAATATGGGTATGTTAAATGATTAAATAGGTCTAAAAATCATAAATAAAGTTATCATATTAAACATAAAATGGAAAAGTCCCATGTAGTGACTCACAAGTAGAAATAAATATTTTGTAGTTAAAGTTGAAGAAAATATGATGAGATGGAACAAAGGCCGGGGTTGTAGATTGGTTTACAAAGAGGTCATGGACGACATGCACCTCATAGCATGATTGTGGATGGTTATATTAACAATTTAAAGATGATTAATAATATTTCCACATTTAGGATTTAACCTTATTTATGTGATAATTCGTGTCATTATGAGCTATCTAATCACTATTACCTAAATAACCTAATGGAGGTTTAATTTGAAGACTCTATTGCAACTTACACTTATTACATTTTATGATGCGTCAATAATTATTGACATCTAATTTTAGAAAATCATAAAGGGGACTATTAATGTGAAATATTTTATACTTAAAAACAAATTAAATATTGACCCTGTGAATATATTAATTTAAAAACAAGTAAAAATTAAAATATATTATGACATTAAATGATTTGTTTGTTGTTTTACTTGGCATGCCAAAGTTTTATTGTTTTATATATGGAGGCTTCTGGGTTAAATGTGAATGACACTCTCTACATAGATTGTACATTAATTTGGTTTGATATAGTTAACACAGATAGATGTGGCATGTCACTTAAGTTTGCATGTGTATTATTGGAGCTTCTTCCAGTCCATCAGAAATATCTTGTCACTGCTCCTCATCATTACCACACAACAAACTTTAAATCTTTCATTGCTTTCATGTTTTGTATGGCCTTACCCTTCCCCACCGCTTCACTATTGCTCAAGCTCATTGTGAAATGTGACATATCCTCCCTGCACAATGTATTGCCACGCCCTATAAAGTAACACACCACCTCCTTTTTCATCATCTCCTCCACCAGAAATATTAGTTTATTGTTACGTAGTGCTTCATGCACAAAAAGTGAGATGAGTTTAGCGTCATGGGTTTCTATTATAATACGATTGTCAATTTACACTCTCTCTCTTTACAAAATCCCAATTTACCAATAAGTAACAAATTACATCCATTTCGATATAACTTGCACCTTTGAAACAACTCGTAATATCATTCATAATAGAAAAAACAAATATTAAAGAAAAAAAATATATTTATTATAATAACGACTAAAATTTTAGCTTTTATCTAATATAGTATCCTTTAAAAATTAATTGTATTTTACCGTTTGAGAAAATAAATACGACCATACGGCCATCAAATTTGGGCCTTTTGTGGGGTTTTTTAATGCAATATTGTTAAATTTACCCCGACCACTCACTCACTCACTCATTTTCATATGAAGAGGAAAAGTTTTTGAATCGGTTGACTGACTTCCTTCCCCTTTTAAAGTTAAAACGAGACAATAAAAAATGTGGTAAACGATGCATTTTTTAATATGTTTTACACTAAAAAATCATAAATAAAATAGCCATGACAGCTATCTCGCTCGCTGCTTTGGGGAAAAAAAACAGTGTAAATTGTAACAAACGTTTGGTTGGGTAGTTATTTCAGCGGCAAATATTGATACACGTGTTTTTCAAATTGAAAATTGAAATTTCAAAAAAGTGGACAGGACAGATGGATAGAGCCGTCTTCTGGGTTGGCATTGGCCATCAATCTATATATCGATTTGCCACTCATTCAATTTCAACGCTTTCCTATGCAGTTTAAACTGAAAACTTTCAGATCAGATCTGGGCGCTTTGGATCTACTGCCTTTTCTCACAATGGAAAATCTGCCGGCTGAAATTTGTCATAAGATATTCTGTTTGCTTGATCACCAACACCTTGCTGCTGCTCAACAAGGTCAGTTTTGGTTTTAAATGTGTCGAGTTGTGATATGCACATTTCTAACAGTAACACATCTTAATAGCCAAATTTTAACCTTTTGGGCTTTGTTGATTTCTGTAATTTGAGTTCTTGGGCAATGTATTCACAACTAGGATTTTAGATTTTTGTTGTGGGTCGAAGCTATTTGCGTTCTTTGAAATTGGGATAGTGTCTATTGTCTACTGGTTTGGAAAATTCTCTCAAATTTAGCACACCAATTTCGATTTTTTTTCCTGGTTTCGAAAAACCGACAATCCATTCAGTCCAAGAAGGTCTACAGGGCTGATTTTGTGAATTTTTGGTTAGTAGTTATAAGGTACTGTGGTCGGATCTCTGTTATTGCATTCACTTGTCCATGGGTCTTGTGAGGTGTTAATTTCCGGTTACAGGAAATGTTTTTGGGTTTTTTAAAGTGAAGGAGCCGCTGTCCTCAATGGCTTTGTTTTGTCCTTCAAAATAGTTGATTTTTTCTTATGATCTGGTTATGCAAACTGTATTTTTAGTAAAGGGCAACTGTTTGCCTTTTTATGTAGAAGGATGGGTAAGACTTCAAGATCTGATGGAGAAGTTCAGTCTGGATTTAAAATGCTTGAATTTATGTACACGAGTTTCATTTGTTTTACAATGTTCCAAGAGCAGGGGAAATTCCAAAGGACTATATAAAAATATAAGTCCAGAAATCTGGCATTTTTTTTAAGTTTACAATCTTGGGCGATTTTTTAATTATATATTGGAATTTGAATTCTCAAATTTTGGGTTTTTGCTTGGTAAATCTTAGGTGAGGTTGTGGAAGGCCTTTAATACGGTGTGAGGTAAACTTGGATCCCATTCTTAAGATTTGTAAATATGGTTCATACTTGAATGTACTTCATCATTGATACACCACAACCATGCCACTCCATACTGAATTCTCAAGTTGGAACTCACTTGAAAATTTATATGTTTTTGTATAAACTGTTGACAAATTGTCGAATTAATTTTTTAGAAATTTAGGCGAACGTTCATTTCCAATTGGGGAATATTTTTTGGAAAGGAATTGATTGAAGTAGCCAATTGGTGAATTTTATACTAAAGATTTCCTTAGTAAAGGATCTTGCATTTTAACGTCCATGAAGCCCTCTTGCACATTAAATAAAGTTTTCCTGCAAACTTAGCAGCTTGCAGCCTCACATTTGATTGAAAGGGTTAATAAAAAATTCAAAATTTTACTGTGATAACATTAACTCACTTGGGAGATATAAGAGGATCTCTTGTATCTCACGTCCATTGAACAACTATCAAATACGAAGGAACAAGGATTCGAATAATTCTTGGATATGGAGTTGGATATCAGAAAAAGAATGCTTTCAATACTACCTTAACAGATTTATAGGTGCTGCCCATGTTTCTTTTCCTGCCTTTTTTGGTAGTTATAACAGGGGGGAACTAGGAAAGCAACTAGACAAACAGAAAATAATTTGGCAACTAGTTTAACGGATTTTACAATTAACCTAAAGAAATTGATTTTTTTGAAGTTTTAGACTCTGCATCCTGTTGCTGGCTTTACTTTTATTGCATAAATTAAGTGGACAAGCCTTCCACAAATTTTCAATTTTGGCAATTATTTTACACTCGCTTGCAATGTTGCTTCTCAATATTAGATTCATCGCAACTCACAGTATTGTTTTTTTTGTGTTTTTGGGGATAAGGCTTCTTTTTGTCACTTTAATAATGATAGAAACCTAGGAAGCATTGAAATCTGTTGGGGTTTCTTAACCTCCCATAGATATTTTAGATAATAGTTATCCAATTTGCCTGAGTTGAGAGAACAAATGCCAAAGGTACAAAAAATTAGAGTTTAATGTAGAGTGGATTGTTGTTTGTTCATAGTAATTGTGATGGTTGTCCCTGTAAATGGTTGACAACTTAATATTTAATGTTTATACAGGGAGCAATCAGGGATGGTCCTCTTCTCTGTTGGTTGATACTTGTGCGCAAGGGAAAGTATTAGCCTTTAATATGCAATAATAAATATTATTCTCGAGTAAAAACAATGGAAGAGGAAGTGAAGTTTGTATCAGGATGTTGGTATTATTTAAATATGCTTTTGGACCATTCACGACTTTTAGGAAGCAGATGCATTCTTTGCATCTGCTTCCACAGTATAAGACAAAAACTAAGTTTTTGAATTTGAATGAATGCAACCGCCAGTTGAAAAGAAGAAAGCAGCAGCGTGCTTGTTTCAATCTCTCTATTCGAGTTTGTCCTTTCTGTTGGTCATTCAAATTTCTGATAGCTTGCACTACCTTGTAATTTGTGGTATTTATAGGTAAAATAGAAATATCAGGAGATTGAATGGCATGGTCAGAAATGCTTTCGAATGTAAGATCAAAGATTAATCTATGACGTTGCCTAACCTATTAGAAATGCTAAATGAGAAAAATCTTACAGGTAAGAGATCTTCATATTAACAGAAGATCAAGACTACCATTACAAAGCAAAATTACCAAAGCCCATGTTACTATATAGCTTAATAAGCATTTCAGTGTGAACTGAAAATGGTCAAATTTTTAGGGACTAGATGCTCTCCTATGATGATTATTGAATGGTAAAATGGTAATTTGATGTTCTTTTAACTATGAAATATGTATTATCTATGGATGTTAACTGTCTTCTGTTTTTACATAAATGTCTTTCAAGGGAGTGAAACTAAATTTATGTTTGGGTAGAAATAGGCCATTGGAAGCGATGATTAATTTGTTTGTCACTGGGCTGTGATTTACACAAAGACTCCGTGTGTAATGTGCACTCTTTGCTCTTTCTGGTTTCTTGAGGCTTGCTTGCACGGTTTACACTTTTTCCCTGTATCATTTATTAGTCTTTTATACTTCTTCAGACATAAAGCTTTTTATCTAACAGTTTGCAGGAATTGGAACATCCTTGCTACGCAAGATGAACTCTGGTATAACCTTTTCATTAAAAGGTGGGGAATTGATCAGGCTAATTTTTTCAGCCCTGATCCTCCTAAAACTTGGAAGATGACATATGAAACTCAAGACCGTTGTGATCGTGTTGGATTGTAAGTAAATCAAGTGTCCTTATCATATTTTGAATGCTTAATTTGGAGTAGAATTGAGTATTTTCTATTCAATTAGCTTTGACTGTACCTTCTTGTGCTATGTTCAGGGGATTGACAATTACATGTGAGGGCTATGATTATTATATTGTGTACCAAGGTGAGATTCAACGCTGGTTGGGTTCCAAGAAGACAAGCAAGGTGAAATATGGCAAACCTGATCTCGAAACAACAGACACAACTCTGAGCATTCCAAATGACAAGAGCATAATTGAAAGCAATGGTTCAGAGAAAGGGCCATGCATAAGTCTTTTTGATAAAATACTTTTCTTTGTTGGAGATATAGAGCGTGCATCCAGGCAAGTCAAACGCCACCGGATATTATGAACCAAGGGAAGTATATTCTGTAACCTCAGTTGAAAGAGGGTATCTATTTTCTGTACAGTTTTGTTGTAACAATTCCAGACTTTTGCTTGTAGCTCCAGTTTTGCATGTAATATGTTGTTGTAAGGCTAGCCGGCATCATCATACATTGATTTGTATTTAATTTTGGTTTAACCCCCCTGCTCGATGTTAAAATCGACATTTAATCATTGCAAGAAATCACAATTGTATATGTATTTTCCAATATTCCTTCCCTATGTGAAATTGCAAGGTGATTTGAACTTGTAATTTTCAGCTTGACAAAATAAGGATATTTATAAGAGTATACCTTCTTTTATTCAAATTGAATAAAAACAAGTCGGATAAGATATCTTTTGATAGCCACTTAAAAATAAGGGAGGTCAAGGGTTCCACCCTCAAAAGTGTCAAAAAATAATCTTTTTTTTGCAAAAAGGTTATTTGAATTAATTGTAAAAACCAAGAAAATCTGCACCTATTGTGACTGTTTTCACCATATTTTGAACACATTGTCATATTATTTTGTGAAAGTTATTTTTTTGGAAACTAGATTAAGAGAGTTTTTCAACGAGTATGAACAAGGAGGGTCCATCATGTCTTGCTATGATATTTTAATTCTCGTAAACTAATTAAATTTTCTGAATTAGCATTGAGGGGGGGTCTGCCTAGCTTGACAGAGGAAAAAAATTTCAAACTGTCATGTCTTTTGCATATGGTGGCCAAATTCTTTATATGACCACTCTTTTTTCATGGAAATAGATTTCTAAGAGCATCTATGCGAGTAATTTTTTATTTTGACATGCATAAATATATATTTTTTAACATATTTTGAATAGATTATGCATTGTAATGAAATTGGATGTATTTTCGGTGGAATCTAACACCTCAAATTTTTCTCAAATGGTAAAAATGTGTTGTATACATCAAACAAAAATAGTCACGACGTGTCTCATCGTTTGTGTTGTCGATGATGATGGTTTTATATTTTGGCATTTACAAGAACTTGAGGATCTAACAGGGTAAATAGAGCCAACTAGAGGTTGGAGGATATTTTCCCTTCTCCAGTTTGCTATTTGCTAGGAGTATGGGTTCACTGTTGGGATATCAATTTTTGGCTTGTGTTTTTGCTTTCAGTTCCATTTTTAACTTTCTATGTCTGATATTCATGACATAGAGCAGATAGAGTACTTTGAATTTGTTTTATGTTGCACAGCTTCTTACCTCTCACTTGAGAGGGGAAAGATATTACATAGTGACCTTCGATCAGTGCTCAATAGTTGTATGAGTCAACATTAGATTTGCTAGCATTTTGAGTGTTGAGCAAAGGCATGCATGCGATGTTGGCAATTGTTGGGCATCTGAGAGATGTGTCATAAAAAAAGTATTGAGGGATCGCTTTGACAGGTTCTTGTGTGAGACCTTATGTGGGTCGATGTAGTTGGATAGGCTTTGATCGGGTTCTACTACAATATGGTACGATGGTCAAAGGGGATGAGCATGCCATGATTGTGTTCATTAGCGATAGTTTGATCAGTACCACGATGTACAGTGTGCTAGCTTGCAGATGTAACAGAGATTCATTGATGACTTCATAGTCATAGCTTCAGATCTTCATCATTTATATCCTTTTGAATCAAGGAGTTTGTTGGATTTATGATTCAAATGACTTTTATTTTAATGTTTGGGTTTAATAGTTGCTTTATTTAAATAATAGTTGGTTCACGGGAATGTTGGTTGAGTCCCATAACCACCTCATGAAAAGATTATAAATCTTGTCACCTCCTTTGGAAATTCATCTCGAAATATATATTAATATATTTTGTGTGGAATACAATATTCGAAATGTAGTTTTCTAGTTAATTCTCATTTATCAAGGCCAACAAAACTAATCACTTGGTTGAGGTTTAGGGAACTTTGTGAGGCATTCAATTGGCTAGGGATATAGGGATCACTCATCTAAGTGTACAAGGTGATTCTCTTAATATCATAAATTGTTTATCAAAAAAACATTCCCCAAGTTGGAGGAATATGGCAAATGATGGTGTGAATACTCTTCAACGATTTCAAGCTTATAATATACATGTGTATAGAGAAGGAAACAAAGTCGTCAATTGGTTCACAAATAAGGGGTTGTAATTGATGATATGATATAGTGGAGGGATAGTTAGGGTTTACCGAGTGAGTTATTACAACTTGTTCATGGAGAAGTCAAAATTTCAACCTAGAATTAAGAATAGGGTCTTTAAAACCAAGGTGTCTATTGAAGGAGGACTAGTGGTCTATGGGGATATAATAATATACCCTTCATGTTTTAAAAAAGGCTTTAAAGGAATCGCATAATGGAAACAAGTATTCTAACATCATTAGACGGTATCTCCAAAATTGTGTGAAGTTAAGAAGGGACAATATTGAAAAAGGCAATGAGTGTGTTAATCTTTTTATTGGTAATATCAACTCTTCATCATACCCATGACACCATATGTGATATCATTAAATTTCATGCGAGCAGTAATGTTCATAATTGGCATGAGGTTATAAAGGACGTGGTTTAAAGGAAGTCGGAAGAAGATTGTTGATTATAGAAAAATTTATAGGTTACATTTTCTTTAGAAGGTTTTCTTGGCTGTGTAACATCATGGGAGGGGATAGATGTCGTGTGGAACCTATGGCTACTGAGTTGGTGAAGAAAAATGCTATGATCCAAAGGATTCATAAATAGTGTGGACTATCGACCTTTATAAAAAGAATTAGGGGTTTTGACCCACATATATTTGTGGAATTTGTTAATTCTTGGACGACTCGAGTTGTGATTGTGAGGGGGGTCTCATTCATGATCTTTGAGGACTTCATAGTGCAACTTACAAGGATGAATTTCGAAGGCATTAAATTTTTCAAATCCAAAAGGAATAAGAATGAAGAAGTTTTATTGTTCTCAAGGGGAAAGGAAAAGCTCATTGATTTTCAAGGTGGATACTTGAGAGACTCGATTCTTATCCTTTGGAATCGAGTTCTTCACCAAGGAATGAGATATATCACTCTTGAAGGCAAATTCAAATGTGTCAATTCTTACCATTTTTCCTTCCTCAACCACTTCAGACACAAAAAATTGATAACTTTCCCCTTTTATTTGCTTTTCTTGTTGGAAATTTTTGGCATGGATGTTAAAGCAAATAAATCTATGCTTCCTTTACACCAAGCCCTAATTTATTGTTCTTGAGGGGAAAGGAAAAGCTCATTGATTTTCAAGGTGGATACTTGAGAGACTCGATTCTTATCCTTTGGAATCGAGTTCTTCACCAAGGAATGAGATATATCACTCTTGAAGGCAAATTCAAATGTGTCAATTCTTACCATTTTTCCTTCCTCAACCACTTCAGACACAAAAAATTGATAACTTTCCCTTTTTATTTGCTTTTCTTGTTGGAAATTTTTGGCTTGGATGTTAAAGCAAATAAATCTATGCTTCCTTTACACCAAGCCCTAATTTATTGTTCTTGAGGGGAAAGGAAAAGCTCATTGATTTTCAAGGTGGATACTTGAGAGACTCGATTCTTATCCTTTGGAATCGAGTTCTTCACCAAGGAATGAGATATATCACTCTTGAAGGCAAATTCAAATGTGTCAATTCTTACCATTTTTCCTTCCTCAACCACTTCAGACACAAAAAATTGATAACTTTCCCCTTTTATTTGCTTTTCTTGTTGGAAATTTTTGGCATGGATGTTAAAGCAAATAAATCTATGCTTCCTTTACACCAAGCCCTAATTTACTTGATGTATCATCATGCTAGAAATCAAACTATTGGACCATGCCCTGTTGTCAAAGTTGTGGAAAATAAGAAACCTAGGTCTTTCCCAAAGTAGGTTTCAAGTTAAATGTGGAAATGCAACTCAAATCATAGGAGATATAAAACCATCACTATTAAAATTCTCGCTGAAGTTAAACCTTCGACTAAGAAGGGGAAGGTCAGTTCACCAAAGGAAGTCATGGAACCCAATATAGAAGATATTGTTGTCAACAAAGAAATATACAATGTTTCTTCTTTGGACTTGGGCAATTCTTCTCCTTCTTAGAGTTATTTTGCGGAGGGGAGTAAAGACAAAGATGCTAGGAAGCATCTCGCTGATAATAGGACCGAATATGCACAAGGTAAGGACCAAGATGGTGAAAAGAGTAGCGGTAAAAGAAAAATCTCTGCTCTGGATGTTGATAATCTTTAGGAAAAAATAATTTCAGTGGAAAATGATATTGAGTTGCACAAAAGCTTCATTAAGTGGTTAATGAAGGATAATGAGATTCTAAGGGACAAAATGAAACAATTGCGAAAGCCAACAAACATGGAAGGAAATCTTGATAAAAGCGATGGGGAGTTAATAGACTTGCGAGAAAATCTTAATAGCAAGGTTATCGATTTGGAGGAGAATATTGCTCAGATGGACGTTGAAAGAGAGAAAATGGATGTTATGAAGAAATTAATCCAATTCAATAGGGCGTCAGTCAAAAACCGCATAATTAGCATTCACATGATGAAAGAAATCATTGGGGAAAAGGAGGAACAAATACGAATCAAAGTTAACAAGAGATTGAAGATGAAGGAAAAAGGCAAGAAGGCCATCGAGAAAGAAATTGATCTTGAAAAGGCCAAGGTATTCACCAATTTCATAGACGAAGAATGGGCGTTGGTCGAGGATTTAATTAACATTGTTGACACTTAGTTGTGGGTTTGTTGTTTTTTTCTGTTATTTTGCTGTAGATTGGCTATTTTTCTGTAGTTTTTTGTGTTTTAATTTGATTGTGTTGTGTTATACCCTGCTTTGTTGTGTTATGACTCTAGTTTGGTGTTTGAATGTTCTTATCACTTATATCTATCTTGTATGAGAGTCAAGTCCCTTTAAAATCATTTTTTTACCAATGATTAAAAGAACCAATTTGATATGATTTTTTTGGTATCACAAGTTGGATTACTCTTCAATCGAAAAACATGGTTATGCCATTTTCAAGGCGGTTAAACATTTCAAATTTTACATTATGTAGACATTAAATATGATTTATATGGCACCTTAGTCTTGTATACTTGGCAAGTACCTCTCATGACTGTACCCTTCAGTTCTAAGACATTCCTATTGTCGAAAGGCTTGCATCCACTATTTCTTGTGCCTATTGTTTATCTCTAAGTCCGACCATATGTTATTTTAATGGCCAGGTATTTTGTACTACTCAAAATTTTATTAACCTGCTTGTTATCATCCTCTACAAGTTTTGAACTTGTACTTATTTTTTAGCTTTCTCGGCACTTGCATCCCAGCCGAACGTCTACGCCAATGCTAGTGCCCTATACCAAACTAAGCATTTAGTACCCTAAAATCATCAAATTATAAATGGAATGTATCCATATGATTGGCTTAAGTGTGTGTGTGTGTGTGTGTGTGTGTATGTGTGTGTAAGATCAACCATTATTAATATTTCAGCTAGCACAACCTCACAACTCACAAGGCAACTTACCAAAAACATTCAATCAAGTATTCAAGTGAGTAAAACTTCCCTCTTCTTTCTTATTTCAATATTAGTGATTGGAACCCCCCATCTACAGGTATGAAGTACTGAAAGAGCGTTCTATGAACCATATTTGGCAAGTTACAAGCTAGGTCACTCTATGTACTTGTTTATCATACATTGCATATCGATACATACACAAACTAACATGTAAGGGAGAACTACATATATATGAGACCCTCTTCTAAATATTGGCTATGTAGGTAGTGTCTATTGATAGAGGGGTCCATATATATATATATATATATATATATATATATAAGATCAACCTTCATTCATTCTTCACCTAGCATAGACTTAACAATTCACAAGGCAACTTACCAAAAGCATTCAATCAAACATTCAAGTGAGAAAATTTTCTCTATTTTTTATTATTTCAATATCAGTTATAGGAACAACCCATCTATAGATATGAAGGACTGAATGAGCACTTCATGAACCATATTTATCAAGTTACAAGCTAGGTCACTCTATGTACTTGTTTATCACATGTTGCATCTTGATATACACATAAGCCAACATGTAGGGGAGAACTACATAAGTCTGAGGCCCTCTTCTTAGTATTGGCTATGTAGGTAGTGCCCATTGATATAGGGGTCCTTGGATTAGCTCGACACCATGTGCCAATTAGCCCATTTTTTTACCACAATCACTCCAAGAGTAAAGAGGCTAGGGTTTGATCATTTGATAAAGAGTGAAAGCATGTGTGTGAGATTTGAACACACCATAATAAAAGTGATAGAAAACCCAAAATGTTTCAGGTGGTCACACTCATATCTATTCAATATTCCGTACTGGACACCTGCATCCAAATTAAAAAGTAGCATTGAAGCAACTGCTTAGATCTGATGTAAGCATTTGAGGCCATATAATTTAAATTTCTAGAATTTGATAATTGATCCATAATCCAGATCCAATTTACTTCCAACATTTTCTATATTAGATATGTATGCACACAATAAACCAAGTACTTTTGTTTCTAATTTATTAAAATATCAATCAATAATTGTATTTTTTATTTTTAGTATATCTTAGTATTATACATTCATAACATTATTTATCTGAGTTTGTAAATTAATTAACATGCGATAGATCTATTTATCACCCTTGTGCTTATTTAATTATATATTATTAACTCTATACTATATTGACCCATCTCAATTTAGGGTTAAACATTTGGTGAATCTGACCTCTATATTTATATATAAACCCTAATTTGGCTTAGGGTTTCCTTTCTTCTTATTGCTCTAATTTATTTCAAAATTTGAACTTTTTATTTGTAAGCAATGGAAAATGTTAATAAAAAAACTTGTTTTCAAATGAAAGATAAATAAGCATTAGTTACTCATCTTAATAACAACAAGGGCTTAATAGATGCATTTTTGTATGTTATATGAGATGAAATCATTAAGCATGCTAAAGTTAAGGCTTCCTAACGTAATGATGGTGAATCCTTAGGTGCTACTACAATTGATTCTATACCAATAACCCTCATCTTCAGAACATCATCACTTCATACTTCTAATGGGGGCATAGGATATGTGTCCACACCTTTGTTCCCCAAAATAAATCCTACTATTGCTACATCTTACATAGGAAACATAAATACTTAAATCTAATTATTGGTTTCAATGCCTATATCCAATCAAACTATGGGTACACCTCCTTTGGTAACTTCCAAAATCTATAACCTTAAAGACCAAGAGATGCAAACTATTGTCCAAATTATTAAACTTTTGCAAACTAAGGTTAAAAATATTGAACAAAATTTTATGAAATCAGCTTATGCGATTGATTCACAAAAGGTGTTGCATAACCTTGTTGTACCAAAGATATATCTGCACCCCTTACCAACTGAATTTGTTACACCTAACTTCACATTTTATGATGGCAAAGGTGACCTAAACATCATCTTCAACATTTCTATGCGACATGCCTTGATTATTCCTCCAATGATAAAATTTGGACTAACTTGTTTTCAAAGAGCCTCAAGGACTATGCTCTAAGGTGGCTTTATAATTTACCAATCCAAATTGCATTCAAACCTATTGCAAATAAGTTACTGTCACACTTATCTATCAATATTACTGAAAATGTTTCTTATTCCCAAAGTGCAAAAATCAAACAAGGAACCAATGAAACTATCATTGAATATGTCTTCAGGTACAAGACAATGTTGACTAAAATGACCAATCCAATGGTAGATAAAGAGCTTCAAGACATCTTCAAACAAAGTTTTTTTGCCCCATTACATGAGTCCATTGTTTTCAAAAAGTTTAAATCTTTTGATGACTCATGTTATATTGTTCGTGGTCATGAAATGAAACTTATCTCATTGAACAAACTTAAGTATATAACAAGCACACTGACTACATCAAATACCAAGTTTACTATCAAACCAAGTTATAAGATAAATCACATAGAACCTAAAAAGGAAACAACTACCAAAGTTAATGTGGTGTCACAACCACCTAATCGACTTGTCTTATCCAATGCACCAAGGAGAGAATTTATACGCTTACTCGAGTCTCGAGCTTTGTTAGTTCCAAAGCTTATGGAGTGTCACCTCGTATCTCTCCCTCATCCTATAGAGGTTGATATGAGTCAATCTCTACCCAAAGAATATGATGTCAATACTTATTGTGACTATCACCAAGGACCATGGAATTCTATTCAAAACCTTATTGATGATCAAAATATTACATTTGATGATCCGTCAAACTAATTAGGTTCACAACCTGGTGATCACTGGAATCAAAAGATATTTAACAATCCTTTGCAAGACCATTCTAACAAGGAACTAAAAGCAAAAATGTCACATAATGCACATCCTTCTCCATCATATTATGGGCACCCATTTTATGGGGTTATTGGTACTTATACATGACATACACCTCCTATGGTTCAAAGAGCTTGTATTATTTTTAATGATAGTGAGATTGTGGATGATGACTTAAATCTTCATTCCTTATTAATTCGAGCATACCTTGATCACCAACCTATACACAGTTTTATGATTAATAATAGTGAAAGTGAAAGCTTTTTCACCATGACATTACTTACGTACTTGGGTTATACATATGATAATTTACATCCTTTGACTAAATCAGTTAGATCATTCGATGGGACCTCACAATAGGTTCTTGGTGCGATTGACTTATCTTTACAAGTTGGCCCAACACATGTGATCACTACTTTTTATGTTGTCCCTTACACAAGTATTTTTGATATGTTATTGGGACGACCCTGAATATATACACTATGCACAATGCCTTCTAAAATGCATGGGTGTGTCAAATGTATTCATGCCAACATGGTATTTACAGTTTCTAGAATTCCATATGAACATCTAATTGAAAAAAATAAGTTTATACCCTTACAATTAATTATCAAACCTTCCAAAGTTAATCCTCCGCAAAAAGGTAAGCGACAAACAATCCCATTTCCTAGGTGACCATTTCTTGAGATACAATTGCAATAGAGACACATAGTGGATTCCACATAATCCTGATCTACTACACACCATATTCAGATATCCAAAGCAACTAAACATGTTCCTATCACTTCTATTTCAAACAAACCACATATCATTCAATGATGGGTTCCCCGAACCCCTAGTCCTAATATCCCTTCACGACTATAAAGTGTTATTATACATACGCAGAACATTATAGATCCTATAGTGCCAGATATTACACCTATGCATGCTTCTTGGAAGTATCATCAATGTATTGTACCAGGTTCAAAGTTGAGATATACATATGAGCATCATTTGGATGAAATCATACGATAGTTTTTTATTTTCAAATATTCCAAAAATACTAAAAATAAATAAAAAACTCAAAAATATTTTCAGCGTTTACTTGTTTTATTAGCTCCTTGGCATCTATGTTGTTAGTTCCATGTTAGTGGATAACATATCATATATTTCTATATACATATGTTTCATGCATATTTTTTTAGTGTGATACAAGTATACCCACACACATGATCTATGCATGTTGGGTCTTCCCTCTACTCATGTCATTTGCACATTGGGGGCATCCGCTTCTTTGATCATGATACACCCAGGTTATATCATTTTATGATCATTTTTTATTATCATGTTTGAGCTTATATATTTACACACATCTTTATCCATGATTATATCTTTCATAGTGTACTTGATATGATATATACTTTACATTTTTGCTAACACATATATCTAAGATTTAGTATGACATGTTTATGTTGGTTGCTTATGTTCTATTCTTTCTATTTATGCACTTCCTTGAGTGTCTTGTCCTACATTGTATTGTTTGTTTGAGCATTCACATATTTTTCATTGATTGTGGCCCACATGCCTATGATAGTCCATTATGACATTTGCATGTCATAGTTTGTTGTATGTTGACATTTAAATATGTTATTTCTTTTTTTATAGACATTTGACTAAGTCACATCCCTTTGATTATGTGACATTTCAACATGCCCCTTATTTGAGGTCTCATTGGACCATTGTCTTTTGATTTGATTTTGAGTGCTCTTGTGAGTGTGCTTGATTGTTTGTTGAGCTTATATTGTTACTATCTAGACGTTTTCATGATTCACATCATGCATCTTACGATTTGATGTGATCACATACTATATACCTGATTACTACATCTACCTAAATATACTACTCTTATATGTTACATTATACATTCACATATTATCTGGTTATCTGTAATCACCTAAAAGTGGTATTTTAGTGCTAAGAGTGTTACTTGAAACTACTTGTCCCTAACTTAGCCCTAGACTTATCTTAGAGCCTACTGTCACACTTATCTAGCCTTTGTGTGAGCCACATGCATCCCTAGTCAAGCTCAAAGCAGTCCCAAACTCTCATTCCATGATCCTGGCTTTTTGTGCCTAGTATTTTGCTAACTGGACACTAAGGCCATAATAAGGACACATATTTTAGAACCTCCTAAAGTCGGCCTAGACATATTTTATCATTTGCATAAGCAACAAAACAATATACATACATGAATTTTAGTCGAAAATCATATTCAAAATACACATTCAAACAAGTTGAGCACAATTAAGGTTAGCAATCCCTATTCTGCCTTACTTTTGCATATTGCCATCTACAATTGCCCTAAGCTCAAATTATCCAAATTAACAGTCTCAAGCACACTCAAGGCATTGAAGACCACTATCATACTAACATAATTTGCACTTGCACCATCACTCAGGTGGGGAGAACTACATCGGGTTTGATCTCTCCTCAGAGTATTGGTATGTAGGCAACTCTCTTCACAGCAGGGTGTTGAGGATGTCCAATCTACCCTACTAACGAACACACTTTTTAGCTCATGCCCTAATTACATGAAAGATTAGGGTTTACACAATAAATCAATTATTATAGGTAAAATATAGGCTTCCAAAACTTGTGCATGCAGGGATAGACCCCAGAGATCCAGACATAGGTGCACCTAGAAGCTCGAGATAACCCTACACATAAGACACTACCGTCAATATCAAGACACTACAGCCACTTTGCCAATAATGACGCTAATGTCTAATTGTGGCACTACTATTCAGGAGGGGTTCTAACGCCAGGATCTAGTTTACGACACTCAGACCAGCTTCCATCTTAGTTTCTAGTACCCAAATCATCTGTATCAGATGTTTTCCAACTAAGTCATTTCTTACACTATTTATTACTATTTTTAGAAAAATCAAAGTTAGTCTTGTATTTAATACTTATTATTTTCCTGATTTAGTCTACTCAACTATTTAACAAACATAATATATACATACACAGTCCTAAAAGGTTAAAACATTTGGTGAGCCTAACTTTTTTCGAACATTACTCAAACCCTAACCTTAGATGCTCTTAGGGTTTGTATCTTTCTTTTTCCTATTTTCATTAGCTTCTTTAAATTTTTTCAGATTTCATATATTTTGTTTTAGCAACTCTATTTCAATTTTACTATATGCCATCTAAAAAAGCTATCTCTCTTCCATTAAGAAGAAGTGCTAGGTTAGGTGGTAATCATATTGAGCATATTCATATTCATATTCTTGTTATTCAAGCTTATACCACGGATAAGGGACTTGTTGTAACTCAAGTTGTCTTATGTTGTTTCAGAGTTCCTTGCAAGGCATAGTCAAAATGGTAGTCATGTCAACTCAGCATGATATCTAGTATCCATGGTCTTGACCTTTTTGATGCAATTTAGCAGAGATTAAAATAACCTTGGGAATGTTAAGGCTAGTTTGCAAAAGTTAGGTAAAGCTTGAACTATGGAGGAGACAAGAAGATGATGACCATCCAAGAAGACAAGGTGTTCTAAGATGAGCAAGTGAACCTTCAAAGCAAGGCTAATAAGATAGTAACTTTTGCATTTTCAAGTTTTTGGAGATGTTAAGGTAATTTTGAGGAAATTAAGGTTTCATGTTGGTTTTGATCATTTGCTTATTGCAATCTTGTAACGTTTCCCTTGAAGAACATCAAGTGTGAGGAGTAACATCATGCAAAGAAGGTCACTTAAGGTCACGTGGCATTCATGAAAGATTATGTCATACTCCATAGGGTCCGTACAATCTCCAAAAGGTGCCAAAACATCCACTTCTAACGTATATCAAGGTTGAAATCTCTTTTGCTCTTTGATTCAAATCCAATCATGGTATAATATGAACTGTTGGCAATAAAAAATAGGTGTGGAAGGGCGTTGTATGTTACATTTGCATTGTGCATGTTAGGGAGAGACTCCATTGGTATCTAGTTCAAAACTCCACCCAGGTTTTTGGCAGAATGTGCATGTTTCTTGAGAATGAAGGGTTTACAGGAGTCTCTTTGAGAGTTTTTCAGGTTGGATGTGGTCTTCTAAGCCTCTCCAAGGCTTCCTCTATATCTCTCCAAGCTCAAAGAATACAAACAAAGCTTTCAAAGTCCAAAAAGGGGCCAAAACCTATTCATTTTCTCTATCAAGGTTGTGCGTCTCCTTCACAAGCTCGAGAAGGTAGTTTTCTTAACAATGTTTCATGGAGGAGAAAGTGAGTTGAGTCAAACTCTCCTAAGGGTAAATGGAGGCCCTTATGCCCTTAAGATTCCATGCATAAGTTCAGGGTTTGAGGGGCCATGCTTTATGAACATTTGTTAAGGAGATTGTAGCTCAAAGCCCCTCCAAAACCCAACCTCATAGTTTTCTCTTGTTTAAGTGCATTTGAGAGTTCTTTGATGTAAATGAAAGGTGAAGAGAGCTCTTGCAAGGTATTATGACCCCATACAACATCAAGTTTGATGCATGCAACCATGGTCCAGATCTGCTAATGCCAAGGAATGTTGTGTTTTGCCATGATTTGCAGTTATAGGTAGGTTTCTGGAAGAATGAGGTGTGTTCTAAAGCATGAAGATGATTCATTGGCATTCAACATCATCAACCTCCCTCAGACCTTTTCAAATCATCAACATGGTTTCCATAGCACAAAGACCACCCTATAGACCTCCTTGATCATCATGCTAGTGGGTTGTGTAGGCCTAAATGGCAGAGCGTTTGAGGTTTTAAGATAATTGTCATTCTCAAACATGAAAGAGATACCCTCAATAAACCCAAATAACATCTACCTTGCCTCCCAATCCAATTGTGCATAGTTGCATACAAGAGTCACTCCAAGGACAAGTTTTGACGAGGCCTAAGCTTGGAATGTGAATCTACAGGTCTGCACAACAAAATGGAGGAAAGTGCAAGTTTAAGTTATATTTTGAGGTTGGAAGGCTCAAATAAGGTTTGTAGAACATTGAGGAAGGTCCCAAGTGATTAGAGCCTTCAAATTAGCTATCCATGAAAGAGATTATCAGTGTTGAGCCAGATCTCTTGGAGGGAACCTATTTAGGTCTATAAGATACCTAAGAGGTCAACATGGCTATGGAAGTTTTACCTTGAAGAAATCAATAGATAGAATTGGTTTATTATTTGTTGAAGATGATCTACAAGGTTTTATAAAGGCATTAGGCAAGTGGCAGATCCTACATTAATCTTCTTCAAATGAATTGAAAGAAAATGATGTTCAAAGTCAAGGACCAATGTTGCAGGCCTATACACAGATGATGATTAGAAAAGGAGTAAGTTTGCATAGAGTATGAGGTGTGAGAGATCAATCACCTCCTCCCTGAGTTAGATGAGTTCTATAACTCAGAACAAGCCACCTATAGGCCAAATCAATCAAATAATTGTATAAGCACATGCTCAACCTGACTGTATTAGGCCTATGGATAAATTCATGAAGGGCAAGTGTAAGTTTGGGGTGAATGTGGAGGCTTGAGAAATCACACAGGGTGTAAGGAACAATGGAGAAGATTATATAGTATTTAGGGTCCTTTATAAAGTTGAGGAAACACCAAAACAGCGCTGCTAGGGTCATATTGCCTAATTGTCTACAAACCCTCATTATAGACAAATCAAGTTTTAAGTCTTTTTGAAAGCCAATTCATTTGAGGACCACCTACAGACTTGGAGGGAGGTGTCTCAAACCTCATAGAGGTGTTCCAAATCAAAAGCAAGCATATTCATGACCCCTTTTGTCAAATTACTTCTCTAGAGTACAACACAAGGTTCCATTAGCCGAGAAGCTCACTTTCACTACGTATGAATTTGAATGAGAAGATGCATGGGTCTAAATGGCTATTGGAGGTGTTAATAAGGTCACTTCACTCCAACTTTATGGCATTTGGCAGAAGAGAGAAGATTTGTTCTTTATGAACAATCCTTAACAAGTTGAACACCTCTAAACCCTCCTAAAATCGCTAAGAGAACCCGATGACTGAGTTTTGCCTTCTAAGTGGTTCTAATGGGTATGAATGGCCTTGAAATCACCTTGATGACCTTTGTGAGTCTTAGGAGTATCTAGTGGAGCCATTAGTTGGCACGTGTGAAGGAGGGAGTACAAGCAGATGGTCTAGAAAATGCCTTTTTAGGCCTAATTTCATAGTTTTGGATGCATCTGAGCCTTTTGATCAGTTACGGAGGTCTCTTGAGCTTGGGCATAGGTCCCATGGTCTCTTACAAACTCTTTCAGGGGCTCTTATGGTGAATAAGACAAGGTTCAAGCAAGAAATTAGAGGCATAATGAAGATTGCCCCTTGATTATACAATGAAAATGATGTTGTGGCCCTTTTAAGGTCCTATCATGGTATGAGAAGCT
Organism: Torreya grandis; assembly: GCA_037957365.1. NCBI lineage: Eukaryota > Viridiplantae > Streptophyta > Pinopsida > Cupressales > Taxaceae > Torreya > Torreya grandis. The sequence continues at coordinate 2,065,987 of JARHVA010000041.1, forward strand.
TCAAACAGTCCTGTAGACTTGCAAAGGCATATGTGAGAGGCTCCTCAAGCCATAAACATTCATTCATGAGGACTATGTACAAGTTTGAAGAGCTCATGCAATAGAAATGAAGAATTATGACTAAACCTATGTTTCATCCCTAGTAGGTGTAGAAGGAATTCTAAAAGCTAAGTGACCATCAAATATCCTCCATGGAGGTCCAAATGAAGTTGAGTATGATTATAGGAGATTTGAAGAGGTCAAGTACACCTTTGAAGAGGTATAAAAGCAATTCAATGGTTTCAAGTCCATGGAGAAGAATCACACCATGACAAAACCCTACAAGTTCAGATTTGAAGATGCCTAGGGATTAATCTAGGTGTCAAGATGGCCAAGGGGAGTTGAATCCAATGGAGAACATAAGCTACGTAGCAAAGAGGTTAAAAATCATGATGAAACATGTAGAGATGATACAAGAAGCAGCTCAAGGGTCAAGACTTCAAGTTCTAACTGCCTCTTCAAGAGATGAATTGAAACTCCTCAACCAAGAACCACTGCGCCACCTTGAAGATCATCATCTCATCAAGCAACACATGTTGAAGAGAAGTGATAGGACTGTTCTCTCACCTTCCACTTGGCATTGTAACTGGTTTGTGAGGGATGGTATTTGTTATAAGCTCTCTCAAAGTCTTTTCTCTCTCTCCTCTCTCATTTCTCCTAATGTAATGCCTTGAATGGCATTGTACGAATCCTTTACCCAAAATATGATGAAGCCCTGCTTCTTTTGTAAGCCATTGAAGCAATAAACAACTGATTTTCACCTTATCTTATAACCGTATTTTAGTGTGTATCTAATGGTAGTTGATGTTATCAAGTGTTGATTCAGTTCTCCTTGGTATGTTGTCCTATCTCCTCACTTTCATACAGTTTAAAGTCTCTTGCAAGTCATATAGTGTGTTTCAAGTAATTTTATAAAAGTTGAAGAGTGGAATACATTCATTAATGTCTTATTCTAGACCTCTCGATAATCCCTCTTACCATAAGCATCATCTACAACCTCCATATTGAAATATTGATGCAAAAGGATCAGATTAGTAGTGTGGTTTCAAGTCAATCTTATAGTTCATTGTGCACTTGCAAATGAATGGTAGTGGTCATGAAATTTAGTGCATCACCTCCAATTTATTTGTCTTTAGTTACATCTCTCCCTTTTCCTTGCAAGCAATAGGTTTAGTAGTAGTTTCAAGTAATACATCAAAGGAGCTAGCCCTAATCTAGAGATTCACCTCAACTATTAGGCCACCCACAACCTAAAGGTGTCTCCATGTGTCATCCAAATGAGAAGGTCTAAACAACCTCCTCAAGGGTGCAAGTTAGATTGATAACAATATCCACAGAAATTTGTTCCATCAATGAGCCCCACCTTAACAATAGATTGTCCAATGATTGGTACATGCTCAGCTTTGTTGCTTCTTTTCCCTAGCAACACTAATTCTAAAATGTTCTTACATCATCGCACAGCCCAAACATGAAATAGGCAATAATACTTCTTGTAACGCACAACTGCTCAAATGAACCATGAAATGTTGACCATAACAACAGAGAAAATCCAGGCAATAGGACTGGTAGACTTTCCTGGTGCGAGAAGAATTATTTTAAAAGCTAAATTAATAAAAGAAAAAACTACACCAATGTCTATTTTCCTGACAAAACTTTCCAGACCACTTGAAATTTTCAAGGAAGGTACGTTACTTATGCCTACAGAAAGCTCCAAAATCATTGTTCCGCATACACTGACTGGAAATAAGGACTAGAATTGCATAACCCAATTAGCAAAAGAAAGACATTTCAGAGAACCAGTAATCATGGAATATCTTCCCAAACAACATCTTATTATCTGTGTCAATCGTAGATATGAACTGAGACATCTAATTAATTCAAAATTCCCTTTGGGATTTTCTAGAGTGTATAGCTCGAGACAAATCTCAAATAAAAATCAGAAATGGACATATCACAACTAAAATATAAAAAACAGAACTGAACTTGTTAAATAGCATGTAAACTAAAAACTATTATGAGAGTTGTTCCATGGGAAGATTTTACAATCTGAGTTAAATCCTGTAACAGATCCCCACACCTAGATAAGATCTGAAACTTTGCAGTTATATCTCAGAGAATGTGATAAGCTCTTTTATAATGACAATATACGGGTAATTTAGCAATCATTGATACAGTAACCAAAGAAATATCGGTAAACTCTGTTACTAGAAACAAGTCACCTCCTGTGTACCAGAAATGTATAATAACAATACAAAAAGTGGAAGAGACTGCTGCTTGAAATTACAATGCACTCATCGGTATAGACAAAAAAGGTTTCTCAGAACAAAAATTTAGAATCTAAACCATCACCATAAATAAATCACTATTCTGGAAAGTACACTCTGCATTAAGGGTGACAGAAAATGAAAACCAATATCTAATGGATGAGGGTGCAATGAGCATCTAGTGAAAAAACAAATACCTAAGTTAAATTACAACAGTTCTTTTTCTTGACATTAATCTCGTGCACTGGGCTTGGAATAACAATTTTAGTGCCTGCCAATGATGTTGCATTTCCGTTTCCTTGTTCTTCATTTGCAGTGAGGACTTTTCTGCTTATTGTCTTGTATATTTCAATCAAGACTGTCGTAAATGCAGCCTCCACATTTGTTGCATCTAGTGCTGATGTTTCAAAGAAGAACAAACCTTCTGTTTGAGCAAATTCTTGTGCATCTTCTGTAGGCACTTCCCGCTTGTCAGCAAGATCACATTTGTTTCCTATCAGCATAATAACAATATTGTTGTCGGCATGGCCTCTCAACTCCTCGAGCCACCTCACCACATGGTCAAAGGTTTGTCGCTTAGTTATGTCATATACCAACATTGCACCAACAGCACCTCTGTAGTAGGCACTAGTGACTGCTCTATATCTGTTACAGACAAAAAGAAACAAACCCCACATGAGATCTGCTATTCAGGTCTGAAAATAAATGGCAGGTAATCAAGCTATGAATCCAAATCTGCAAGCCCTATGCTTTTAAAACTCAGATCAGAAGACACTATCAACAATTGTCTACTTCCTATTCCATCCATAATGTTGTAATTTGTAGCTAAAGTTAAACTCATGGAACCCTTGATAAAAACATACTTAAATCACTTTAAAAAAAAAAAACAAAGTTATATAGGCCCTGTGTATTATACTATAACAACACATGCACCTAATGAAACTTCTAGGTCAGTTGGATCAATGGATTGAACAAGATAACAAGGATTTTACTTACCTACAGACTTGGGCATTCATTTCTTTAGTTCCCCCTGTTGACAGAGTACTATAATGGATCTATTTTCCAGTCACCTTGTCCAGCTTTGGAAGATTAGATGGTCTTTTTATTTTTTTCCCCTTTCTTGATACTGCAGCCAGTTATAGTCTTCATCTATTTCAACAAAACATAACAAAGCAGCCAACAGATGAACCTTGTTCACAGTATGCTAATGTGGTAAATGGGTAGACATTTTGTCACTTCTTTTTTTGTTTATGACCCTAATACATTGTGTGTAGGCACTTAGCAAATCAAGATCCCCAGTGTTACACAGCTTTGCCAGTGAGTTAGAGGCATTCTGGAGCTAGCTGAAATGTTAAATTTCTCTCAATTCTTCAATAGCAAACGTTTCTCATTGTTTAGGGTCTTCCCAAACCAGCATTTTACTTTTAGATCATACAATGACATATTAGAAATCCCTTTAAGAACAAACTAAAGCCTTCATACCAAGAAGATTTCCAGAGTCTGCTTAATCCTAGAATTTTATTGCAAAGAGAAAGAAACACGCAGCAGAATAACGGTCATATATCAGAAAATGATTCATAAAAAAGTTTCATTATGCATTTTTCAACTTTGACGACAAACTCAGAGCGATCAACAATAGTAGCCAAAGGGGAAAGACAAAAAGGTATTTCAAACTTTTCAATACGGCTAAGATCGCCAATGTTATATCGATAAATAAACTGTTTTTGAAGCTTAAACATCAAAACATTCCTGTAAACCCTTAAACCACTGTAGGCCAAATGAAATACCAAAATAACATAGAACATTGTTTATATTTATTGCTTGTAAATGACTGGTTGAAAATGATGAAAAAATAAGCATTATTTGTAGCAAAAAGAAAAAAAGCTAAACCTCTCTTGACCAGCAGTGTCCCATACTTGTGCCTTAATAGTCTTTTCTTCAATCACCATTGTTCTGGTTTGAAACTCCACTCCAATTGTGGACTTGGAGTCCAAGCTGAACTCATTCCTTGCAAATCTCGACAGCATTTGGGATTTTCCAACTGCAGAGTCTCCAATCACAACCACCTTAAACACGTAGTCAATTTTGTGGCTATAATCTCCATATGCACTTGTCATCTTTTACTCAAAAACCCCTACTTCGCCAGACTTCTAGTCCAAAAGAGAACCTCAAAAGCATCCGCCGAATAAGCACAAGCAACTTAGGTTGAATGTCGAGAGTCCAAACAACCTCAAAACCTAGGCAGTCTCAAAACCCCACAAAAAAATTTCAAGAAAAACACAACAAACAGTCAAATTTCGCTGAAGATCAGCAAGAGCTTTACAAAACATGGGAGTAAGCTCGCATTTGACGTTAGAACAAGCTTTGAGGCTATCTTTTTGCCAATGCTGAGATTCGACAAAAGGACTGTAAACTCAGTTAAATTTGGAGAAGTCCTCGCCAAAATGATTCACGGTTTTTCACTTTTAAAAACATCGAACAGCAAGGCGTGCAGAGTTTTAGGGAGAAATTTGGTGTGGAGGGGCGAAGCATCATGTGAACCCGTAGGCCCTCCTCCTCATTCGATTTCAAAAGCAAAGTGGCTCCACAAAACTGGTGTACACCACAATGCCATCCTTACACCACTCAAATTACTCATCACTTTATATATAGTTGTACGGGCAATTCCCTGAAAAAGAAATAAAATTACTCACAGGCGGCGTTGTATCAAAACATTTATACTCTCCTTCCTTCCTTCCTTTGCCCTCACACCCCAATCCCATTTAATAAGGTAAAAATGTTTAATTGACTTCGAGTCACCACCTCTTACTCGGAGTCATCGATCTTGTATGAAAGCCCTTCCACTTGGTTGCTTATAAACCCAAGTTAAGTCTCCATAGGGCATGTTGGCTATGTCTTGTTGTGAAGGGTGCGTTGTCTTAATTGTCACAATGAACATTTCATTGTGCCCTTAGTTCTCTCTCTCTACACTTACATATTGATATCTCCACTTTGCATTATCACCTTTGTTTACACAGAGAAGACTTAGTGTTTTATTTTCACTTGGGTCACACTCTGTGTGTGATCATGATACGCATCATTACCCTGTAGCAATGTATTGTGCATCTCCTCACAATAAGCTTAAGTAACTTTTTCTTGTAAAGTGTGTACAAATGCAATGAATTATAGTGCACATTGTATACATTGTCACATCTATATTTAAATCCATAGTGTTATGTTATATGGTGTATTATAATTAAGTGACCCATGATTTATTAAGTGATTAACTCAACATACATATATACATATACATATATATAGAGAGGGTATTGACGATGAAATCTTATGCACATAAAAGTGATGTGGAGATAATTTATATAATGAGTATATATTATTTATATGTGATTAATGAAAGGGGATAAAACATAAAATAGAAGTGCTAGGTTATTGAGGTCTTCTTTGAGACAACTCATGACTACGTGAATGCATCATGATATATTGACATGTTTCTGGATTAAAACCCCAACCCTTCACGTGGTGGCATCCCGTTTCTCCACAATATCCCACTATGCTAAAGTCATTGACCATAGAATAATGCATGGTGGATCTCTGCAATTCACTTGGCAAGATCTCACATATCCACACTAAAGTTGTTCATTATAATGGTCACAATGCAAGGGACACTAATGATCACCGCAAAGACTTGATGTGATATGATTCATGGTTAAGCTTTGAGATCGTCCTAAAAAAAAACATCATGATCACCCTATTATGAACAATGTATGTGAAGTACAACTCCTTTTATTATGCAACACTTTAAATAAAGTGTTATGACCCATTGGTAACCCCTCTGAGTATTATGGAGACATTATATTATTATAGTGTGTGGAGATATCAAAGTGACCATACATATACATATATATAGAGAACAATTAAAATATGAAGGATAATTAAATTTGAAAATTTATAAAAAATAAGGTTTTATTATAATTAGTGATCCAAATTTGTATTTCACACCTAATGTTTTAATAAGACATGTTTATACATGTTTTATGAGTTGTTAGGTATTCTAGATCTATCAGTGGGATCAAAAATTGCTTTTGAGCAACCTCGGTGATGATGTTGTTTCTTGAGCTCACAACCCACAAATCCATGATTGTAATCTGGTAGGTGCTTGGAGAAATAAATTGAAAGCAACTAGATAATTTATCTATATTAATCCAATAGTATTTATTGTGGATGTAATCACACTGTCGCTCTTGTGCATTGGTGTGAGACACATTTATGTGTCAGTTTCCAGATTGGGATCAAAAGATATGCACATGTTTAATTTAGTTAAGAAAAAAAAACGGTTGATTTTGGAGTAGTACAAGAGGGCATTACACATCTTCTAGGGCTTTGAATTTTTAATGATTGAATTTGGTAAAAATCTTTTGGTAAAGTTCTATATGTCAAACTTCTATCATAATTAATAGGGTTGACATACGATTCATCTCAAATTGAATTTAACGTTTCTATTTAATATGCACTCATTGAGATAGAATTTAGAAACAATTTAAATATAAGAATTTTTATATATCTAAAATTATTTTTAGACCATTTTGAAATTGAATTAATCTTCTATATCAAATTCATTCACGTACATATTTTGAACATTATAAAACTTTCTCATTACAATTTTCTTTGATTACTTTATGAATTTATATTACACTAAATATTAATATGACTTTATTTTAAATTCTATTAAATTATTTATAAAATAATTATAATCAATCAATACAACATCAAACTCTTATATAATTTTTTACTTGCCACTTAAATTATTATAAAAAATAATATTTAGTTTTCTATTTAAATTAACGTAACTTTAATATATTAAAATTATTTCAACTATAATTATATTTTAAAACATTTCAAATATTAACAATTAAATACATATATTATTTTACACATTCTGTATTTCTATATAAAATAAAAGTCAAAACAAAGTAGTCAATTCCGTCATATCCCTTCTAGTTTCTTAAAATACACCAACTTCCGATTTGCCATATTATAACCATTGAGCTTGGACAATAGGTTGCAATGTTAATGAGCCAAATAATTTTCTTGATAAAATTTATTATAAGTTATAATTTTGATTTAGAAAATATATAATTTTATAAAAATAAAATTTAAACTATTTATTATTATTAATGATTATATGAAGATGATTATGGAGACCTTATATATTTTAAGGATGGATATTATAATTCTAATTAAGATAATATATATTGTATTAAAAATCTATTTTTATAGAAATGAAGTTTGAGCCATATTTTTATTAGTTGTATGATAAGTGTAACTTATAAAAATAGTTGGGATGGTGGTAAAGTGTAATTGTTTGAGATGTTAATAAAAATGGTCAATTTTAAATTTGATGTTCATTTAATTGTTATATAAAAAAATTTCATTTTTGTTTGGAGAAGACAATTGATAAATCGTGATATCTTGGACATACGGTAGAGTTTGAAGCTCTTTTTCCCCATAAAGTTTTTTCAAGCCAAGGGGTGCATCTAGATTGAGGCCATTATAACTAGTTAACAAAAAAATTGTGTTGAAAGTAATATATATATTTTTTTTGATAAGGTGAAAAAGAAGGTTTTGACGAGTTCCTCCAACCTGATACAAAAGTAAGCAACCCAACACCTAACCCAGACAACACTACACAAAACTATGAAAAAATCACAAAAGCGACAAAGCCACCAAGGAAAATGACAAGTTCAAACAACAACCAAAAACTGACAAACCATCCTCAAACAGAACAATCTGTCGCCATATACCTACTAGAAGATAGGCAGAAGATGGCTAGAAGAATCACCAAAGAGAAATATCAACACCCATGCTCAACACAGGACCGCTAAAACCAAAGAACCAAACAACGAACCAAACAAAAGGGAAAGAGGTAAACTATTAATCTTGGTTGGGACTCTTCTTCCCCAACATGAGAGAACCCCTTCCATAGTCCATTGAGATCCATCCCTAATGAATTCAACATCATCTAATCTGAGTCTTTCCACCTCCATTCTTCTGCCTTTCTTCTTTGTTGTCGATTCAAGAGGAGCTTTGAGCTTCAACAGTAGGGAAAGGGTGGGGGCAACTCCGTTCACCAACAAAGGGGATGGATTAGACACTACATCAAGTGTGGGTCCGCCCTTAGAGAAATCACGTTTGTAAGAGAGGCATCCTTAGATAATGGAGGAAGCACCTTGGAAAGATGATAGAAGATGTTGTGGTTGCGTCAGATAAAATATTTATTTGAGGCTCCTTATTTTTTCCTCCATGCCAATCTTGAATGACGATTCTTAGAGGAACACCCAGCTGTGCGATGCCCAATGTGATTACAATGAAAACACCTAAAAGGGAGCCCTTCAAAGTCATGAACTAAATCCATGAACCACAAGAGGAATACAACTCGATTGAGTGGCAAAGAGGTTTGTAAAGATCCATAATTGCACAAGCTCTCACGAACCTTTATCCCACAAAGTTATCGTCCGACCTCACAAAAGAACCCACCCGATTAACGAACATTCTAATGTACTCCTTGTTCCTCAAAATAGACGGAATATTGTACAATCTAATCCAAAGGGGAACTGCATAAATATGATATGAAAATTAATAAATACATTAATCAATATGATATATGAAAACAAATACCTCAAAATTAATATCTCCAAATATTTTTCAAATAAATACATTTAATGTATGAAAGAGATGCCTTAGAGATAGAAGTCGTACTTTTGACACAGGTAATATGTATTGTATTAGAAATGTATTTTTATGGAAATCAGGGCATTTGACCAATTTTATAGAACTAAACAAATTTTTATATATCTAATGCATAATGTATATATATCTTAGAAATTTTTATGTTAACCAGGTGATAAATGGTCTCAATCTAGTTGCATCATTTTGTCGGTTTCGAAAAACTCTTTCTAAATTAAAAATAATAGATTCTAAATTCTATTGTATGCACAAGATATTACTGTTTTCTGATCGACTCTTCCAAATAAGAATAGAAAAAAATAATATGATAGTCAAATAGATGTCAAAATTAAGGTTGAAATTGTCTAAAGATGAACAAATGGATGTTAAAATTTAAGGTGGCTATTAATTGTTAGCAACTCATGGACATTATAGTCCATCACCACTTCCCGACTGCCTTTGTAGAATGTGTATTGATATAATTAGGTCAAATTATTAAATTAATAAGAGGGCTATTATATTATTAATAGGGCTATTATAAACCAACCAACCATTATATTAGTAGGAAGGCTATTATAAACCAATCACTATTATGTTTGTAGGAAGGTAGAGAGACTACTTCTATTTGGATATCACATTCATTAGTATGAGTATGGTATAATGAATTTATATATTATTTTACATTAAACTTTTTAACCAATATATAATTAATTTTTTATGAAAGTATAAAAACAAATCTAAACATACGAATCAATGTATCTTATTTATTATTGGAATGTTTTTATATATTTATTTGTTAAAAAATTATAACAAAGGTTAAAAAGTAACATAGCTAGTTGGTATACATGGGCTAGATTTCATGTCAAATGAAAAAACTAGTTCAAAACACAATCATAACTCACAAAACCATTTTGTTGGGGGGTAAGACCGATACAGTGAGAACATGGCCGTAAAACAACCCTTTTGGCCAAGCACAACCGAATAGGGAAAACAAAGAAGACCCTAAAAAGACAGAAATACCACCGCCATTAAAGGTCATTAAACCTCCAACAACAGAGTCAGCAAACCCCACTGTCACTATAGGAAACCATCACAGAAGCAATGAAGGTCAACTACGAGAAAATTGGAAAGCATGAAACTGATGCCTCAAGAAGAGCTTCCATACACACCCAAATGAAAATGCTAGAATGGTGGTGCCGTCACCATCGCCAACTACAAACCCAACATCAACCATGACTAGGACCCTAATTCTGTACACAAAACATAATGTCAACGACTGCCATAATCGCGCCAACAATCACAGGGACCACCACATGAATTGCACAATAACAAAATAACCACCAAATAATTTTTCATAAAAACTGTGGCTCCTTGCACCTCCTTCCCCAACACATAACACTCCCAAAACTACGTTTTCACAAAACAAACCCTAAACTTAAAAGTTTTAGTGGAAATAAGGAGGTTAAACGCTTCCTCCAACTCCCTCCCTTTCTAAACCCCCCAAATATAATCAAATATATCTTAAATTTAAAATAATACAATATTTAAAATTTTTGTTATAATATTTTTATCGTAAAATAAATAAATAAAGATACTCATTCACAATTAATCAACCACTACAAATAAAATTTTTTGTCTATATCAATTACAATGTGGCCAATCAATTCTTAATGCGTGAAGGTGTAACTTTCAAGACAAATGATTATAATTATCGATATTATAAATACATAAAAGAAATGGCATGTGGGGTATCATTCATAACATTAGGGTTTGCCATAATATAATATAATATAATATAATGGTTTTTAAGAGGATTTTCGGTGGACCTCACCACATGGCTCATCAAACAAAGTAAATTGATTACTCTATCCTTTGCTCTCAAGCAAAACAATTCCTCACCACATGGCTCATCAAACAAAGTAAATTGATTACTCTATCCTTTGCTCTCAAGCAAAACAACTCCAAAGTGGCCATTCGATTTGTTGCATTTTAGCTTACAAAGTGATTTATTCTACCTATTTTGCTTTCTAAGGAGCAAGGAACTTTCTATAATGGATAGATGGATCTAAGCTAATGTTAAATATAAATATAGATAAATATTTAATAATTTTATTTATTTATTTATGTATATAATTAATTAATTATTTTTTATATTAAAAAATAAAAAGATATATAAAATTTACATTTATTTAATTATTAAAAGTGATTGAAAAGTAATCATTAAAAATTTAATAGTTGAAAAAAATATTCGGTAATGATCAAAAGATAGTTTAAATAAGACGTAAAAATTAGGGAAAGATATCAAAATCATGTTATTTAAAGTATTTACTAATTGGAATGATATATTTGATTTCAAACAAAAATTAAGCACGAAAAAATTGTTTTGATAACTATGTTTCCCAAATTAAAGCTTCCAAAAAATTTATTCAATTTTTGATACCTACACTCAAATCCAAGTTATTTTAAAGATTATTTTCACTGATTGATTAAATTTTTGACAATTTTTTTAAAATTTTAGATTCATCAATAAACAACTTTTTGAAAACATATTTGCCAAAGTTTCATAAAATTGTTAAATGCACCAAAATATACATGTATTAATAGTAAATTATATGTTTTTTCTTAAAATTCACATATCATACATATGTTTTATAATTTTCGATATAAAAATATTTACTTAAAATTACACATTTCTAACAAAATCTCATCCCTTAAAAAGTGAGCGTTGGAAAAATAAACCTCTTTTTCTTACCCTAATTAAGTAGCTAGATCTTAAAAATATAAATTAAAAAAATAAATAAATTAGGATCTACGTTATACCACAAAACAATAGAACTAACTTTATATTTGTCAAATCCTTCAACGATATAAAATATCAAAAACAACACTCCAATAATTATAATAATTCATTAGTCAAGCAAACCATTGGAATACAATGTGTCACTAACATAAACCTATATGATTTAATGATTGTTTGATTTGTATAAATGCTTGTCAATGCTCAATATATTCTTGTGCCTAAATGCACTAGGGTAGGGTAGATTGAGGATAATGGAGGACAAAAGGGACGAGGCAAGTAGGGCTTAAAGCGACACTTTTAACTTAAAATAACAATAGTTGAATTTGGATAGAATGGTAGAAACACTTCAAAAAAGAATTTGACAATGATATAAGAACATGAATTGTGGTATTTTGAATACACACACACACACACACACACACATGTATATGTATATGTATATATAATATATACATATACATATATATATATATATGTATACATATGTATATATACATATACATATACATATACATATATACATATACATATATACATATACATATACATATATATGTATACATATGTATATATACATATACATATACATATACATATATACATATACATATACATATACATATACATATACATATACATATACATATACATATATAATTTTAATATCTAGATGATAAAAGTGTGTGGAATACATACATTTGTGACTATAAGTTAGTCATTTTTTGTAAAAATATAAGGAAATTATATGTGTACAAACACATTTTTTTTAGTAAACGAATGAATTTTTATATGAAGCATCATATACGGATAGGTGAAATGTCGAACATTATTGAGAATATTATTTATTAATTATGTGTGTGTGTATGTGTGTACACACTAAATAATTTTACAAGTCACGACAATTGAAAAATTGAAACTGGAAGTGTATGAATACAACTTTTTGACCTTAATTTCATGAAAATTATTTTATTTAAATTTTTTTAAAGCATAGTTGACGATGCATAGATTGTTAAGATATAAGTTTTATAAATATTTGATTAATATTCAACAAGTTAGAAAGATATTTGTAATGATATGCATATAATCTATAATGAGATACGTTGTGTAGAAATTAAGTAATGATTACAAATAAAATTTTAACATTGAAAAAAAAAAAAATTTAAAAACTATATTTTTCCCCACATATATATATATATATATATATATATATATATATATATATATATATATATATATATATATATATATATATATATATATATATATTAATTATAAAATTTAAGTGATCAGATGGGTTGTAAAAGACAAAAAATACATAATTTTTTACATTATCAAATGGACTGGTTCATGATAAGGTTTGGAGTAGGTTTGGGCCTAAGGCCTAAAACCAAACCAAATTTAGAGGGAAAAGGGTAATTTTTTTTGTTGTAAAACTAGAAAGGGTGGACACCCTTGCCCTTTACAAACCTACCATCTTCACAATAAATGATTTGTCTGTTTGATTTGTGAACCACAAAGGACATGCATGCTTTTTAAAAGTACGCATGCCCTTTGTGATTCATGAATTTGTCTCTATTCCCACAAAATTTTCTTATTCATTTTTATTTTTATAAATTTCAAACTAGTTTTTACCACTATACCTATGTAAATTCTACATTCACTTTGTCTCAATCACTCCAAATTCTTTAAATTTTATTCTAAAATTGACATATTTCAATAAAGATAAATAATGGCATCGGGAAGTCATCGTAAAAAACCAATTAAAGAGCTAACAAATGAGGAAATTGAAGATAAGAGAGAAAAAGAAAGAAAAAAACATGTAGATAGGAGAACATCCATAAGAGCTTCTAGGCAAGGTGAAGGTACTTCATTCACGCTAGATAATATTTTAAATGAAAATAACATACCCAATTATATATAATTTAATTTAGATATGTATTCAAATGAGATAAGAGAACTTAATCAATCCTTATTGAATGATGAAATTCAAAATATAGAACATGTAAGTAATGAATTTATAATGAGTGATGAAACATATGGATAAATACAGTATAATGAAACATCCATTCATAATAATTTTTTTGAGCGTGATGATAATAAACATAAAGTAATGACCCTAATCCATGTATCCCCTAATGAAGAGTAATTCACTTTACATTTAGGGTCTAATATACCTAGTAAGCCCTCTAATATCCTTTGTATGGTTGAAGTGGTAGCACCACCAAATTTAATACAAAATATAGCTCCTACACCCACACCTCCAAGATAATGCAATGAACACCAAGGTATTTGGTTGAAATAAATGAGAAAATAATAAAATCTATGAAAGGTAAAATGTCAAAAATACCAGTTCAACATCATTCTCAAATTGTATGGGACTATGCATTTGAGGGGAGCATCCATATGAAAAGTCTGTGATGTGGTAACAGTCCATAAAAGAGTTTTGGAATCTGAAATTGATTTGGATTTTGTAATATTAAGCACATGTTGCATAACATATGCACCTTATATATGTATCATTATGAAAATATATATAATAATAGTACCAGTGTATAATATTTTATCACAACTATGAATTTGAATCATATAACTATGTGCTTTGGTCAATTCAAATAACTGTGTAAGTGTGGAGAACATGCTTCTAAAGCATGCCCCCACTATATATAGAAAAATATGAAAATTGATATAAGTATCAATGTGGATAACATGTTTCTAAAACATGCCTCCACTATAATCTGAAGACATTGAATACTAAATAGATGTCGAAAACATGATTCCAAAGCATACCCTTACTATATCTAGAAACTGATATAAGTACCATATAATGAACGAGTGTGGAGAACATGCTTCCAAATTATGACCCCACTAAATCTATAAATTGTGACAAATGTGGAAAACATTCCTCTATGACATCCCTCCTCTAATATGCTACCCCTTTGAGGTGAATAAAATATAGGAACTAATAGTTAACCCATCTCAAAAGGATAAGACAAATGTATAATCTATGAATGTAACAATGTATCATATAGAAGGAACATGTCTAGGTAGATATAACATTGAAGCACATATAATTAATGTGATCACATGTAGGCCTAAGATATATGATAAAGATCATGATTACATCTAGCTAGTAATAATACAAGCTCAACAAGGAAACAAAGACATACACAAGAGCACTCAAAACAAGTCAAAAGGCAATGATCCAAAGAAATTGCAAACAAGGGTCATGTTCACATACTTCACAATCGAAGGGACATGACTTAGTCAAATGTTCATAAAGTCAAAGATGACATATTGAAATATCCACACAACAAACAATGACATATGCAAATGGAAATGAAACCACACATAGGCATGGGGGCGCAAGCAAAGGAGCATGTGCAAATGCTCAAATAAGGAAAATAATAACAAGACAAGACACTCCAATAAGTGGATAAAGTAAAGCATATGTAACCAACATAAACATGTCATAGTATCCCATGGATCTGATGTGTTAGGAAAAAATGTCAAGTTTATAACATATCAATTATCCTTTGTAAGATATAATTGTAGATAAAGGCATGTGTAAGTACATATGTAACCTCAAACATGATAATGTAGAGTGATCATTGAATCATATAACTTGTGTGTATCAATATCAGATAAATGAATGCCCCCAATGTCCATATGACATGAGTAGAGGGAAATCCTAACATCTTAAATATGAATGTATCATGTATCTGTGTATGCATGTATCACACTCAAGTAGAAGTGTGACACATATGTGTATTTATGAGTAACTGAGGATGCCATCCATCAACATGAAACTAACACATAGATTTCAAAGATCCAATATAACATATAGGTGCCAAAAATGTTTTTAGAGTTTTGAATATTTTTGTTTTTTTTGGTATTTTTGAAAATTTTGAAGAGGAAAGATCATCTTATGATGTCATCTAATGGATGGTCATAAATATCTCCCCACTATGAACCTTACAAATTTAATTTAGATCTTTTACATTGTTTACATCATGATTGGGTAGGTTGAAAAGGTACATGGCATGTTCCCCTTCACATTTTGCATGTGTAGTATAAGTAATGCTATCATTTGAAATATGTATTAATTTACCTTCACGAGGAAAGGAAATACCTTGCTGATTGGGATCAATTTTTTCTTCCATTTGGTATAGCCAAAGAGTTCCTAATGTAAGTGCATATGGAGATGTTGACATGAACCAAACCCATGTTTAAATTACTTTAAGACCACAAGAAATTGGTAGTGTTATGTTACCTAAGGAGTTTTTCCAACATCTTTTTTTTTGTAAGTTTGTTAGGTTGAATCCAATTTGTTCTAAGCATCTTACATTACAAGTAGTTTTTGCTTGTGTAGGATCAATATGGTTATGCCAAAAATAAGTACCATCAATGTATAAATTAAATGTTAAATCTTATTAGCGTGGATGCTTTTTGTGTTACTCATTTTGATATTACTGCATAAGATGTGGATGTTAGATTAGCCCCATATTAAGTAGCATTTGTAAATTGGTCATATAAAGATTAGGAATACCATATTATTGTGCATAATGTTCCTTAGGTAATTTTTCTCCCTCCTTTGTGTGAGGGATAAAACTTTTGTATTTGGAAGGAGATATGTTAAGTTCCTTTGAATGAGTAATTATGAAGGAAGCATATTTATGCACATCATTATATAAATGGGTGAATGATTTATAATGTTTATGTAATGTCCTTTATTTTCAATGAGTAAATAAGGCCTCTACTAAAGATAAATTTAAATTCCAAATTTGAGGGTTTAAATGCTAGCTCACATGATGTACTTTTGAATTGAATAATATAATTGATAGGAGAAGAAATCAGATAGTAAAGTTGTGCAAGATATTTTTTGTATCCATGCATTATGTACTTAATTTGTTGAATATATGTATATTTTATCTTATATCCATGAATTTTAATAGGTTAGAATATGAATAGAATCCTATTTTGGCATCAAGTATGAGAAGAATGTGAACAATCATAGATTGCAAATGACTATATATATGTATGTTTTTAAGAAGAAGAGAGTTGCACCTTTGAAGAGATCAATAGAGACTATTTTGGTTATGGTTACCTATTGTGTTTCTTATTTTGTTCTTTGCATACATTCTCATGTTTAATGTTTAGCTCATTTCTATCTAATTTAATTTGAATGCTCTACAAATTTTAATGAATTACTGGTTGTTCTTAATTCCTATCTAATGCACAATATTTCATCTTTGCTATGCTTCTATTTTCTCACCTTGTGTATGAATTATCTGCACTATACTTCGTACTAAATTAAAACTTAGTTATCCTCATACTTAGCATGTTATGATGCTTCATGAACCTCTACTAACAATGGTGCAGTGAGCGTGGAAACACTCATTCTGAAGGAAACTATGCTAATATGGTTACTGGGATAGAGAGATATTGAGATATGGTTAGACCAAAAAGTACGTAATTTCACTAAATAAGAATCTAAATGGACTGATCTTACCACACAAGAAATCATCTGAGAGCATATCTATAGAGGTATTTATGAAATCTTTTGGTGCAAGTTACCTGAATTGCTATCTAATTGGTTACCATGGTTGGAATACTATTAATTTAACCTATGAATGAAATAAATAATCATCTGTACTGAAGAGAAGATAGACCAATTGTAGAAACTGATTGGATGAGGGCAATAAATTATTGGGTTACTACCACCATAGATGGATACATTACCGAGTTTATAGTAAAAAGATACATAGCTTTCGAAGCTAAACATGACTTATTTATCTAAGGAATTAGAGGGAAATTTTTGCAGTGACTACCTTTCCTTATGAAGATGTTGGTTTTGGATAAGGCCATGGTGCCTACTTTAGCTAATATAGAGTAGTCACTTTGGGCATATGGGGGTGTGTGTGACCTGATAGTGAATGACAAGTAGATGAGTAGATAGGGCTTAAACTTGAATCTAGAATGGAGACACAAGGAAAGAAAATTTAGAATAAAAGTTTAGATTCAGAATGTGAACTATGACAATAGAACAAATGGAATAAATAGAAGAATACCCAGGTAGCTACGATAGCGGTAAGATTAGTAGTAAACTAGATGATGAATGAGTAAAAAGATGTGACGAGTGAGATGACAGAGAAGAAGAACTAAGGATGAAGAAAGAAGATGATGAATGCTGGTAGATAGAATGAAGTGATAAAGAATGAGATGAAGAAGAGATGTTCAAAGAAGGAGAGAATAATGTAGAAGTATAGCAGTTAGATGATAGATGTAGTGTGTAGCTACAAGAACATGTATTATCAGAAGAAGATTTAAGTAAATAAATAAAATATAGTCATAGGTTAACTTTAGGTTCAATAAAAGTAAAAGAATAAGTCATAGGAAATAATAATTCACCGAAATATCACACATCCCCATAACCCAATATTTTATATTCCAGTAGAAGTTTTTAGCTAGGCAAACAGGAAGATAATAGTTGGGAAGGTCCATTTTCAGAGTAAGTGCATTGTTGGGGTACTAAAATTGAAACAACATCAATAGGAAAGGCTTTGAAGGCCATAAGGTTTATTGAAACTAAGCAAATAAAATAAGGAAATATAGAAAAACAAAGTTTGCATGTTGAGTCTCCTAATGCACAAAGTAGTATGTAGGCAAGATTGTCTAGAATATAGCCTCTTCTTGTAACAACTATGTAGTAGATTCTATCTACACTAGTTTACATAATGGTTCACTTAGGAGGATTTATAAAACTATCCATGTATGATGGGTTTACAGACCCTAAACAATACTTTCTAACTTTTGAAATGAGATGGCAAACTAAGGGCATTACTGATGAAGCTATCAAAAAGTGTGAGTTATTAGGGGCACTAAATAGAAGAGTGCTTGAGTTCATTTACTAAAGATAAGTTCAATGGGTGAGTATATAAGATATTAAGGACTGATTTGTCACAAAGTTCAAGATAAACAAATGCATAAGCTAGACTATTCAGGACTTGAAGGAGATAAGGTAGAAGTCGAGAGAACCAATCTATGACTATGACCACAAATTCTCTAATGTGATGAATAAAGTAGAATTTGACTTAATAGACAAGACAAAGATGCATGGTTCATCGAATGACTATAGTCTAGAATTACGTTTGCCACCACATAGACTCAATATGCTACTAAAGTGGATGCTAATGTTTTTGCCTTGCAAGTAGAGCAAATTGAAAACTATGGAAAAGCTCCTATTGCCAATTCCAAAATTGAAAATACACTACATGCTTTTATGAAGAGAATGGAGCAATACCATGAGGAAGATAAAACTAAATTGAATATATGGTGTATAGAGTATGGAAAATAAGGAAATCAAAAAAATGATTATCTTAAGATAAAGATAGAATTCTGTGAAATCTGTTGAGTAGTGGGTCATGCAACAATGCATTGCCATCTTCTACAATAGTATGTTAAGAATTTGTAAAATATATATTACAATTTATGTAAGTCGAATAATCATGATGAAAAGAACTATAGGGATTTGTAGGAGCTTAAGGAAGGCATCATAAAAAATGTATTCACCATCGATATGTAGCAAAAGTCCTCGATGAAGCAGATGATTCCAGGCCTAGAGGTCGATAAAGGTTGTGCAACCCAAACAGGTCCACAATGGATTCCTAGTTCACCACAATACTGGCCTTATAGTCTATCTAGTTAGACCCCTCCTTCACTAAGTTGGACACCACCATCTCCATAGTACTAGTATGTAACACCCTGAAGCTCAGCCATGATGTAGTAGCAATAAATGAGTTGAACCCCACCAGTTACACAATAATAGCTCAGTATTGGAGATAATACCAGTAGCATCAACATTGGAACACAACATAATAATGAGGGTATAGAGTGTAGAGAGGATTACATAACATGATTAGTCAAACATTAGTCCAATAAACCAAAGGAAGAATGTATAAGAACAAATAGAATTAAGCCTATCTATTCATGTGGGAATTACTAATGACAATGAAAGACAAAGGAAAGAAAGTAAGAAATTTATACCTTCCCAAGTGAATCCATTCTCCAAAAATAGGTCAAAATCATGTTCTCCCTTGATCAAGCATCCTTGTATTTATCAAAAATGGTGGTAAACTCCTCCAATGTCTCAAGAACACTCCACAAAACCTAGACTCATGATTTGAAATCACTAAACTAGCTTATCAATGAAGCTTGCAAAAAAAATCAATGATCAAATGTAAAGGTTTGTGAAAACAATTTAACATTATAACTTTGCAATATTCAAGCTTAAAAATGATGTCCATGGCCTCTCTATTTATATATTTTCAAGAATGACCAAAATCAACTTGAACCATCCATCTTGAGATGAAGATGTGTGGTTGAGGATTAATTAAATATTTGGAATTAAATCCATAATTATCTTCATCATGACTTTGGAAGAAGGGACATTGAATAGGCATGAGAGGCATTAACTAGGAATGGGTGACCCATAATCCTAATGTTTGTGGTATATATGGCCTAGGGATGTCTTCTCAATGAATGATGTCACCTAATGATGCAGTTAATAAAAATCAATTTCCAATAAAAAATGTTCAACAACTCTCATGGAAAATTCACTTAAGCTCTTGATTTAGACTAATTAGCTTTAAACAAGGTTAATTAGCATTTATGCAATTATTTGGAAATTGGCCCTTAATTAATCAAAATGGTCAACAAGTCATATTACTGAGTTGTAATTTGATTGGATAATAATTAGAAGGTCACATTAGATGCATTAGAACCATATTCCCATTGAGGATGTTGCCAACACAAAATAACAAAGGTATGTGACATGTACCATGAATTAGAAGAAAAGAGTGATCCAAAGTAAAAAAAGGCAAAAACATCATTTTGAATCGAAATGCTCTGATCAAAGTTAGCTACTTCATAAATTGTATTGCCCTATTTATGGATTCATTAGCTTAAATCTATGATTTTAAATGACAAGTTTGAACCAATTAATGTGTTTTATGGATTTTTACTTAAAATGTGTATTTGAGTGCAATTCGAGTAAGATTGACAATTTCGACACAAATGGTGTTAGGAATTGGATGTCTACATTTTGCCTCTATTTGAGAAGGCATAGAAAGACATTCAGGTGAAGCAATATCTTTTCAAAGAAAAGAGTTATCAATAAAAAATTAGAAACAGACCCATGATGCCCCATCAAGAGGACATACTAAGATGAAAGAGAAGGATGGACTCTTAAAAAGAGAGAGAAAGTCAGAGATTAACCCTTAGAATAGATCATATCTAGATGAGTTAATTCTTGCACACGTGATTATCATCAATTATCAAAATATAATTAGAGGTGTAATAGGCCCCAAAGATAGGGGGAATGGGAAAGATACAATCCATAAATGTAAGGGACACATTGTAAATGTACCCAATTTGAGAGTACAAGTTGCGTGCTTATGGTATTGATCAATCCCAAGAGAAGTTTCACACTAAAATATTTCCATCATGGGATTTAATGTGGATAGATTATAATTAGAGGAAAAGAGGGAACATTCTGCTTCAAGAAGGGAAGCACTACTAGAATGGGGTCTCCAAAGAGAAGATAATAAGAAGTGCCCCAATAGAGCAGATGTGATTGTGATAAAATAATTTTACCCTAGTAGGGTGAATTTTGATCATTGATAAAGAATAAATAATGTTGTGCCCTGTAGAGCTGATTTGATTCAGACATGGTTCAGATGGTGGGCCCCAACATGGGTAATTGGTAAGCAAAATAGCTCAATGATATAAAGTAAAAGATAGGTTAAAGCGAGTGAGTGCAAACGTATATGTGATGGTGTAATGGATTAGAAAGCCATATCAAACCAAGCATATGAGAATGTACAAAGTGATGAAAGAGAAGAAAATAAGTATGAAAGATAGCCGAGTTGATCTCAATAGAAATTGAGCGCTGCCTACATAGTTTCATAGACTCATGTTCCAACATGAACTTTAGGCCAATGTAGTTCACCCATGTTTAAGAGAGAATGGAATAAGGAATGATGAAAATTGACCAAGAATTGATTAGACTCACAATGTATGTGAAGAGATGCACGTCTAAGCATAGAGTTAAATGCTAAAATGCATGTTACCTAGATACCTAATTCCATATTATGAGCCTTGGTTTTGTAAAGCATTTTTGAGAATCATTCATTAGAGTTGATGCTGATGTTAAGACTTTGAGACCTGAGCACAAAGTGATTGCTATAACAAAATAAATTAGGCATCATAAGTATGAATAACTTAGAATGACATAAGATTCCAATTACACTGAGTCAGTTCAAATGTGAATACCTATAACTAAGGATAATGGTAAAATAATGACCAAAGCTAGAGTTACAAATATTTACATTTAAACAAAAAATCAAAGAAAAATAAAAAATAGATATTTTAACAACATGAGATTAAGCTACGAATAATCGAGATCTATGTGGACCATCAAGATGTACTTGGAAAATAAAATAAAAAATCAAGACCAAATAGGAAAGTAAAAGACCAGACAACAAACAACAAACAACAATCAAATAAACACACACAAAATGTTTTTGAGTTTTTTGAATGTTTTATGAATGTTTTTGGAATTTTCTAAGTATCTTAACTCGATTGAGGATTAAGAGATACAGAATGGTCTAGCTCATAAAATGGTGAGAGCACACCAACTTAAAATTATCACAATACGGTGAGAGTGTATGATAAGAGGGACTGAGTTGAAGTCAACATGAATCAATCATGGCCTATATAACCCCAAGTCACAGTAATTTTTCCCACACAAAAGGTGATGAAGAACTGACTGGGTCAAAAAAAATTTGTAAATAAAGGTGAACGACAAGACAAATGATAATAGTAATGACTGGATGATGTGGTAATGCATGATAAAAAGGCATTGTACCTAATTTTCCCATAGGCAGTTATAATTAGGAAATAATGTCATAATATTGATTTGCCCAAAGACAGTTATAATTAGGGGTACCAAAATAATACTTATTTGACCATAGGTGGTTATAATCAGTAATACCTAATAAGATAATAAAATAAAGATAACTACTTAGATCAAATGTTACACTACTTCCATAGACTATCATTTAACACGACATTCAAAAACTATTGAAACTAGATTAGAATCCCCCCACAAAAAGTGCAGGATGAACCAAAGGAACCAAGATCAAAGATGGGATTGGTAAGATGACTAAAATCAAGCCTTGGTCAATAGTAAAGAAATGGTATAATAAACTGATAAGAGGAATATTAGCTACAGTGGCAACAAAGTTGCCCCCAAATAATGATTGGCTTAAATTTCTTGAAAAATAGTGAGAGCGTAGGCTTAGGTTGTTTACAAAATGGTAAGATCATTCAAACTTAGAAGAATTGCTTGTAAAATGGTGAGAGCGTAAAGAAGGTGACCGAGCTAACCTCAATAGAAATTGAGAACTGGCTATATAATCCTAAAGGACCTAAAGTTAATGTAGTTCAAATAACATCGTTCATGGATCACAATGGTATAATAATGCCTATAATAAAATCGTCTATGGGGTTGCCCTCAAGAGACTAGGTAAGGACAATGTTCAGTGGGTAAATGGTAAATGAAAAAATGGTTCTATTGCTCTTGTTGACATGGAAATGCATGTCCTAGTCAATATGTGAGACAATAGAAATGATCAGTTATAAAGTTACTACCCAATTCCCTTTTGATATAGTTGCTCTATCAAGAAATTGTTACCAATTTGGATCTCAATAATGTGTTTGTGATCTTCATTGGCAATTGATTCTGATTCCTTCAAACGTTGAGATAAGATAACTTCATAGCCTCTGTAAAGGAAAGTACTACCAATGATAAATGATATAAGTGGGTAATAAATGGTGGGTGATAATGCAATATATAATGAATGAGAAACAAACGAAGATTAGGACTTTCAGTCACACGTAATGTTGCTGATGCTAGATTTGACATAATTTTGGTTGTGGTAGGGCCAAATACCTCTAAAGATGCTCTTGATAGAACCACCATATTGTTCTATTGCTTGAGAGTAGCTACCATCTGATTAGGTTATAGATTAGAAGCTATTTTGATTTGATATTAAATAATATCTTTAGTAAATAGTGAAGAACTTTTGTGCTCAGATATTGGTGCCTCGATGATATTTTCACCAATGAATTTGTTTTGATCATCCCATAGCACCTCCAAAAAGGTTTCACAAAGAGATGTTAACATTTGACTTTGATTATCTTCTAGCACCTTCAAAAAGGTTTCACTAAAAGATACTGAGTTTAATATTTGCTTATCCCCTAACACCTTTGAAAAGGTTTCACTAGGAGATTATTCTTCTTCTAAATGGATACGATGTTGGTCCCCTTGATATTGTATAAATGGTATGTCACCATGGATGCAATTAAACAAAGTGTGATTCTGTTGGTCCCAAGTGACACTTGTGGGAGGTGGAATGTCAATATAATGGCTATGTTGGGTGAGAATAATGGGATGATGAAAGGCAACACAATTCTTATAGAAGATACTAAAACTTGTATCGATGCTGAAGTAATCATCCTAAAAAATTGTAGAAGGATCACAAATATATTCAAATTGATTTACAAGGCAATTGTAACCAATGTTGTAATAACCAATACTACATTTGTTTCTAAATCTAATTCCAAAACAAAGGACTCTGAATCCAATGTCACAACTGATGTTGATTTTATTTTTGATGCTAAATCTAATGTCAGTTTAAAAATAAAACCTGACTCTAATATTGATTCTTTATCTGATATGGTTGTTTTGATAATATTTTATTGAATGCTAAAATTTTGACAAGTAATGGCCTATGATGGCATAATGGGCTCAATAAAAAGTGATTCATATTGGAAGGGTTCAACATAGACTGGCTCATCTAAGTGAATCCCCTCAAAGGGAGGGAACTACTCAAGGGACATCTCGACAAAATTGTGTTTGTCAAAGTGAGACTCCTCAATGAGTGGGAAAATATCAAGAGACAACTCTGTAGAGACTAGCTTGTCAAGGAGATGAGGCTCTTTAAAAATAGGAAACATATGAATAGGTAATTTATCACAATTTTACTTGTCAGAAATGGGTGTTTCAATAATAAAATTTTAGTTTTGGTTCACAATTGGTTGCAAAATATCAATTTTGAACACATTTTGATCCTCATAAGATGGCTCTTGAAGAGGTAATGGTTCTTATTTAGGCTCAAAGATCGGCATAGAATTTCTAAAGTGGGGAACATTTGGTTTAGCAAGATCAATGGTTTGTGGTTCAATAATGGACTCTTCAAAGATTAGACTATTGAATAATAAGTCAAAAATAATTGGTTCATCAAATGGATGTTCTTGAAAAATAGGTTCATAAGAAACTGGTGATGGGCCAAAAATGGTAATAACTAGGCATTTCTTAGTTTGGTTTCTCATACAAACTATAGGATGAGGTCCTGAAACGGTAATGACTAGACGCTTCTTAGTTTGACAGAATCGTGTCTGTCAAAGTGAGACTCCTCAATGAGTGGGAAAAGATCAAGAGACAAATCTGTAGAGACTAAATCATGTCTCACTTTGACAAAAATCGTGTCTGTCAAAGTGAGACTCCTCAATGAGTGGGAAAAGATCAAGAGATAACTCTATAGAGACTAACGTGTCAAGGAGATGAAGCTCTTTAAAAATAGGGAACATATGAATAGGTAATTTATCATAATTTTACTTGTCAGAAATGGGTGTTTCAATAATAACATTTTAGTTTTGGTTCACAATTGGTTGCAAAAAATCAATTTTGAACACATTTTGATCCTCATAAGATGGCTCTTGAAGAGGTAATGGTTCTTGTTTAGGCTCAAAGATCAGCATAGAATTTCTAAAGTGGGGAACATTTGGTTTAGCAAGATCAATGGTTTGTGGTTCAATAATGGACTCTTCAAAGATTAGACTATTGAATAATAGATCAAAAATAATTGGTTCATCAAATGGAGGTTCTTGAAAAATAGGTTCATAAAAAACTAGTGATGGGCCAAAAATGGTAATAACTGGGCATTTCTTAGTTTGGTTTCTCATACAAACTAAAGGATGAGGTTCTAAAATGGTAATGACTAGACGCTTCTTAGTTTGGTTACTCGTGTGAACCAAAGGAGGAGGTCCTAAAATGTTAATGACTAGATGCTTCTTAGTTTGGTTGCTTGTGCAAACCAAAGGAGGTCCTAAAATGGCGATCCTAGAATATTGTGGAGTTTGATTACTCACACAAGCCAAAACATCCAAGTCTTATTGATAAAAATAATTATTCCAATCGTGAGTTAGATCATAATTTGGATCTTGACTGTGTTCCCATGACTAATTTTTGTGAGGTGGATAGAAATTTGTCTCACAAACCATATTGTCACCATAAAGTTCTTGACTAAACTCATAAAAGTCATTTTATATGGCCATTCTATCATAAGTTGGATTATTCATGACTGCACCATAAGTATAGCTAGACATATCTGCATTTAATGAAAAAAACTTTGAAAACAAAAAGACTTAGAATTATGCAAACTCTGAAAAATGATGTTTAAAAGACAAAAGGTTCAACCTTGGTCAAAAGGGTGAAGTTGCATCTCAAAAGTAGTTTATGCCAAGATTTGGAATAAAACAACCTAATATCAAATGTCTAACTTCAAATGTTTTTGAAGAAAGGTTGTATTCTCCTAAACAAAGGCACAAAAAATGATGAGGATAGGAACTCAAACAAACAAATAATCAATAGTGTTCAAAATTAGGTAATCATTTAACTGAAGTTATGCAACCCAAAAGAAAAAGATCTATATACCAGCCCCAAAAATTGAGGCCTAAATAGAAATCAATCAATGTTTGGATCCAAACTTGACAAAGTTAATTGAAAATGCAATGTTGAAGACTAGGATTAGACCAAATAAACTAGACAAGAGCGAACATCATAACGATGCATAAACAAGGTCTAAATGGTATACATGACATGGTTTGAAACAAATGTTTTTTAATACAATGGTAAACAAGTCTTGAAATAAATTGAGTAGCCTAATGACATAAGCATGCTTGAATGATGTGATCTATGTTATGTTTCAAAAGACTTAAAGGCTCAAAATGGTTTGACATGATTTGGGCAACATAATGTTACCCTCCTCAACTCAAATACATTATTTTGACATGGCTTATAAATAAACAAACAAGTTTTAGTCTCAAAACATACCAAGCAAAAATGACCAAAATACACTAAGTATAATCATCCAAATATGAGCAAGGGTATGGCAATGCAGGGTTGACTAAACTAACAAGTTTTTGAATGTTTCTAGGTGAATCAATTGCACAATGAATTTCATGTCAAATGATGTAAAATAAAATCATGAAAATTAGGTGTCCACGACACTTAGCTTATTGCAAAAATGTCTAGTCCTTTTTGCAACCACTACATCTCATTGTTTTCTTAGTGTAATGTGATTTCTAAATGCAGATACTCCCATATGAAAGAGTGGTTGAAGTCAGTGCCTAGAGATGAAACCCCTGGGTCAAAGCTTCCCTAAAGAACTCATGGGAGGTAATGAAGTCCCCCTCGCAAGCCAAGTTTGCATGAAATAAAAAATCATAAAATTGAAAGACTTTAGAGTCGTGTCAAGGTCACCCAACACTATTACAAGTTTTTG
The DNA here is from genome assembly GCA_037957365.1 of Torreya grandis. Taxonomy (NCBI): domain Eukaryota; kingdom Viridiplantae; phylum Streptophyta; class Pinopsida; order Cupressales; family Taxaceae; genus Torreya; species Torreya grandis. The sequence continues at coordinate 2,093,496 of JARHVA010000041.1, forward strand.
GGGAGTGCTTTAAATGACTTTCTTTGTATTCCTTAGACTAGGCTTTTTGCAATAGGAATGGTGCTTTTGATTACAATGGTTCCCTAAAGAGGACAAGTGAAAGAGCATACACATAGCATCCCTCTCTTTTCTAAACAAACTAGATCAAACAATTAATTGAATACAAAAAGATTAGAAAGGTGAGTTCATTTCAAGAACCAAGTTGAAAGATTGGGTGGTGTTCTTTTGACTCCTTGGTCTTAAGTTGTAACTTTAAAAGTATAACTATCAAACATTTATTTTAAGCACCTAAATGTTTCATTAAGTACTAAAACAAAGTTCAAAGTTTATTTTAAAAGAATACAAAATATGGTCTAAAACATGCTTTAAAAAATTTGAAGTTCATCGGTTACATGTCTACCCTTAAGGCATCACCCCAAAGGCAAATGTGTTAGATTAAAAAAATTTAAAGAGATTTTCAAAATTTTGTGAAAATATATATGTAACTTGAAGCTAAACTAATATCATATTATGAAAATTTGGAAGAAAACATGTGGTTTTAAAAAAAATCATAAAAAATGGAGTCCCTATGACCCCAAACCAAGCATTTTAAAATGGCCTATTAGCTCTTAGGTTTGTTAAAAAAAACATAGTGACCGTTGGTGATTATACCTGACCATCAATGGTTATATCTAACCATTGATGGTTGAAAATAACCATCGGTGGTTGCACTGACCATCGAGGATTGCACTGACCATCGGTGGTTGACTGTGTAAACCCGTGACAAAAAAAAATGACAAAACAAAGTTAGAAAATCAAATTGCAAAAATTTTAATAATCCAAATGAAGATTTTAAAGTTATATAATTATCTTCTTCATGTGTGGGATGCATCTTATCCCATCGAGCATGCCAAAATGTAGAGAGGATTACATAACATGATTAGTCAAACATTAGTCCAATAAACCAAAGGAAGAATGCATAAGAATAAACTGAATTAAGCCTATCTATTCATGTGGGAATTACTAATGACAATGAAAGATGAATAAAAGAAAGTAAGAAATATATACCTTCCCAAGTGAATCCATTCTCCAAAAGTAGCTCAAAATCATGTTCTCTCTTGATCAAACATCCTTATCTTTATCAACAATGGTGGCAAACTCCTCCAATTTCTCAGGAAAAATCCACAAAACTTAGGCTCATGATTTGGAATCACTAAACTAGCCTATCAATGAAGCTTGAAAACAAAGTCAATGATCAAATGCAAAGGATTGTGGAAAAAATTTAACATTATAACTTTGTAATATTTAAGCTTAAAAATGATGTCCATGACCTCTCTATTTATAGATTTTCAAGAATGACCAAAATCAACCTAAACCATCCATCTTGAGATGAAGATGTGTGGTTGAGGATTAATTTAATATTTGGAATTAAATACATAATTATCTTCATCATGACTTTGGAAGAAGGGACATTGAATAGACATGGTAGGCATTAACTAGGCATGGGTGACCCATAATCCTGATATTTGTTGTATTTATGGCCTAGGGATGTCTTCCTAAGGAATGATGTCACCTGATGATGCAGTTAATAGAAATCAATTTCCAATAAATAAATAATCAACAAATCTCATGGAAAATCCACTTAAGCTCTTATTTGGATTAATTAGCATTAAACAAGGTTAATCAACATTTGTGTAATTATTTTGAAATTGGCCCTCAATTAATCAAAATGGTCAAAAAGTCATATTATTGAGTCATATTTTGATTGGAGAATAATTATAAGGTGACATTAGATGCGTTAGAACCATATTCCCATTTAGGATGTTTCCAACACAAAATAATAAAGGTATGTGATGTGTACCAATGAACTATAATAAAAGAGTGATCTAAAGCATAAAAAGGTGAAATCATTATTTTGACTCAAAATGATCTGATCAAAGTTAGCTGCTTCATAAATTGCATTGCCCTATTTAGGGATTCATTAGCTTAAATCGATGCATGTAAATGATAAGTTTGAACCATTTAGTAATTTTTATGGATTTGACTTAAAATGTGCATTTGAGTGCAATTCGAGTAAGATTGATAATTTCAACATAAATGGTGTTAGGAATTGGATGTCTACATAGAGGAGGATATCAGTCCAATAAAGGAGGTTCTAAGGGAGGATACAAAGGAGGTTACCAAGGTGGTAGAGGAAATAACTATCAATAGCCTCCTTTACAATGCTACCTATGTGGAGAGTATAATCATGTATAATAAAACTACCCTTTGAATCCTCAAAGATAGTCTTACTGCTCATACTGTAGAGTATATGACCAACATAAGATAGAAGACTACCCTATCTTGGAAAGGTAAAGAAGGGATAAGGCTGTAAAAAATGTGAATATGGTGAGTGCATAGCCTAAGGAGGATGTGTTCCTAAAATCTATTACATGACAATAAAATGCAAAGAAAGGTTTGCCTCTACTTGAAATTCCTTAGGATCACCCAATCCAAAAAGCAAAATAGGACAAATACCTAGACCTAGTTATAAAAAAGGGACTCATGTATGAAGTTGCATAGATGTTGAAAAATATTCAACATCAAGACACTACTGAAGGATATGTTGTAGTAATAGATGCTAAAATGTATGGTCAAATTGTGCATATTATGCATGAAGATGGAGTTGTCACTATGCTGACAAATCTTCTAAAACTTTTAAGCACATTTCACAATTAAGACATCTCATAGAACATCACAAAATTGATACATAATCTACTAAAGTGTGTGCATTGAGGACAAATAAAGACACAAAATTTGGTTTGGTATGTCAAAATAAAGAAGTCCTAGGATATATATGCACGAATTGACATTGAGGTTGCAAGTTATGGGATTCCAAATGCTATCTTTGATTTTGGCAACACAGTCAACATGATTCCTAGGTCTACATGGGAAGCTATTGGATGATCGGTTTTAAGAAGAGGAAATTGAAGACTCCAATTCTAATGGTGATCTTGATTTGACAAATTTATTTGAACCTAAATGGGCAATAAAACTAGTAAAGGGCACCGACATAGAACCTATTGAAGATGACAAGTTGCATAGCATACAAATTCCAAAATAGGAAGGGCAATGAATGATACATGAATTTATTGATGAATAAAAGCAAACGATTTACCAACAACCCATTAAAAAGCATGTAATAAATATCATAACTAAGGAGGTTCCCAAATTAGTGCATATATGTGATTATTGGATAGAAGCTAAAGTTTATGAGTTATGCAAATCCTACGAGATTATTAGGATGTTTTTCCCACTAAATTTTTAGAGGTTTGAAGAATTGACCCATCTCTAGGAAAAATGCATATCAAAATTAAGGAATGTGCATGACCTACAAAGAAATGGACATACAATCTAAATCTGAATATGAAGCTAAAAGTGAAGGCTAAACTTGATAGAATGTAGGACACAAGAATAATCTATCATGTAGAAAAGGTAGATTAGGTTATCCCCATGATAGTGAAACCTAGTAAAATATGTGAGATTAGAGTATGTGGGGATTATTGCATTTTGAATGATGCATGTGTGAATGACCCATTCCTAGTTCCCTTCACAGATGAAGTTTTGGAATCTATCACAGGCCATGAAGCCTATTCTTTCATAGATGGCTTCAGTGGCTATCATCAAATACCCATCATAGAAAAAAACAAATCCAAAATAAATTTTGCCATAGAATGGAGATATTTTGTATACAATCTCATGCCTTTTGGCCTTAATAATGCATTTATAATTTTCTCTCATGCAATGGTGACTACATTTAAGGACTTCATTCATGACTTTTTGGAAGTCTACCTTGATGATTGGGTAGTCTTTTCCTTTTTTAAAGAACATTTATCTAAGCTGTGCCTAATTTTAGAATGATGTTGATCTCTATGTATTTATTTGAATTTAAAGATATGTCTATTCTTTACACCCTTTGGTGTTTTGCTAGGTCATGTAGTATGAAATGAAGACATTTTGGTTGACCAGGCCAAAATTTTAGTAATTCTTAGTATGCCTCCACCTGTTAGCTCCACAAAATTATGATATTTTCTAGGTCATACAAGTTACTATCATAAGTTTATCAAAGGATATAAAACTATTTCATCTCTATTTAAATCCTCACTAGACAAAAGTGTGAAGTTTGTTTAGACTTCAGAGTACCAAGCAACCTTCATCAAGCCAAAATAAAGATTGGTTACTACACCCATCCTCATCTTTCTAGACTGAAGCAAGCACTTTTAATTGCATTTGGATGCTTCAGGTATTACAGTAGGTGCTATGCTTGCATATCCAAGAGATGATGGATTTGACCATCCTATTCATTTTGCAATCTATAAACTATCTGATGAAGAGAAGAAATACACAACCACTAAATGAGAAACATTGGCCATAGTGTTCACACTACAAATTTTTTGACACTATCTTGTCGTGACACCATTCAAAGTCTTCACTAATCATCAAGCTCTGTGATACCTTGTAAATAAGCCGATTCTAGGAGGATGTATCTCTCGATGGTTGATGCTATTTCAAGAGTTCCAATTTTGAATTAATGTCAAACTAGTTAAATAAAATGTTGCACTAGATCATCTTAGCTAGATTCCTAATATTAAAGAACCATAAGAATTATAAGAGGACTCTCTTGATGCTCATATCTTTCATGTTTCTATGATTCTTGAAAATTTTGAAGTAATTGTCAACTTCTTTGAATAAGGTGTATTCCCTATGCACTTTGAAGAATGAGACAAGAAGTAATTTGTCACTAGATCCTTACCATACACCATCATCAATGGGCTTCTATATTACCTGGGGAAGGATGACGTACTACACATGGTTATTTTAGAATATGAATGACCTCAAATCTTGTAAGAAGCACACCAAGGAGTCACAAGAGGAAATTTTGATGGAGAAGCTACTATCAGGAAGCTGTTACAGAGTGGGTTATGGTGGCTAAATCTCTTTTAGGATGCACACAAAGTAGTGTAACACTACAATGTCTGCCAACACATGGGTAAACCTCTACAAAAAGATGAAATGCCTTTGTAGCCTCTGTTAACTGAGTAACCCTTTAAATAATGGGGAATTGACTCTGTCAGACCTATCAATCCACTGAGAAAATGTAGTAAAGTAAGGTATATTATCACTAGGACTAACTATTTTACCAAGTGGGTTGAAGTTGTTGTGATACCTAGTTGTGGTGTGAAAGACACATAAAAGTTTCTCTATAAAAACATTATTACAAGGTTCAGATGCCCTATCAAGCTTATCAATGATCAAGGCACATACTTCTTGAATAACACCATCAAGGCTCTTACTGAAGAATTTATGATTTCTCATCACAAAATCACTACGTACCATCCAAAAGACAATGGCCAAGTTGAAGCTTCCAATAAAATTACTAGAAAAATGTTGACTAAGATTTGCAACATAAAGAGGGATGACTAGGAAGATCACATTCCTTTGATTTTGTGGGCATATCACATGCACTATAAGAGATCCACATGCTCTACACCATTCCATTTGGTGTATGGACTTGAATTAGTTATGCCAATGGAATACTCATTACCTAGTTTGTGCATCACCATGGTCATGAGACTAAGGGATCATAAATATCTAACCAACAGACTTATCAAATAGAATAAGATGGATGAGTATAATCACAGAGCAATGTGGATGCAAAAAATTCATAAATAGAGCCAAAAAACATGGTATGATAGGAAGTTATGCCATAAAGAATTTCATAAATATCAACTAGTCTTATTATATGACTGTCATTTTAGAGCATTTCCAAGTAAGTTACAAAGGAACCATTTTATTAGGGCAAGTAAATGGCTATAGGGTTAAGCCCTTTTGTTAATAGTTGAATTGATCTCATTCTACTAAGTGAGTGGGTGCTAATTAGAACTAAGTAGATTAAGATTTCTCTTTTTTACATGTTTTTTGTGTGTTTCTTTTTTTGTTTGTGTGTGTTCATAGATGATCTCTTCAACACCATTCAAGAATCAAGATACCAAGCATAATGTGCATCAACCATGCATAAGAGAATCCACGTGCACTATCATGGATGTTAAAGATGACCGAACAAAAGAAATTAAGTTTAGGAAAGGTATGGACAAGTCATATCAATAATATTTTCACTATATAATCATCATCCACAAAAATTAAATGCCAGATCCAAGGTTCGATTGACTTGATCTTCAAAAAATCGATGGCCTATTAAAATCATCCATTCATACCCATATGGATAATAAATATCATAATGATGTATCTCCACACATGTGCTAATAAATAATTACCTTAATTTCTAGATTAGATCGAATTCGCTACATCAACATTACATTCATGTCAAATGAACATATCAACATGGCATTTACATAGAATCCAATAGGCACTATATCTATAAAGGCCAAGTTTAAAGAAAAAATTCAACATTTCATCCTTATTCATATTTTTCATGATCTACAATTGTAAAGAGCCAAGCTATTTTTATTTTATAAAGAGTAGATAACATTTTAATTTTATCACTTCAATAGACATGGATACTTTACAGCTCATCAGGGGTTTAATATAGGCATAAAAAGAAGTAATGGGAATTGACATGGCTATCAAGTAGATCAATTTAAATGATATAGAGCCATTTGACTTATTTTGATAATCAAAACATAAGTTATTTCATCTAGACCCTATTGATGCTATGTAACTGCTCACTCTCACAACCCCTCACTAATTTCATAAGACAGATGTTGAGTGCTTGCTGTGAATGCCTATGTTTGATGAATTGGGGGAGATTATACAAGTTATACTCAAATGATATAATGATGGAAATATCTACCTTGGATCGAACATCACCATTGTAATAAACACTAATGCTATGGCCTAAGCTTTAGGCATGCCTATACGAGGAGACTCCCTGTTTCCATACAATATGAGAATGCCCCCTATTCTATAAGAAGTCCAAGATTTGTATGTTCAAGGCAATAAAAGGATTCTAATTGATGAAATCCCAGATGAGCCAATGTGCATCCTTGTCAAGTGCATCATAAAAAGGTTCTAGTAGATGATGAAGTCTGCAAAATAAATACCAAAAGGAGTCATGGACATTACCCATCACATGATCCATAAAAATGAGTAATTAAATTGGGAAAAGTACTTTGTTTAGGAGACATTCACTAATATTGATAAGTGTCTCACCTCTCCAAAGAAGACATTTTAATACTAGTTCCTTGTCTTCCTATTTTGCTTCATGCAATGGAAGTCCCCAAAGGGAGAAGTGCATCCTGACATGGATTATTGGTTAGTACAACATTTTCCTAATCTCATATAGACACAGGAGTGTGGTGCCCTAACACATAAGGGAAAATTCAAATCATGGTGGGAGGAGTGTCTAAAATTGATTACAATGTATCCTTAGGTACCATGAGACATCATACAGTTTTTAGGCCAGCACACAGCTATCACCTTACTCCCAAAAGGTGTTTTCATTCACACTCATGAGCTATCAAAGGCTCCCTTCACACCACTTCTATTATTTGTCACCATGGACATGGTAAAGTTATAAGTATCCAAACATAAATCTTTCATAGCCCAACATGTAAATCTACTATAAGCCATTTGACCTGGCACACCTATCCCTATAGTATAGTAACTAAAAGAAGCCACCAACTTAGCAAAAAAAGGGAAAATACAAGATTTCTTCAGATCAGTAATCAATGTCTTCTCCTTTGAGGCATAAGACATGAAGAATGAAAACTTGGCTAGATGATTTGAAGGCACCATAGATCACCAAATCATGCAAACTTCCATAGATGGGCATGGATGAACAAGAAGTCTACCAAGTCATGCTTGCAGTCATGGCTAGATATTTTTACAATAAAGAGGAGGAGAAGGAATTGTTCTTCTATAATGTTGTGTGCATGATTCTAGTATGAAATTAGGTTCCTCTAGAACTATGGGTGGACCTTTCATCTTACCTGCCATCCATTATTATTGATAATATATTTGAAGAAGTGGAGTAGCTATAGCAGAGGATAAACTTTTTCCACCCAAAATATACTCTTACATTCATAACTAAGGATATATTTGAACCTCTTCAAGAAATCCCACTAGAATGACATGTGTATAGATCTTGAACAAGACAAGAGGCTAGGGTTTCCCCTATAATTGAAGAGCACACATTTAGATGAACAATCACTATGTAAGAAACATAACTTGCCCCTTTCTCTACTTTACCACCATCAAAATGTAGGTTGGTCATGATTAGATGTAATAAGGCACAGGTTTTCAGATCAAAAATTTGACCAAATTATTTGCCTCCATCACCACAATCCTAGGAGGTTGAAGATTTCATAACTGAGAAACCCATATAAGCATAACAATAGGCCTTAAGGGAAGAAGTATCTTGCACAATAAAATGGTGAGTAAGGAAGGAAGAGATGAAGTAACATAAGGAGAAATCTTAGCAACAATAAGCAACTCAACAAGCCAAAGAATCCAAGGCCTCACAAAAGGCAAAAAACATAGAGGTTGATAGATAAAAAGCCATGGATTTGGCCAAGAAGTCCTATGAAGCTACTGACACAACCAAAAAACATAAGATGGATAAGTATAAAAGGAAAAAGAAGCTGAGATCACTATAAAAACTAAGGCAAAGGAAGAAGTGAAAGAAAAATAGAACACAATGAGCTAAGCACAATAGGCCATCAAAACTACAAAGCACACATAATAACAAGTAGAGGAAGCTATGAAGAAAAATAAGGAAGAATAAGATGAAGCCCTATGCTAACAACAAGCACAAGCATAGGTACAAGAAAAATAAACATATGCATAGGATGAGACTACAAAGGAATAAGCCAAGGTTATGGCCCTGGTAAAATAGAAGAGGAAATAAGAATAAGAATGGGTGCATAAGTTGAAGTCCAAGGAGGAACAAGCAAAGCTATAAGCTATGCAGGAAGAGATGAAAAAGAAAAAGGAGGAGGAGGAGGAGGAATCAAAAATAAAGTAGGTTGAAGATGTTGCATAACAACTCAATCTAGTAGCAAAGGCCATAATGTAGTAACAATATGCACCAGAGCAGCCTTAGGTAGAAGCAAAGTAGGCAACACAAGAAGAACAACCAGCTATAGCACATACTTGCCCTCAACTCCTAGATTTTCCGTTAGGAAGAATTTGGCTTTGGGATGCCCCAAAACTTGGTGCTTAGTGCACCATGTTTTCACTCCTAATTACCAAAATTCCATGACCAAACCCCTAAATAGATATGAGTACATTGGCCACATTTCCACTTAAGTAGGAGGCTTCCTTGGATGTCTCCAAGATCCCACTAAATAAATAATTAGAGGGTGAAATAAAATTTTAAGAATCAATTGCATAAAAGGTCACCTCTTTAGAGCTAGAGATGGATCAATCCAAGGTGAAGAATGTAGAGTTAAAGTCTTACCTTCATGATGTTATGAAGATGATCTAGGACACCTATCCATAATTGGTCACTCAAGCAATCAGGGACCAAGTCATGTCTGACCAACGTAGACTCAAGATGTTGGTCTTTGAGCTAATTAAGGACTGATGCATAGCTCAAAAACTCCACATAGTTGGCACATTAGGCTAGAATGTGAAGATTGAGGTAGCCACACTAATCACCTTACTAGAAGAATACTAGGTTAGGTTGGACATTATCATATTACAAGCATAACAGTTTACACACACCTTGATAGACTAGAAGAAAAAATTGGACAATTCTTAAGCCAGTTCTAACACTAACTTCACCATAGCCATAACTACCAAAATAACTATGGTCAACCACAACACTTCTATAGATGAGAATGATAAATACCTCTATGAATTATTCAATTTTTTAGAAAACATGCATGATAAACTTCTCAACTTATAGAGTGAGATTCTTCTCAATTCATTCACAGGTCTCCAAGCCCAACGCCACATAGATAAACTGGAGTAACTAAGTGGTGAGATCCAAATGTAGGTGAATAATACTAAGATAGCCATGCACATCATTGATGACTTAGAATTGAAGTAGATCATAAGATATCATGCACCACTATGTACCCTACTAATCATGGTCCAAGAGGTTATACTTGATTGGCATGCATACAAGACTGACCTATCTCCATTCTATAGTGAGGTTGCCCAGATCCTCAACACTATAGTGTATAAGTTAATGTCTGAACTCTAGTAGATCATCACTTAATACAAGTTTGCATAGTCGAAGGCCAAGGAATATTCTACCCAGTCATCATCTATAACCATGCCTCCATTAAGCTAAGTACTATGCAAGGTACTAATTTTGAAAATTTTTTATACAAGTTTTGTATTGGGGATGACTAGTAAGACAAGTGGGGCTAGAATGGTTGAAAACCCATAAAGGGTGGTGACCTAGTTATGCCAACTTATTGAAAACACAAAAGGGTAGTAGGTTGATATGCTACTAAGTTGAAAACCCAAAAAGGCAACTAAGTAGTGCATAAGAGGTGAAAACCATAATGGTGCCTTGAGTAATTACTGTGACTCTTACTAGTCTAACCACTTCTTCAAAATTTTCCCTTTGTGCACATTCAGATGATCTTGTGATGTTATCTTGGGATGAGACAACATTGTAAGTCTGATAAAGTGTTAGGATAAGAAATCAAATAGTAAATATGCATAGGATATTTGTTTGTATTATGTATTTAGTTTGTCAGATATATGTATATTTTGTCCTATCTCCATGACTTTTAATAGGTTAGAATATGAATAGACTCCTCTTTTGGTGCCAAGTATGAGAATAATGTGAACATTCATATACTACAAAGAACTATATATATGTATGTTTGTAAGAAGAAGAGAGTTCCACCTTTGAAGAGATCAATAGAGACTATTTTGGTTATGATTACCTATTGTGTTTCTTATTTTTTTCCTTACATGTATTCTCATGTTTAATGTTTATCTCATTTATATCTAATTTAATCCAAATGCTCTATACATGTTAATGAATTACTGGTTGTTCCTAATTCCTATTTAACACACAATATTCCATCTTTGCTATTCTTATATTTTCCCACCTTGTGTATGAATTCTCTACACTGTCCTGTGCACTAAAGTAAAACTTAGCTATCCTCATCCTTAGCATGTTCTGATGCTTTAAGTACCTTTATTAACAATAATCTTGAAGGGATTCATCATCATGTTATTTGAAATTGTGAAAATGTTCTAATGTAAGTTTTGGCACCTTGTGGATATTGAAACCCATGAATATTACATCTTCCAATTATAATAAAGTGGTTAAGGAACCCTTTGGGAAAATATACAACCAATTTTGAGCCTCATCAAAAATACTCATATGGAAAACTTTTAGAAACAATTTTTCATCTTGTGCCCTTTGACCAAAATAATGTACATAGATAATATTATGGTGGAATGGGTCTTTGTGTCTGAAAAAAAGTGGTAAATTTGGTAATTCAAAATATTATGGATAAGGATATTCAAGTATACATTTCACAAGAGGTTGATTATTGAATGAGGTTACATGTGTATTATCATTATGGAAATCCTTTTTCATTTGAAGTATAGAAACTTTATTTTTAAGATCCCCAATAATGGTCATCATAGACATTAGATATTCTATGGGGATAGACGTGTTTGTCATATGTGTTATCATTTATTTCAACTCACCACCTTTTTTTATTCTAGGCATATGAGTATCATTACACATGTATAATAAGTGCAAGTTCATGATCACTAAATTTAGGACATTTTGGTATTGGTATGGGATATTTAAACTTTGGTACATTTGGTATATCATTTGAATATCTTGTGCCATTTGAATAATTTGTTTAATTTTCCTTTTTTAAGGATATAACAATGTTAACTTCAGAAAATTTGGTAAGGACACCTTTTTTGATATAGAATTTGTTTTAAATGAAGGCAGGGGAAAAACATCACCCTTGAATAGAGTGATATTGTTTGGGAATGTAGGAGTGTTGGGGGGTTTAATTAATTTTATTGAAGACATGTCCTCTTTATGAGTTGTTTATAAATCAACCATAATCTCTTTATGTAATTTTTAGGTTTTGTGATGATCAAATGAAAGAACCTCTTGGTCATATGCACCCACTTTTTTGGTAAAATGTATAAGTTTGGTTGACTTGAATGGTTGGTAACTCAAGGATGTTTTTATAACCCCAACCCTTGCCTATTTGTATTGTTATGTTTAAGAGATATAGGGTGGGTATACCTTACTCATGTTTGCCCAATCTTTGGCCTTGATATCAATAATTTTACAAGTATTGAATGCCAAAGTCATATAATGGTGGTGTAGGAAGTATGGCTAAAGTATTTTTGTCTTCCTTAAGATGGATCAAATAATCTCTTGAAGTGGTGGGGGCATAGACATAATTAGAGAGATAAAATCTAGAACCATTTAGGGTATTTATATTACATGCTTTAGCACTTAAAATAATGCAAGAGTAGCCAATTTTAATTCCTTCCTTAAGGGTGAGTTGGAGAGTTTCATAATCATAGTCATCAAATCAATCAATATCATTCGTGATAAGAGATATGAAGTAAATAAATACTATGACAAAGTAGGTAATAAGTATCCTATAGGGTATGCTTAGGTGCAATAACATTCAAAGATTGGGTTCACTAAATGTTTAACCCTAAAAATCTAGATTGGGTTATGGGTTAAAGGGGATATAGATACCTTAGAGTATAAGGGTGATAAAAATATCTCTATAGCAGGCCAATTAGATGCTAAAATAAAATATTACATATGTTAAATTCATTAAATTGAGATAGGATAAAAACAATAAGTACAACTATGCTAGATATGGAAATAACAAAGAAGTGATGTACTTAACTTCAATTAATGCTAATGCAATTTTGGATCTAGAACAAGTAGAAATTAGGGTATAGGGAGATTCTATAATAGTCATTAGATTATAGATCTGACACTTCTAACACTCTAGACACTAACATTATCCTAGGATCATTGCATCAATTCTACTATTTAGGTTCAACACAAGTGTCTTGTATCAAATAGTTGCTAGAACATGATGCAACCACCTGGATGCTTCTATATTTTAGTTTGTCTTTACTCTGGTGCATTTAGATCTAGGTAATAGATTCACTCCTTTTGAAATGGAAAAACCTTAGTTATCCATCTTCATAGTGACCTTGGGGAAAAATGGGTTAGTGGGTACATGATGTCAAGCCGATCCCAAATACCCCACTATCATAGGTCATTACCTACATAGTCAATAATCTAGAAGAGGGCCTTAGACTCATGTAGTTATCCTTTACATGTTGGTTTGTGTGTGAATCTTATAATATGTGCAAAGTAAGTACAACAATGACCTAGCTTGTAACTTGGAAAATTAGGCTATTGGGCTACTCATTTAGTACTTCAGACTTATATATGTGTTATACCTATGATTGGTATGTAAATAGGTAAACTTTGTTTAATTGAATTCTCTTTCAATGCTCTCTGATAAGAATAGTTAGTATTATTCTCGTGTTGGTAGGTGAAGAATGAATGAAGGTTTATCTTGAATTTATATCAATCTATTTGGAATAATAAATTGTATTAAATAAATTCAACTATTAAGATACATTTCATTTTCAAAATAGATGACTTTAGGGAACTAGACACTTGCATCGATATAGTATAGTAACATTGATGCTACTGTCTATAATAGGCATTAGTGTCTAGGGAGTAGGAAAGTAGGTACAATTTTTGAGCTTATAAAGATGGATGATATATATACTTTAAGAATTATAGTAAAGATATAATACTTGGGTCATCAAAATAAGGCTGGTTATACGAAGAGATATAGGCCAAGGGGCACAAGATAGAACATATGTGACATGCAGAAGTGAGAAAGGTCTATAACTGAGAGGAATAACCAAGGTCTAAGTTTGATAAATGTAAAAGACTGAGGTGCTATATAATCATGAAATATCATCTCTAATATCCATGCAAGGTCTTTTTTCTTTGATAATATTCCACACAAAGTCTTCTTTTGAAAGTGGATTCTTTTACAACTATAGATGGTGACCATTGACTATCAAAGAGAATCTTATCAAATCAATTTTTTGTAGCTTGATTTATCCATTTTAAAATACATTCTCTATCTAAAAAATACCAAGTTATATGGCTCTCAAATTCCCTTTGTGGTCCATAAAGTTGTAATCATAGAGTGGAGCCTAATATCTTGGTATAAATTCTCATTTCTTAATGAATCAATCATGCCATTTGACTCACTATTATTGAACCATTCATGTATGTTGCAATGATTACCTCTGTATTTAATTTAAGGCATTAAGTTACATAATTATGTACTTTTATGCTTTAGACAAGTCTATACCAAGATCTTGGGAAGTCTTTAGAGTTTTGAGTTCAAATTATACGAGGAGAACATCTTTATTTCGATATACCAACTCATATGGCATAAAATTTGTTTTGGTCTTCCATGTTGTTCAATATTCCCATACAACCTTAAGAATTCATGCTTCTAAATCCCAGTGGTGCATAACTACTATTTATGTAATGATATTTTCTAATTATTTGTTTGTGATCTCTAATTGGCCATTAGATTGAGGATGATATAGATTAGAATTTTTGTGCCTGATTTCATACTCATGAACAAGGGATACAATCAAATCAAAGGTGAATTGTATTACCTGATCTATAACTATCTCTCTTGGAAATTTATATCTTATGAATTTATTTTTGTATATAAATTATACAACTTTATTGTCCCTTGCATGTGTTAAATTTTTCACTTCTTCCCATTTGTTCATGTAATATGTATATACCAATATGTACTCCATTTTATTAGTTATTGGATATATCATACCAAAATAATCAATCCCCTATTTTTCAAAAATCTCTAATGCCAATTGGGGTTAGAGAGGTATATATTTAAAACATGTGGGTATCCCTATATATTGACATCTATCACACTGGTATGTATATGTGATAGCATATTTATGTAGGGTGGGCTCTTAGTAGCCTATAATCAGGATCTTAGATGTAAACCTCTTTGAAATAAAATTCCCCCAAAAGATTCATCATGACATGATCAGAGTATTTCAACTACTTCATCATCCCTACACTAGTACATGATTAAGTCTGACAGGTGTAAAATAAGAACCCTGAGACCCATGAGTATTTCTCCATGAAGTGGCATTTCTATTTTGGGGAGAAATATTATGGGATTAGTCCTGCAAATAGATAATTATAATTTTTACAAACTAAAGAGTGTTAATTGATAAATAAAAAATATGCTCATTAGGGAAGGAATCATCTAACATTAGACTATGTTATTTAGATGTTATTCTTGATTAAAATTACACTACTACTTTATCCTTGCCTAATCTATCTATAACAGTAATGTCAAAATACTGTAAGAGTAATCATTATCTCATTATTCTTCCATTAATTATTACTTTGTTCATTTAATACCTTATTACAACATGGTGAGTGTTAATACAAACCTCATAACCCATAATATAATGTCTAAATTATTGATGGTGTATATTATGCAAGTAATTCATTCTCCATCATGGTGTAATTTAGATTCACTTCCTAGAGGTTTTTATTGATAAATTATATAACATATCTCAAATATCCTTGTTTTTATTTTAGGATAGCTCATAGTGTGGTATAAAAATCATCTATATGGATTTTGAAAGGTAATTTCCAATATGAACCTCGTGTAGAGACATAACTTAACATTTAAGCCAAAATATTGTACTTGTGACCACTCTTTTATACCCACTTAGCTCATGCTCATTCCAAAGTTTTTCGACTGCCTTCCTTCACTTTATATACATATGACCCATTCCTATAAATGTCTAATGATATTATAATATCCATATTTCTCATTCAAAATAGCTCAAGCCTATCCTAATAATGATTCATACTCCTAACTTAATTGTCTTTGCTCCTTAGACTATTTTATCTTGAATTGAATAAATGTAGTAATTAATCCTAATTTAGATAGATGAAATATAATAATGCATGGTGCTAAAAATACAATTTTAAATATCAAATTAAAGATAAATGACTAAAATAAATGAAATAAAATAATGAAAAGCAATATTAACCTATGCAATTGAATAATGAACTCAGTGTTTTATCCATCAAGTTGACTATGTTGATTAAAATAATGTGGAAATATGAAAACATAATCAAACCCAGAATCCTCCCAAAAGCTATATCTAAGCTCGCATAAGGACATAAAAATTGGATAAGGATAGGATCATTAGTCACTATTAACTTTGCCTGCTAATTTTTTCCTTTGGTAGAAAATAGGAATTTATGACATAGGCACATATGATATCAAAATATAGGCCTTCATGCACTAATTTTGTCTCCAAAAATGCATAAGAGATATTCAAATAACTTCTTGAAATTGAAAACCCTAGTATGTCATGTAATGATTGAGTGAACTATGAACATGGATTAGAGGGAATGTAATTGCGCTGAGCTAGCCCCAATCATATCCATGATGACTAAATGTTGTCTACATATCTAATACTATAAAAGGTAAATCAAGCCCAATGTAGTTCTCCCACTTAAGTGTTTTGTGCAATTTTTGGTCCTTTGACTATATGAATGCATCTATAATCAAATTTAATAGTTGATCATGTGGGATTAGAGATTCATAAAACTAGTTTTAAACTTGGTTGAGGATTGATTGAAGTGTTTAAAACTTGAATTGGGAAGAATAGGGAACCTTTACTTAATGTGCACTTGTGTCAATAAACCTTTAAATTGAAATCACCTAGTCATTTAATAATTGGTTTGAGTGTGATTAATAGAAATTATAATGGGATGACCACATGATATGAATCCTAAAAACATGAAGGATGACCTTGGGAGGGTTTGATTTGAAAATATGATCATTGGTAGGAAATGGATATAATCATTGGATAGGGATATGATTGACGGTCGTTGTTATCCCTATATATAGTTCTTGTCCCCTAAGGAAACATGTTAAACTTTTTGTTTCGATTGAGGCATACATATGCATAGTGGTGTCTTTAGCAATTATAACATTTGTGTGTGTGATAGATGATGGTTATAAGATAAAATACATCCTCTTTTAAGCTTAGGATAGGGTAAGGTAGGAAAATAGGTACCAATTAAGTGCATAATATAATTAAGGATATAATGGCTAAAATAGGCATAATCAAGTATATGTGACCATATTTATTTTACTACATTCCCCGCTTTAGTATATAAATGAAATTGTTAGATTAAAGTAAAGTCAACCTTAGTACGTAAAACACACTTTGTATTTGAGTAGAATACTTCAATCATGAATGGATACATACACCTTGGAAAACCTTAAAAAACACATGAAGTAGTTATTATATTCCTTTTAAAACTGAAATTTGAAAGCTTGAATTTGAAAAAAAATTAAAACTGTTTGAACTTTGATAATTTGTAATGTGAAGTGAATTTTGCTGAATTGAAAATTGCTTGTATTTTGACAATTCAAAAATTGAAAGGATAGTATGTAATGAATACACTTATATGTGTATAATTGATTTTTGTTCTTTATGACTTTTCTTGGTGATGATGCTTCCTTGAAGCATTGGAGAGTGAGTTCCTCCCATGAATTACTTTGAGAAGATGGTTCTTTCACTAAACCATTGGAGAAGATTGAGAGTGATCAAACCCCAACTTGAACTTTCATTTTTAGAATGAAAATAACACCCATTGAGGGCCATTGAAACCAAAATTTACTTCATATAGTATTATTAACTTGAATATGTGAAGAGGTTGAAATCCAATAAGGATTCACACACATAATATTGAAGTGCTTAATGAACTCCAAGTCATGCACTATGCACCTGAACTGAATAAACCACTACAAATGGTTTATAAATTTAATTACAACTTTTTTCTTGAAATTCATGATAACAAGATAATGGAGTACACCCATGCTTCTACCTTATCTATAACTAAAAAAATATAATGAATAATGTGGCATAAAACTATATTATGTCCCCATTGTAATTGTAGAATTTAAAATTGTATGTAAATGCTCATTGTAACTTCTATTTAAAACTTTGAAACTATGTGAATTTTCTCTTCAAAATTGAAATATAAGTTCATATGCATGGCATATGCCCTTATAATATGTGCCAATAACTATTTGAATCAACATTTTTCAGATTTTAAATTATCTCATGCATGATAAGGCCACTGAAATTCCATTATTGAAGTGAGGGATTTGTTCCTAAAAAATAACTCATATATAAAAAAAATTTAACTTGAAACCTACATAATGAAAATGTTATCATTGAATGTGTTAACATAGAAAGTTTTGAATTTTTCATATAGTTCAATAAGAAAGCCTATAGAATGTATCAATTAAGATCATAGGATTAGAAATAGAATGAGTTTGTTAGTATGTTAGGAGTGCATGATATGGATCACACCACTTATCAAGATCCATCAAGCTCAACAAGTGCACACATAACAAACACAATGATAAAAAAACTTAAATAGAAAGGCCAAGGGCTAAATACAAAGACATGTTCAAATGTCCTAAACAACATGCACATATAAGATTAATGTCACATAAATGGGACATGTTCAAATGCCACACATACATAGGGGAAAGGGGCAAAAGTAAAGACATGTTAAAATGTCACATTATAAATATAAACTCATAGAGATGTATCGATTAATTTTTAGACACAAGGTTTAAGGGAAAATACAATAGAAAGTGAAATTTTAATCTAGTATATACAATTAAACAACATCTATGGACCATCAAATTAACAAAGGTAGTATAAACTATGTATGTAGAATGTGATCATATCCTAGAAAATAACATGTTCACTTACACTATATAAAATATAATTGTTAACAATACATTTGCAAATAAGATGAAAGTTCAATAGTCTAGGGTTATAAAATGATAACACCTACATATTACCACATGTTAGTAAGATGCCCCTAGCTTATCAAGACCAATGGGTAGAGGAAGGTCCAACATCATAATCTTGTGAAATAGTTGTATGACCTTCACAACACTAATGAATAATAGTTAAATACATGTGTGATATATAAATAATATGATATCTACTAGTATTGAGATAAATATCATATTACAAAGATGTAAACTAGTTTTCCAATCATGCTTAGGTCCTAATTTTGAATTTTTAAAAAGATTTGAATGTTTTTACATTTTTAAAATATACATATTTTTTGTATTTTTAGTATATATCAAATCAACAAGCTAAAAAAAAGTGAGGTATCAAAAATAATAATAAGGAAAGATGATTTGAATAGTTTCACAACAAGTGTCAATGTGAAACATGTACAATGATAGGTTTAAATAGCCGAATATAAGGAAATTTCCCTTATGGAATGGGAATTAAAAATGTTGGAAATTTTTAGGAGCCTAAAAATGTATGTAAATAACTGATTATATATTCTCATTTCATTAAATGTACACTTGTCGTAACATGTCACATGTATAAATAAGAAAGCTTGAAAAATGGAACATTTTGAATGAATAATAGTGAATTGCATACTAAGACTGACTGAGTAGTGCATAATTTGAAATACTTGAGGCTTTTTGTACTAAAATTATGAATTATAGGCATAAAATTGTAAATAAAAGGATTGACCAACTGGGATAATAATGGTAAATGATTATTAGCAGTGTTGGGTGATTCTATCCTATGGGGAAAATGATAAAATTGAAACAGAGACTATGTAAGTAGGGAAATAAATGATGTTGGTTAGCATGTTTGACCATTATTTGAAACTATCTAGATCTAGGAAATATAATTGAAGGGCCAAGAGGCTAATAAGTCAAAAAAATTATAGGGCATCTAAGAATGGATCAAATGATCGTACATGCAAACAAATAGAAGAATATGGTGCAATAATCCAGAAACTATGTACAATAAGATTTTTATTTTTTTCATTATTTGAGTATGTTTGATTTTTTTTGATAATTTAATATTCATGTCTCATCTATTAAATCATAATCATAATAATTGAAGCTCCTAGATTTGTATAAATCCATATCATACTCATCCTTTATGTGAAAATGTAATGCCTTATTGGTTAGAATATATAGTAGCTTGCATTTTTTGTAACCAAGATGTACCCAATGTGAATGGTTATTGATAGGCATGAGGCATGACCCATATCCTTGTATTATTTGAGTCCACAAGTAATTGGATATGTGTTATATCCAAGGGATTCCTCCAATGTGCACTATGATGTAAATATTTGATATTATATCCAAGTTATGGTATTCCCCTCACATTAAAATATGTGTCATTTTGTGTAGGATTAATATAAGTATGCTTAAAATAAGGCCCCTACATATATATTGTGATTTTAAAATTACTTCATCGAATACATTTTTTACTAACTATAGGTGTGGGTAATATGTTTTGTATCTTTGTGTTAGATGAAGCTTGTTGATCCTATAATAGTATAATGATGCCATCATGTTTGTAATTTTGAATTTTTTTTTTACAATGATTTTTCTTATGTCTTGTGATTCTATGATAAACACAAAATGACTTTCTTTCTGTGTAAAAATTGTGTTTTTGATTGATTTTGAGTAGTGGGTAGTGATATAATCTTATTGTCAAATAGAATTTGTAATAGTATTGTAGGTGTATCTCGGTGCAATTTTATTAGTAATGATTGCGAAACATTAGCATATATTATTTACACATTATTGATATAGTTACAAATAAGTGCTATATAAGAACTATAATTTTTATTATTTTCATTTTCATGTTTAGGCATACCTAATATTTGTTTACCTTTTTAATCTAATTGAGTTATAGTAATTGTCTTTGAGTGATATTGATAAACACATAGGGAAATAAGTGTAAAATAAAGTATGTGACAAATAGATATATAAGGGATTGAATTTTAACTTATGTATTTGATCATCTATTATATTAGCTTCATCCTCATCACTATTATAATCAGAAACATGTCCATCTTGTATATATGAATTAATAAACAACAAAAGATTAGGTATGACCACTTACAGATTTTGTGTATCTTATTTCTTCTATGGAATGTCTTTGTGTTATACTTGTGGCTCTATTTTTTATTTTTTTACCTTTACCTCCTCAAAGCAATCTGAATGTGAAGTTTGTCTTTGTAATTATTGGTTTTGTTTACATTATTTTTCTAACCTTGCATTTAATTTAATTTATGAACTTTATTTTGAATCTTTTCTATTTTTATTTTTGATTGATCAAGTTAATTTTGTGTGTGATATAGTTCTTGTTATCCATACACAATTGTGTTTAATCTATTCACTTGTTGGTATTACTTGATTATCTAATTTCATATGTAAATTTTTAATCCCAAGTAATTATTTGAGAAGGAATAATAATGAATGGATTATCTAATTATGAATGAGATTGTTAGAACTTATAATACTAGAAGGGAGTATCATCTGCAAGGATTAATAAGAGTATCCTTCAAGAATAAATTTTAAACATTTGTGTGAAGTATAAGGTATTATTTCCATCATGTGTATCCAAGGTCACCCTAATATTAAATTGTAATATAATTGATTGGTCATAACATGAAATAAAGTAGACACTATTTTTGGTCCCAATGTTATGTCTAAGGAAGTCAATCTAAGAACTTGTTTTGAAGCACCATCAAATCTTGTGATGGTTTGATCTATTTATTGAAGGCTAGCAATGCTAATACCTAATTATTTTAAGAACAAACTAGTAAAGATGTTCAATGTTAACCCAATATCAATTAATAATCTCTTAATACCTTTATTTTGTGTTCTTACTTAAATGAATAATGGGAAGTTTTGTGAGACTACATCTTTTGTTATAAATTCACCATTTTCAAAAGTGATTGCTATTTTTGTATCCCTAAAATCATTAATGATTGAATCAAAATCACTAAGTTGTGTATCAATAAGAATAGTATTTTACCTTAATGCTTCATAAATAATGTCTTGATAAACTAATGAGATCTTTAGTAAATCTAAATTTGAATTTTTTTGGGGTATTATTTAATTTGTCTAGAAAATATTATCATTATGACTGAATTTTTTGTCTTGTGGGAGGAGGGGGTTGAAGAGGAATGCATTAAATTCCCCTATGTTATGGTGGCCTACTTCATTGGTCGATAACATCTTGGACCATCAAATCCAATATAAGTCATGGGAAAATAATAGAAGTGGGATGGTAACTGTTATAACTTTAAAGTATAAGAGGATCAATAAAAGGTGTCATACATGGTATTTATCACATAATTACAATGGGTAATATTTTTGATTAGATATTGAAACAATGACAATATATTACATTGTGGGGGAAGGTTTAATTAAGATGTATGGTATTTTGAATGTGTGGTTGTTCTTGTTCATATGTTATGATTGATTTGAAAACAATTAAGCATGTTTGTATTTTATCCCATATACCCATATGTATGTAGAGAAAACATGAGTAACAAAATATAAAGGTACACATGTTAGGTTGTGGAGCTAAAAGCTTCATTGATGCAGACATGGAGAAGGCCATTGGAGGGGTTGCTGAAGGTTGCTGAGTGTCAGAGCAACCGGCGTCGGTCTGATCAGCTGACGTCGGCAGGATAGTGAAGAGAAGCAACCAACGTCGGTCAGGGATCAGCCGACGTCGGTCATCTCCAGGTAGACAGGGACCGACGTCGGTCGCCTGTGTGGTTTGACTGCGAGTTTATTACGGGCAATTAGTTGACGAACCAAGTGTTTGCATGATTAGAGCTAATTATAGACTGAGAGCTGCGGATCTAATTATTGTAATTAGATGTCTAATCATTGTTTGGATGAGATCTATATAATAGACTCATGGTTGTATTGTAAAAGTGTGCTAGGGAGTAAGAGAGCAAACAACTCCTTCAAAGAGAGGTAGAGCAATGGTGCGTTCCTCTTAGTGCCACAGTACCAGGTGTGTGGGTGCTGGATTGGAGAATCAACAGGGTTCTTCATGTATGTATGATCTTGGTCAGCATGGCCTTTATAGGAGATCTGCATGGTAAGTAAGATCGTTGATCTGCAGGTGTATGTGTGTGCAAGGTCAAGGTTCACAGGTGTGTAGAACCAGGTTGATTTGCAGGTGTGCAAGATCAGATAGGATAGCAACACAATAGGGAGCAGAATCAGGCAGGATCTACTTGGAGTATAGGTGTGTACTCAAATAGAGCAAAGAGGAAGGCAAGGGAGTTCCTTCCATAAGTATGGTCTGTTGAATTGTAGGTTGTTGTAGGTTCATGGGAGATCTACTTGAAGTACGTTGAGTACTTGTGGAGTGCGTGGAGCACTTGTGGTGTGCGTGGAGCACTGGAGGTGAACACCAACTTTGTGTTTGAGTTGGGTGTTGGGACCTGAGAGAGAGAGCTTTGAGGAGAGAATTACTGTTCACTTGAGGTGTGGGAAGCCTCTGAAGAGGTGGTGGAGAAGAAGTGGCATCTTATTTATTGTATTCTTTTCTGTATGAGTATTAATACAAGTTGTGTATTGTCTCTCATATCATGTGTTATTTTTGAATTCTAGTTACTTGTGATTTTGGTTAATTTCCGCATATTAAGTTGCTTGGTTTGGTAATCAACTGTATGCTTTCGGTGTTTCACATATCCTGACAACACACAAGGATAAAAAGTAGCATTAAAGTATAAGAAAAGAAATTATAATGATTGGAGATTTGAAAAATTTAAAAGATTATAACACTAAAGAAGACCTAGGGTTTAACAACATTCAAAAAATAAATGGGTTCACCAAATGTTTTATCTTGAATTGAATTAATGTGGTGGTTAATATTAATTTAGATAAATGGAATAAAATAATGTAGGGTGATAAAAATTCACTTTTAAATAGAAAATTGATGATAAATGACTAAAGTGAATGAAAAAAAATAATGACAAACAAGACTAAACTATGTAATTAAAGAATTAACTTAGTTTTTTTATTCATCAGGCTGACTGTGTTGACTGAAATAATATAGAAACATGAAAAGAGGATCAAACCTATAATCCTATCAAAAGATAGATTTGATATCACACAAGGACATGAATGCTAGATAGTGACATGATC
Organism: Torreya grandis; assembly: GCA_037957365.1. NCBI lineage: Eukaryota > Viridiplantae > Streptophyta > Pinopsida > Cupressales > Taxaceae > Torreya > Torreya grandis. The sequence goes on from JARHVA010000041.1 coordinate 2,117,591, forward strand.
ATTGGTCTCTATTATCCCTACATGTCAATTTTTCCTCTTGTAAAAAATAATAATTTATGGCACAGTCACATCTGATAGCAAAATATAGGTCTGTATGCATTAATTTCATCATTGGAAATGCATAGAAGATATATGGATGATTTATTTAAGTTAAAAACCATAGTATGACATGTAATGATTGAGTGACCTATGAGCATGGGTTAGAAGAGTGAAATAAAGCTAAGCTAGCCCTAATCACCCCCATGATGATTGAATGTTGCCTACATATCCAATACTCTAAAGAGGGAAATCAATCCCAATGTAGTTCTCCCACATAAGTGATTTTTAAATTTGTGATCCTTTAACTATATGAATGCATATATGTGAGATTAGGGCTGCACAAAACTAGTTTTAAACTTGGTTGAGGACTGCTTGAAGTACTTAGAACATAAATTGGGAAGAATATATAACCTTTTATCAATATGAACTTATGTCAATAAACCTTTGAATTAAAATCACATAGTTGTGTAAAAATTGATTTAAATGTGCTTTTATATCAATTCCAATAGGATGGACACACACTAGGAAGCATAAAAACATGGACGATGACATTAGGGAAGGTTTAATCTTAAATTATGATTGTTGATAGGAAACAAATTATTATTTTTGGATAAGGACAAGATTGATGGTCATTGTTGTCTCTATCTGTCACTCTTATTCCCGAAGGAAATTTGTTAGACTTTAGGTCTGAACTAAGGCATACAAATCCATAATGGTGTTTCTATTAATCATACCATTTGTGTGTACGATAGATGATGGTTAAAAGATAAAATAGGTCATATCTTAAGCTTAGGATAGGGTGAGGTATAAAAATAGGTACCAATCAAGTGCACAAGTTATTTAAGGATAAAATGCATAAAATGAGCATGATCAAGTATAGGTTATCATATTTAGGTTACTATATAGGTAAAAATTTACCATTTGAACAAGAGTGCTTCCCAGTCCTATCCATTTATTTTGGTCACTTCATCATACCAAATAATGGTTAGTTACTCAAATTTAAATTCAAGTACCAAGTCATCTTGCACACTTATTAAATCCTATCTAATTGATCATTATAAATACATATTTTAAAATCATTTTTCACATAAGAGGTTTCCACATTGAAAAGAACCAAAATTTTAACTTCACATTGAGAGTAAATTCCCTATTTCTTCCTATTCTAAATAAATACAACCCTAATATCCTTGAGTTAAAGTCTAAGTATACTTCTAAGGTCATAATTCATGGTTGAATCACTTAATCTCATAAGAATTACATAAGCATCTAGCATTACACTAGTCTTTCACACACACCACCATAGGCATGAGATAACTATATAAAGTTTGATCTCTCCTTGGAGTATTGGTATGTAGGAGCATGAGATAACAATATGAAGGGGTGTTGATGTATAGCACAACTTCAACCACTAACCCCTTTTTCCTTTTTCTTATTCATTAATCTTTGCCTATCAAGCTAGGGTTACAAGTAAATAATACAATACATAGTTATTTTCATAATAGATCAATAGATCCTGCATAACTATATGATTCACCCAAGTGAAGTAAACTTGCCATATTAGTCACAAAACACAAAACCCTATAGGACACTAGTGTTCCCTAAGTATAAAAATGCCCTGTGACCTTATCTGAATCTAACGACCTTATCTATATAGAAAGTAAAACATTGTTCCTCATTCACAACATCATCATAGATCCTCCCAGCCAATTTCATAGTTTCTATCTTAGCATAACATTCTAGTTTTTGAGCTAAGTTATTTCTTTTTTGCACTTCCCCTTTTAGAATTTTCCCAAATATAGTAAGTTATAAATCATTTCATGTCATTTATTACATATCTATAAAATTCTTATTTTAGAGAATAGTTTTTTAATTAAAGTAATTAATTCTCTTTTTACCAAAATTTGATAATACATATTGGTGAACCTATTTGCTATTCAAATGTTGAATAACCCTAACCATATATGTTTCTAGGGTTTTTATCCTTATTTTTGTTATTTTTAATTTTTGTCCTACGATTTTTTATATTTGATAAAATCTTTGTTTTCATCAATTTTTAATTTTTCATTTCATATTTTATGCACTCTAAAAAAGCTATTTCTACCTCCCTTAATAAGTGCTAGATTAAGTGGAATTATAATTGAGCGTACTCATATTCCTTTTGTCAAAACACATAACGTGGATAAGAACAAGGGTATATTATAACCTTAATATGTTAATGACCAACATAAGCATGTGGAGGCCAATGATGCTACTTTAGAACATGAGCAATATGATCAAAATAACCTTGGTCCTCAAGATGAACACTAAGATGTAATCAAACCTATAGGTGATGAACAATCATAATTTAACAAATTGGAAATCATTAAATTTTTTTGAGAAATAATATGTGAAAAACCTCTCAACTATCAAATAATTTTTCAAACACCGTTGGACATAAAAATTATAATTATGGCACCATCACTTGAGACATTTAATCCCATGGATATAGATTTTGTACCACCATTTACTATGGGGGAAACCCAAGGGATTCGATAGATTAATATGTCAATTCATACTCAAACATCATGAACAATGCCTTTGATTAGAACACATTATTCTTATCTCAATGCATAATCTATTATGCATGAGATTCAATCTCTAAAAACTAATGTGTTACATTTGGAATAAGGTGGTTCAAAATCTAATCAGTGCTTGATTCTCACACTCTTTTTTAGAATCCATCAACACAACACATAACAACATATCCTCTACCTACAAGTTTTGTGGTACCCAAACTTACACTATAAGATGGAAAGGGTGACCCAGAATAACATCTAAAATCATTCTATGTGGCATATTTAGACTTTATGTCCAATGATAGGTTATTGACAGTTATTTCAAAAGAGTCTAAAATAATATGATTTAAAATGTTTTTATAATTTACCTCATCAATCATTTCATGCATTCAATCTATTGGTCAATATGTTTTTATAACATTTTTAAACCAATAACAATGAGATTATTTCATATGCTAAGATTGCCAACTCAAACAAAAATCTAATGAGATTATCATAAAATATGTCTTAAGGTACAAGACTATGTTATCTAAAATGAAAAATTATATGGTAGATAAGGAATTTAAATACATCTTCAAGCAGAGTTTGTTTTTCCCACTACATGAATCCATAATGTTAAATAAGTATTTATCATTTAGGGATTTATGTCACATGGTAAAAGAAAGAGAGGTCAAATTATTGGCAATGAATAAGTTTGTTAGAGGTTTCTCAATGATGTCTCCAAGGTGACCAAAGATGTTGATGAGGTGTCATGTGTGCTAGAATGACAATGATAAAGTGTGCTTCAATGAGCTTCAGTGTTCCCACATGGTTCTTCAGTGTTTAACTTAGTAAGGAATTTGATGGATAATATTGATGATATAAACATGTTGTATAGACCTTATGGGGTGTTTTGAGTTCTTGGAGTGCTTATGGAAGTAAATGGAATTCATTGGAACAATCATATGAGTGTATAGGCTCAAGTAGTCATCTTGATAGATAAATCTGAGTGACTAGTTTGATGATGATATATTTAACACGTGTGAAGGTTTTAAGAGTAGTTTGATACATGGATGGATTCCCCTATGTGAAGATATCATATGGTTCAAATTTTAGGCCTAAACATGAAGCGTAGCAAAATTTATTAAGCTACAAAGTTGGATTCTTAGATAGAGTTTACTAAGTTCCCATACCCAAATTTGAATTATCAAGATCTACGGTGAGCATTTAATCAGATCATAAAACTAACAAAAAATGTTTAATCTAATTGGATAAGGATCCAATGAAGTGGTTTAAAGTCAAATAGTTAAGATTGCATGTAGGGCTTCCAAGTGGTAGAATTTCATTGGATTCAAATAATAAATGTGTTTAGAAGATGCATGGGGTTACCAAGTGAGGAAGTTCATTGGAGTCAACTAGTCAATGTGCACAGAAAGCACATAGGGTTGCCAACTGGCACGATCATGGAAGCATAGATAAATGATCAATGGTGAGTGATTAAAGATAAAGAATAGGCTACTCAAAATGAGATAGATGGAGTGTGTTTGTTCATAGTTTCCAAGGAGCATGAGATGATGTCAAAGTGTCTAATGTTTAACATTAACACAGTGACCGTTGGAATTTAAATATTCAAATTAATGAGGGAAAAATAGTCTATAGTTATTGAGATATATATTTTGATCCAAGATGAATTTATTGATGTAGTAAAATGAAAAGTTGTAAAGGACTTCAAGAAGCATCTAGAGAATCTAGTTAGAAGGTTTAAATGTTTGGACAATCAAAATTATTGATCTTCAAAGTTAACTATGTGTTTGACCATGGTCTACAAGTGACACGAGAAGGATAATTGAGTTGTTCTTGATAATATTTTAATATTTTTAGTTGAAATAACTATTGGAAAATGTTCTATAATCCATTAAGAGTATCTTTATGGATTATGGAGGTTTAATCAATCCATATTTAGTGTGAACAAAGGCTTAGTTATTGACTATGTTTATTAAATGCACTGACAAATTGAGTGACCATATTGAAAGAGCAAGTTGGAAGATTAATGAGAAAATTGAAGATGTAAATGAACATGGAGATGTTATATAAGTCTCTAAAGATTATGAGAAGGAATTGGTTGTCATAGTTTACCCCTGATCAGTTATGGAGAGTCAAAATAGCTTAACTATATTTTGACTGTATATAACCAGTCCGAGTGGTCATTTTGAGAGAGTTGATTTAAATGATTAGAGCCTATGTTAAAGTGTCCAAAGGTTGAAAATGTCCTTTAGAGTTCACCCATGTGATCTAATCATATATATATGTGAAATATTTGAGTTTTTACTTTAAAAGTTTGAGACTGTGTTTTTTGTATATGCATACGTAAAGAGCAAGGAGACCTAACTGGTAGGTTCGAGTGTTGAGTTGGTTTTATAGGTGGCATAGAAAAATGAGGGAGTAAGAAAGGGGATATTGGAGATAATTTTGATGTGTTCTAAGCATTGGTAAAGGATGAAGGTGGACCAAGTAGTCTCACATGTAATGTGTGAGTATGAAGGCCTAATTGTTTTAGGTCTCACCAAGACCTAATGGTGGTTTGGGGCTAATGAGGTAATGATCAACCTATGAAGAGTGTGATTCTCACATGTAACATTAGTATGGACCTATTTTAAGTGTGGTTCAAATATGTAAAGTGTCTTGGTTTACCAACATGGGTTAAAGGAAGAGAGTGGATAAATACAAGACATAATTGGACTAATAATGTTAGTTGTGAAAGTATGGATTCAAGTGAAGAAGAGAACCTTTGAAAGAGAAGGTACAGGTTAGTTAGGACCATTAGAGTGTGAAAAATATTAGACATGTTTATCTAATGAAATTTATTTAGGAGAACATAGAGGTCATTAGACCTAATGATCCTAAAAGAAGTAGTTTGAGCAAGTTATTCCTAGAGGCAGCTTGAGATAGATTGGAGGTGAAGAGTGGAGACAAAGGTGATCATCATCAGTTAAAGAGAAGGAATAGGTGTTCAAGTTGATCTATTCAATTATTTGAGTTGGTGATTATTTACTTATGGGGTTGGTTCCTCCTTGAAATTTAAAGATTACTAAAGGTCTAGTTGTTGTGGGTGCTCAGCTAGACATGGGCAATAACTCCTTGTGGGATTGGTGTCTCATTAAACTAAGGGATGGGTGTTCCTTGATCAGTTAGTGCTGGTCGAAATATTGGATCTTATTTTATAAGACTATAGTCTATCTTGTAAGGTTTAGTGGGTTTTATCCCATAAGAGGGTTTCCACATATATGATGTATTCTTGTGATGTATGCTTTGGATGCATGTGATTTCATGTTTATGTTGCTTGATCAAGTTGATGTATGCTAAATGTTTAAGAGTTTGTAAATGGAATTGGATTATCTAGCATTAATAATTCACCCTCCCTCTCAGTGATTATACCTCTAATAATTGGTATCAGAGTAGGACCTTTTGTGTAAGTTTAACCACTTGAAGGTGATCTAAGGTACAAAGATAGATAAGCAGTTGAGGAAAGAAAATATTGAGTTAAGATCAATAGCTAAAAGTCTTGAAGAATAGATTATCATTTTGAGACTAGGAAGATTAGTCTAATTCCAAGGATGATGAACATGAGATAAGGCCTAAAGAGATTAATGAACAATTCATGAAACATAGTGAAAAGATAAGTCATCTTAAAACCAAGTTTGAGAGATTAAGTGAAATAGTCAAAGAAGACAAGATGACCATGCAAGATCTTGAGGATTAGTTAAGGGTTACAAAGACTAATATGAGTTCAAAATAGGAAGAATACAAACATCTCAAAACTAAGTTAGAAGAGATAAATTCCAAGTTGAGTTCAAAGTAAGGTAAGCATGATGAATAGAAGCCCAATCTTGATTTTGTAAATATGATTGGAGATCAATCATGTAGATTGAAGGATGACATGGATAAATAAGCTAAGAGGTATAAGGAGACTATCCAAGTTTTTAGAATTTATTTAGAGGTTGTAAGTTCAAGTATGATAGCTAAAAAGGATGAGAGTGTTCAATTTAAGACCAAGCTCGATTCATTAAAGGATGAACATGAGAAATTTGTTGTTAAGGTAAATAAGACTGAGAAAGAGAAAGATAGGTCAACTCAAGATAATAGGGATGAAAACACCAAGATCAACAAGAAAATATCCTTCAGGTAGACAAATGACATGAGGTATGAAAGATATTTTAATGGTCATTGTTATGCTTATCACAAGTTTATTCATAAGGTAAGAAACTATATAAGGAAGAACAACTGGTTAGTTAGAGGTATGGATAATGTAGTCTGCTAAAATTGACATGACATAGGACATATTACTAGAATCTACCCCAAAATTCATGGGAAAAGGTTAACCCAGGTATGGATACCAAAGATAGTTAAGCTTGAGAATAATGAACCTAAGAGACAAAATGGTATGTTTACTAAGATTCATAATATTCATCAAGCACAAGGTATGAATGATGTTATTTGGTTCAATTGTCATCAAGTTGGTCATATTGAAAGATATTATACAAGAAATCCCTCAATTCATAAGAAGGATCATGGACATCCTAATGTGCTCAAGAAAGTTAAATCCTTGGTATGGAATCCAAAAGAAATTAAGACCATGAAAACTAATTCAATTGGGCTGAAAGATCAAGGTGGATTGCTGATAAAGCAAAAGAAGAATCATATATGAAGAAGGTTCAGGAATGCCAAGAAAATGTGTCATCTATCCAAATAGAAAAGGAAAAATAAAAAGTTAGTTCAAGTCAAGCTCGAAGAAAAGACCAAATTACTAATTGAAGCTAGTTCTGAGGTATGTCTAGATCCAAGAGAACATCCTACTATTATTGAGTAAGTTTCATGCAAAGAACATTAGTTGTCAATGCCTAGTGATAAGGTTCTTTCTTCAGATGAAAAGGTATGTAATGAATATTTATTGTATCCATGTATTGTCAATTCATTCTTAAAAGAAAAGGAGAATATTATAGTGGATGAACATGTTACTTCTCTTAAGCCTAAGAAGAAGAAGAACTATTAGTATCAGATGACCAAGGAGGAAAAATAATATGAGGAGTTGTGGGAAACTCCTAGTTTCAAATTATTCTAGGACATTATGGGTTAGGGTGTTTTTATCTAGGCTTCAAGGAGACACATGACAATAAGAGGAAGCATGGTGGATGTTAGTTGAGCTTTAGTTAATGTTACAAGACAAGAAATATATTTTGAATTTATGCATAGCTAAGGGGGAGCAATGAATCTACTCCAAAGTATTATGATGGTATGATTCAAAAGATATAATTTAGGGACTGATCCTAAAATGAAAGTTTTGTTCAATCTTTGATGGATGGCCTAGTCTATCAAAATGGTGAATAATGAATCATGGAGTTAGGGGGATCTAACTTAGATAGTTTGAAAGGCTTGAAGAGCTATGCATAATGTGAGGGGGAACATATGTGAAATGTTTTAGTCATGGTGGAGACATGAAGATATCTGATATAGTTGTGAATTAAAGAAGATTGATATGATAACTTGATCAAACCAATTCATGTGTTTTGATAAGGTATTGAATCTTCATGCATAAAGAAAGGGGGATATTTATAATTAGTTAGGTCTTAGGATCAGAGGATTGTGTAGTAGAATTTGAGAGATAAGGTATGAAGATAATTATGTTGATTCATCATTGTTGGAAATGGTCTGAAGATGCTCAAAAGGGTGCCTAAGCTTAGGGGACTTAGGGGAGTTCCTCTTAATGTTTTCAAGGTAAGTTCATGTAGTTTCTGATATTCATGTAATTTTTGTCTTCATAGAATCTATGTATGATCAAAAAAGAGTGTAGTCATGGATCATGTTTGAGAAGCTCAAGGTAAGAAGAGGTATGCACAATGTTAGGGGGAGTCTGTATCATCTCTCAGAGGTGGTCCTTTCTTATTATTGGTCCTTGAAGTCTTTTCAGGTCTGTAGGATAAAGAGTTGAGCCGTTGAGCCCACTTTGTCATTGTGTCAAAGGGGGAGAAAGTGCTTTGTATTGGTGTTGACATCAATAACAAAGGGGAGATTGTTGGAGGTTTGTCAATGATATCTCCAAGGTGACCAAAGATGTTGATGAGGTGCCATGTGTGCTAGAATGATAATGATAAAGTGTGCTTCAATGTTTTTGCATGGTTCTTTAGTATTTGATGTATAAAGGCATTTAATTGATGATATGAACATGTTGCAAAGACCCTATAGGGTGTTTTGAGTTCTTAGAGTGCTTATGGAAGTGAATGGAATTAATCAAAGTAGTCATATGAGTGTCTAGGCTCAAGTAGTCATCTTGATAGATAAAGCTGAGTGAGTAGTTTGATGATGGTATATTTCACACGTGTGAAGGTTTCAAGAGCATTTTTATACATGGATGGATTCCCCTATGTGAGGAGATCATATGGTTCAAATTTTAGGTCAGGATATGGAGCAAAGTAAAATTTATTAAGGTGAAAAGTTGGATTTTTAGATATATTTCAATAAGTTCCCATACTTAGCCAAATTTGCATTATCAAGATCTACAGTGAGTGTTTAATCAAACCACAAATCTAACAGTGAGTATTTAATCTAATCAGATAATGATCTAATGGCACAGTTCAAAGTCAAATAGTCAAGATTGCATGTATGGATGCCAAGTGGTATAAGTTCATTGGATTCAAATATTCAATGTACTCAGAAGACGTGTGGGGCTACCAAGTGGCAGAAGTTCATTGGAGTAAACTAGTCAATGTGCACATAAGGCACATATGGATATCAAGTGGCATGATCACGAAAGTGTAGATCAATGATCAATGGTGAGAGATGTAAGATAAAGTCTAAGCTAATCCTAAGGATATCAATGGAGTGTATTTTTTCATAGTTTTTAAGGAGTATGAGATGATGTTAAAGTGTCTGATGTTTAACATTAACCCAGTGACCATTGGAGTTTGAATTTTTAAACTAATGAGGGAAAACCAGTCTATAGTTTTTGAGTTATATCATTTTATCCAAGATGAATTTATTAATGTAGTAAAATTAAAAGTTGTAAATGACTTCAATGTGCATCCATAGAATGTAGTTATAAGGTTTGAATGTTTTTAAAATAAAAATTATTGAGCTCTAAAGTTGACTATGTGTTTGACCATGCTCTACAAGTGACCCGAAAAGGATAATTGGGTTGTTATTGATAGTATGTTGATGTTTCTAGATTAACTAACTATTGGAGAGTGTTTTAGACTCCATAAATACTATATTTATGGATTTTGAAGGTTTTCTCAATCCATGTTCAGTGTGAAAAAAGGCTTAGATGTTGACCATGTTTATTGAATACATTGGCAGATTGAGTGACCATGTTATAAAAATAAGTTGGAAGAGTTCTGAGTAAAATTGAAGATGAAAATGAACATGGAGATGTTATATAAGTCTATAAGGATTATGATAAGGCATTGGTTTCCATATTTTTCCTTTTTTTAGTTATGGAGAGTCAAAATAGCTTGATTGTATTTTGACTATATATGTCCAATCTAAGTGGTCATTCTGAGAGTGTTGATTTAAATATTTAGAGCATGTGTTGAAGTGTCCAAAGCACATGCAGGTGTTTCAAATGTAATTTAGAGTTCACCCATGTTATTTACTCATATGGTTATGTGAAATATTTGAGTTTTTACCTTAAAAATTTGAGACTGTGTTTTCTGTATATGAAGACCTGAAGAACAAGGAGACCTAACTAGTAGGTTTGAGTGTCGATTTGGTGTTCCAGATGGCATGGACCTATGAGGGAGTAAGAAAGGGGATATTGGTGAGAGGTTTAATGTGTTTAAATTATTGGTAAAGGATGAAGGTTATCCAAGTAGTATCATATGTAACGTGTGAGTATGAAGGCCTAATTATTTTAGGTCTCACCAAGACCTAATGGTGGTTTAGGGATAATGAGACAATGACCAACCTATGAAGAGTGTGGTTCTCACATGTAATGTGAGTATGGATATATGTTAAGTGTGGTTAAAATATGTAAATAATATTGGTTGACCAAGATGGGTTAAAGGAAGAGAGTGGTATAAACACAAGGCACAATTTGACTAATTGTGTTAGTTGTGAAAGTACAGATTCAAGTGAAGAAGAGAACATTTAAAAGAGAAGCTACAGGTTAGTTAAGAACATCAGAGTGTTAAAAATATAATACATGTTTATTTTATCAAATTCATGTAGGAGAACACACATGTCATTAGACCAAAAGAGCCTAGAAGTGGTAGTTTGAGCAAGTTAGCCCTAAAGGTAGCTTGAGATAGATTGGAGGTGAAGAGTGCAGACAAAGGTGATCATCATTAGCTAAAGAGTATCAATATGTGTTCAAGGTTATATATTAAATTATATGAGTGGGTGATTGGTTTCTTAGGGGGTTGGTTTTTCCTTGAAATGTAAAGCTTTCTAAAGGTCTAGTTATTTTGGGTGCTTAGATAGATAGGGGTAGTAGCTCTTTATAGGATTGGTGTCTCACTAAACTAAGATATGGGTGTTCCTTGATCAGTTGGTATTGGTCTAAATGTTGAATCTTGTTTTATAGGATTGTATTCCATCTTAAAAGGTCTAATGGTTTTTATCCCCAAAGAGGGATTCCCACATATATGATGTGTTCTTGTGATGTATGCTCTTATGTATGCTTTGGATGTATGTGCTTTCATGTTTATGTTGTTTGATCAAGTTGATGTATGCTGAATGTTTAAGAGTTTTGAATTAGAATTAGATTATCTAGAATAATTGATTCACCCCCATATTAGTGATTATATCTTAAAAAATTGGTTTTAGAGAATGGCCTTCTATGCAAGTTTAACCACTTGAAGGTGATCAAAGGTACACAAATGGACAATAAGTTGAGGAAAGAAAATCTTGAGTTGAGATCAATGGTCAAAAGTATTGAATAATAGATTAGTCATTTTGATATTGGGAAGAGTAATTCTAATTCTAAGCATGATTAAAATGAGATAAGGTTTTAAGAGTTTAACAAATAATTCATGAAACATAGTGAAAAGATAAGTCATCTTCAAACCAAGTTTGAGAAATTAAGTGAAATAGTAAAAGAAGACAAGATGACCATGTAGGATTTTTAGGATCAATTAAGGGTTACAAAGACTAATATGAGTTCAAAAGAGGAAGAATGTAGACATGTCAAAATTTAATTAGAAGAGAAAAATGCCAAGTTGAGTTCAAAAAAAGGTGAACATGATGAGTTGAAGTCCAATCTTGATTCTATAAAGATTATTACAGAGCAAACATGTTGATTGAAGGATGATATGGCTAAAGAGGCTAAGAGGGATAATGAGACTAAGTTCTCAAAATTTAGTTAGAGGTTATAAGTTCAAGTATGATAGCTAAAAAAGATGAGAGCATTCAATTGAAGACTAAGCTAGATTTATTGAAGGATGAACATGAATAATTTGTTATCAAGGTAAACAAGATTGAGAAAGAGCAAGAGAGGTCAACTCAAGACAAGAAGGATGAAAGAACCAAGATCAATAAGAAAATATCCATTAGGCATCAAAGTGCCATGAGGTATGAAATATGTTTTAATGGTCATTGTTATTCTTGTCACAAGTTTGGTCATAAGGTAATAAATTGTAAAAGGAAGAGCAGTTGGTCAGCTAAAGGTATGGATAATGTAGTCTTCTATAATTGTCATGACATGGGACATATTTATAGATTCTACCCTAGAATGCATGATAAAAGGTTAACCCAGGTATGGAGACCAAATACAGTTAAGCTTGAGCATAATGAACTTAAGAGACAAAATGGTATGTTTTTTGAGATTCATAATATTCATCAAGTAGAAGGTATAAATGATGTTATTTATTTTAGTTGTCATCAAGTTGGTCATATTGCAAGATATTGCACAAGAAAGCTATCAAATCATAAGAAGGAGCATAGACATCCTAGTGTGATCAATAAAGGTCAATCCTTGGTATGGAATCCTAAGGAAATGAAGACCAAGAAAATTAATTCAACTAGACTAAAAGATCAAGGTGGAATGCTTACTAAATCAAAAGAGGAATCATATATGAAGAAGGTTTAGGAATGCCAAGAAAATGTGTCATCTATCTAGATAGAAAAGGAGAATCAAAATTTAGTTCAAGTCAAGCTCAAATAAAAGACCAAAGTACTAATTGAAGCTAGTTATGTGGTATGTATGGATAAAAAAGAACATCCTATTGTTGTTGAGCAAGTTTCATGCAAAGAACATCAGTTGTCAATACCTAGTTATAATTTTATTTTTTCATATGAAAAGGTATGTCATAAATATTTTTTGTCTCCATGTATTGTCAATTCATTCTTAATAGAAAAGGAGAATGTTGTAGTATATGAGCATGTTGCGTATCTTAAGTCTAAGAAGAAGAATTATCACTATCAGATGGCCAAGGAGGAGAAAGAATATGAGAAGTTATGGGCAAATCATGGTTTCACATTGTTCTATGACATTGTGGGTTAGGTTGTCTCTATCTAGGCTTCAAGTAGACACTTGAAATCAAGAAGAAGCATGGTTAATGCTAGTTGAGCTTTGGTTAATGTTATAGGACAAGAGAGATATTTTGAATTTGTGCTTGACTAAGGGGGAGAAATGAATATGTTCCAAAGTATTGTGATACTATTATTGAGAAGATATAATTCAAGGATAGTGATCCTAAAATCAAATTTTTGGTCAATATTTAATGGATGGTCTAGTTGGTCAAAATTGTGAAGAATGAAGCATGGAGCTAGGGGGAACTAACTCAGATAGTTTGAAAGGATTGAAGAGATTTGCATAATGTGAGGGGGAACATATGTGAGATGTTCTAGTCATGGTGGAGATATGAAGATATCTGCTATAGTTGTGAATTAAAGAAGATTGATATGATGACTTGATCAAACCAAGTCATGTGTTTTGATAAGGTATTGAATCTTCATGCATAAATAAAGGGGGAGATTTGTAATTGTTCAAGTCCTAAGATTAGAGGATTGTGTATTAGAATTTGAGAGAGAAGGTATGAAAGAAGTAATGTTGATTAATCATTATTGGAAATGGTATGAAGATGCTCAAAAAGGTGCATAAGCTCAGGGGACTTAGGGGGAGTTCCTCTTAATGTTTTCAAGGTAAGTTCATGTAGTTTCTAATGTTCATGTATGTTTTATCTTCATAGAAGCTATGTATGATCAAAAAAGAGTGTAGTCATGGAGTATGTTTGAGAATATCAAGGTAAGAAGAGGTATGCACAATTTTAGTGGGAGTCTTTATCATCTCTCATAAGTGATCCTTTCCTATTATTGGTCCTTGAAGTCTTTTTAGATCTGTAGGATCAAGAGTTAAGCCCACTTTGTCATTGTGTCAAAGGGGGAAAAAGTGCTTTGTATTGGTGTTAACATCAATGATAAAGGGAGATATTGTTGGATATTTGTCAATAACGTATCCAAGGTGACCAAAGTTGTTGATAAGGTGTCATGTGTGCTAGAATGACAATGACAAAGTGTGCTTAAATGAGCTTCAATTTTCCTTCATGGTTATTCAGTGTTTGACTTAGTAAGGCATTTAATGGATGATATTGATGATATGAACATGTTGTAGAGACCCTATGAGGTGTTTTGAGTACTTGGAGTGCTTATGGAAGTGAATAGAATTCATCAAAGAAATTATATGAGTGTTTAGGCTGAAGTAATAATCTTGATAAATAAAGCTAAGTGAACAATTTCATGATGGTATATTTCAACACATGTAAAGGTTTCAGGAGTAGTTTGATACATGGATGGATTTTACTATGTGAGGAGATCATATGGTTTAAATTTTAGGTTTGGACATTGAGCGTATAAAAATTTATTTAGGTGAAAAGCTAGATTCTCAGATAGAGTTTACTTAGTTCCAGCCAAATTTGCATTAACAAGATCTACGGTGAGCATTTAATCAGATCATAGATCTAATAGTGAGCATTAAATCTGACTAGATAAGGATCCAATGGCACAGTTGAAAGTCAAATAGTCAATTTTTCATGTGGGGATAAAAAATGGTAGAAGTTCATTGGAGTTAAATAGTCAATGTGCTTAGAAGACATGTGGGGTTGCTAGTGGTGGAAGTTCATTAGAGTTAACTTTTCAATGTGCGCAAAAGACATGCAGGGCTGTTAAGTGTCATGATTATGGAAGTGTAAATCAATGATCAATGGTGAGAAATGAAAGATAAAGAATAGGATAATCCTAAGGATATCAACATAGTGAATTTGTTCATAGTTTCTAGGGAGCATGAGATGATGTCAAAGTGTCTGATGTTTAACATTAACACAGTGACCGTTGGAATTTGAATATTCAAATTAATGAGGGAAAACTAGTCTATAGTTTTTGAGCTATATCTTTTTATATAGGATGAATTTATTGATATAGTAAAAATAAAAGTTGTAAAGGACTTCAAGGCACATCCATATAATTTATTTATAATGTTTGAATGTTTTTACAATAAAAATTATTAAGCTCCAAAGTTGACTATGTGTTTGACCATGATCTGCAAGTGACCCAAGAAGAATAATTGAGTTGTTATTGATAATATTTTGATGTTTATAGATGAAATAAATATTGAAGAGTGTTTTAGACTCCATGAAGACTATTTTTATGGATTTTTGAGGTTTGATCAATCCATATTATGTGTGAACAAAGGCTTAAATGTTGACTGTGTCTATTGAACATATTGGCAGATGGTGTGACCATGTTTTAGGAGTAAGTTGCAAGAGTTATTAGTATAATTTAAGATGAAAATGAATATGGAGATGTTATATAAGTCTATAAGGATTATGAGAAGGAATTGGTTTTCATGGTTTGACCCTGATCAATTATGGAGAGTCAAAATAACTTGACTATATATGAGTAATTTGAGTGGTCATTCTGAGAAAGTTAATTTAAATGCTTAGAACCCATGTTGAAGTATCAAAAGCACATGGAGGTATTGTAGATTTATTATAGATTTAACCCATATGATCTAATCTTATGGATATGTGAAATATTTGATTTGTTACTTCAAAAGTTTGAGACTATGTTTTATGTATATGAATACTTGAAGAGTAAGGATACCTAACTGGTAGGTTCAAGTGTTGAGTTGGTATTCCAGGTGGCATGGACCCATGGAGTAATAATGGGATGTTGGAGATAGGTTTGATGTATTCAAAGAATTGTTAAAGTATTAAGGTGGTCCAAGTAGTCTCACATGTAATGTGTGAGTATGAAGGCTTAATTATTTTAGGTTTCACCAAGACCTAATGGTGGTTTGGGGCTAATGAGGTAATGATCAACCTATGAATAGTGTGGTTATCACATGAAACATGTATATGGACCTATGTTAAGTGTGGTTAAAATATGCATAGCATCTTGTTTGACCAAGGTGGGTTAAATTAAGAGAGTGGTATAAATACAAGGTGTAATTGGAATAATTGTTTTAGTTGTGAAAGTGCAGATTCAAGTGAAGAAGAGAACCTTTAAAAATGAAGGTACAAGTTAGTTAGGACCATCAGAGTCTGAAAAAAATTATAAATGTTTATATGATTAAATTGATGTAGGATAACACACAAGTCATTGGACCTAATGAGCCTAGAAGAGGTAATTTGAGTAAGTTAGCCCTAGAGGTAGCTTAAGAGAGATTAGAGGTGAAGAGTGCAGATAAAGGTGATCATCATCAATTAAAGAGTAAAAACATGTATTCAAGGTGATCTATTTAGGTAGACGAGTGGGTGATTGGTTACTTAATAGGTTGGTTCCTCTTTTCAAGGTAAACCTTGATAAAGGTCCAATTGTTATGGGTGCTCAACTAGATAGGGTAGTATCTCCTTGTGGGATTGGTGTATCACTAAACTAAGGGAGGGGTTTTCCTTGATTAGTTGGTGTCAGTCTAAATGTTGGATCTTGTTTTATAGAACTATAGTCCATCTTGTAGGGTTTAATGGATTTTATTCCCCAAGAGGGTTTCCCACATATATGATGTATTCTTGTGATGTATGATCTTATGTATGTGATTTCATGTTTATGTTGCTTGATCAAATTGATGTATGCTAAATGTTTAAGAGTTTGAAACTAGAATTGGATTATCTAGTATCACTAATTTACCCCCCCTTTCAGTGATTGTACCTCTAACAAAGCTCAAGTATGCAACACACTTAGTTTCTACTTCTCATATAAAGAATATAATTAAGCCACCATACAAGGTGAGTCACACTAAAAATAATAGTGATCAAAAGGAAATAATGAATGTATTTTCAAAACCTACTCTAAAAATTTGTATTATCAGCCCTTCCAAGGAGATAATTTACCAATTTTATAGAAGTTCCATACAAGGTATTACAAAATATATTGGAATGAAAGCACATGTCTCTCCCTCCCATTAAATAGGTTGATGTGAATAAGCCTCTTCAAAAAGGTTTTGATTAAAATGCCTTTTGTGATTTTTCTAAGCCACCAAGCCACACTTATAATAGATGTATTAGTTTGAGGCATGAGATTGAAGATTTTATAGATGTAAACATAATTAATGTGGGCACACCTATAAATATTTTGAAATTACAACTAAGTGAAAGTAAAGAAATGAAAATATTTAGTGATCTTTTTCCTACACATACCATTAATGAGATAGTAAATACCTTAGGAGTGCATTATGCATACAATACACACAATCCTCCAATTTCATATCATTTTCCTATATAAGTGCAATATCCTTAAATGGAATCATCAATACACATCATATTTTAATGATATCTATGTTAGTGTTGGTTTTTATTCCATTTAATGGTTTTTTCCCTACACATGTTTAATTAGCCTATTTAGGTGTTATTGTGTCATTAGGGAAGATAATCACACATTCATAAAGATGTGTGATCATGTATATCTTCCACCTATATATATACCTCTCTTAAATATATTTTGGCTAATGATGCTAATGTTAATATTTCAATATTTCAATTGTTGAGTGTAAAGATTTTTCTAGCACATGTTTGATTTCACTTCTAAAATAAGTATCTCTTTTGCATATTACATATATTTATGCTTTGTATTTATTTAGACCTTAATTAAGGCCTAATATGACATGGTACTAGAGCTTGATTTATGGAAAATGAATGCCCAAAATTTGGTTGTGAAATATTGAATTTCAAATTGCATGTAATAGATCTACAATTCATTGACCTAGCACATTGAATATTCACCATTTCTTATATTTTGTTCTTCTTTTAGGGTCCTCTGTTGTTTTAGATTTAGAAAAATAATAACAAAAATGTGCATCTTAATATTTATCTATAATCTAATACATTTCATGTAAATAGCTTGTGATATTGAATTCAAAAGTTGTCAAAACCCTAGGATCAACTATAAACATGATTTAGTTTTGTGATAGTCGATTTTGGCCATTTTTTGAATGCATTTTCCTTGATTTCATGTAAATTTGTATCATCTAGGTCTCTAATGGAAAACATTAATCTTGTTTTTTTTTTTTTTTTTAAGATAGTGGGTATTATGCATATTTTCCAAAGCTATACCGAATCTATATATTCTTGACTTGGTGTAAATTTTGTACCTACATGCTCAAATTAGAGTTATAGCCCCTAATTGCACCTACTAGAACTCTGGTCATATCCATCACTTACAGGGACCACTATAATCTCTAATGGTGTATATTTTAACCAAACCAACATATTAAACCTCGATGCCATAAATTTTGACTTATTTAGCATGTCATAAATCCAACACTAAAAATTTCAACTTCTCTAACAACCCTCAACTCTGATGCTAGAATCAACTGCTCTAATAACCCTCAAATTTGATGTGAAAAATTATGATATCTACAATATCCTTCAAATTTGATGGCATAAATTTAGACTACTATAGTATCCATAAATTATGATGTTGGAACTTTCAACTACTCTGACACCCTTTAAGTTAGATGAATGCATAGGGGGGCTAAATCCTTGATGCTAAAGTCTAATGTATAAATGAGGGGACTACATATCCAATAACTAATTCTAATGACTACGAAAGGGGACTTCAATGCAATATATTTTTTTGACAAATACAGAAGGACTTCTTGTTTTTTCATTGCTAAGTTTGACATGACAGTCGTGAGGATGTCAAATTTAAGCACATGACTTGTAACACTATTCCTTTGGATTTGGGGTGAATTTATGACATTAGATAACCCCCCAAAGGTGACATAATCAATGAAGAGAATCCATCCTAAGACTTAATGGGATTTTATTTTTGATCACAACCAACCCAAAAGGGCTTAAATTTTCCATGAAAAGTTGAGTCAATTTTTCGCACACCAAAAAAAAAAATGCATAGTGGAGATTTATTTTCCGAGCAAGAACATCAAAATTCCATAAATTTTAGTTGACATATTTTTAGGTGACTTTTTTTTAAAGTATGTGTTTTTTGAGATCTACATATTGGTATTATTCTTATGCCTTATAAAATTAAACCTCTATAGATTTAGGGTGTTTCATATCCTTGCCCTTCAAGCACTAATCAATTCAACACATTATTCATTTCTACACCATGGATCTTAATAAAATTCCATTTATTACACCATTTAAATATCATGAGTGAAAAACCAAAGTAAAAATCCTCTTGAGGAGCAAAGGTCTACATTGAATCATGATGGGTGTAAAAAAAGAACTAACACTTGATGAATAGAAGGTGAAGTGGTTTAACATAAGTGATGAACACTACAATATAATATTCATGTCTACGTTTCATAAATTGATCTTCCTTATTGAATATATAACTTATCCTAATGATGTTTGGGACACATTAAAAAAACTCTTTAGGAAGTAGGACATAATGAGGGGTCATGAGTTGGAGGATGAACTCACAAGCTTGAGTCTAGGAAACTTTGACACTATATAGGACTTCTTCAATAAATTTAGATTACTTAGGTTAAAATTGAAGTTATGTGGTATGGACAAAGAGGATGATCAATTGATTCTTTCCATGCTTTCCAAATTGGGTTCAAACTATTCTATCTTCATTTATACCTTCCATGCCACCAAGCATGCCCTTAGAGCTACATGGACCCGTGTCAACCTTGGATGGTTTTGTTGCTAAATTGACTTGAGAGAGAGATAAGATTATTCAAAATGGGTACATTAAAGTCTTCCAAATCACATGCCCTAATTGTGAGTCATGACAAATAGATGACTTCTAGTAGTAAGGAGAAGAAACATAATAGGACCCAGAACAAATAAAGGGTCATAAATATAATGCTTAGTATAAAACATCAAAAGAGTCCTCATATTTAGATGGGAAACCCAAGAAAGAGTAACTCACATGTGCCTACTATAATAAAATTGGGCATGATGAAATCAAGTACATGAAGAAACAAATCGACCAACAGACAAATATGATTAAAAAATGTAATACTAGTTTCCATGTTTATATTCATCAGAGTTCATTAGCACATGAGTCTTATAAGGCCAAATATAGTAATAAGGGAAAATTTAAAGGAAAATCACTTTTTGTAGTTGCATCCTAGCCTTCACATGTGTAATTTATTTTGGTGCCTCGCACCACATGGATTCATTTGATGACCTTTTCTCATCCTTGAAAAATTATTCTATGTCTTCCATATTATTGGGTGATGATACTTCCATAGAAGTTAATGGGAGAGGATATGTTGAAGTGAATTATGGGACATTTCAAGTTGTTATATGTGTTCCCTCATTATCCACCAATCTCCTATCTATTTATCAGATCACTCACATTGATTTGAGAAAGAGAGTTGATTTCACACCTAATTCAATAGTTATTAAGGAATTAGATAACGCCTCTTTGTTACATTTGGGAAAGCATATCACTAGTCATGATTATATAATTTCTCACATTTTGATCCTGATCAACCCTCTATTTCAATTCTCACTCATTTAGATGGGGTGAGTAAATTATGGTATGAGTGATTTGGTCATCTCAACTATCATTACCTGGAGTAACTCAGTCATAATAATATGGTTTCAGGGTTTTCACATGTTCATTTTTTGATGGCATTTTCCAAGGTTTCATACTTGGTAAGCATCTTGATGAGAAGTATGACACATGCAAATTATGGATATCTACATAGTTATTGGAGCTAGTTCAAACTAACATTATTGGACCATTTTCAACTCCTTAATTCAATTGGACTAAATACATGTTTAGCTTCATTTATAGTTTCTTGATGCATACTTGAGGGTAATTTATTAAGTATAAATCTATGATCTTTGGTCATTTTTATTACTTCAAGGCACTTGCATAAAAATATTCAGGTAAATCCATCAAGATTTTTTGCACAAAAAATTATGGTAAGTTAGTAATCATTTTGAGCAATTATGCACTTCATAAGGGATTAAACTACAATGTAAATTTCCATATAATATTCATCATAATGGTGTTATAGAGTGAAAGAATAGGTCCTCAAAGGAAATGGCCAACTATATGCTACACTCCAAGTCTCTTGCACCTTAATATTACACTGAGGCCACCAACTATGCTTGTTATATCCAAAATTGAGTTCCTCATAAATTATTGAATGGAGTCACTCCTTTTGAAGCATGAAGTATTCATTAACCCACAATGAATCAATTTTTAGTGTTTGTATCTCTTAATATGGCTCACATTCCTAAGAATAAATGTAAGGCAATGAGATCTTAGAGTCAACCTTACATCTTTACTAGATATACTAAGGGTGTTGAGGGATACCAGATTATCCATTCCACCACTCATGAGTTGTTCATTGAGAGAAGTGTAAATTTTCAAGAGGGTCCTTCAGAATCCACACTTGACACTTCTCCCTTTTCCTTAGATGCACTGGGATTTGATGACAATTCTATTATTTTAAATCTACTTGAATAACATCCTGATGATCTAGATTTTTCTTCTAGTTGTTAGGAATAAAATAGTAATGAATGCAAAACTATTCCAAAGAATCACAATAACAAGATATAAAAAAAAAGATGCATAAAGAATAGAAAATAAACATGCATAATAAAAAGACCATATTTAATGTGGTTCACCCAATGTGGGATACATCCACCAAGAAACACTTGCTCATATTTTATTACAAGACACAAGAGTACAATCCAATCTCATATTAGTCTTCTCATAATTATAATGCATAACTATTATTTAGAGCTGCACTCTACAAACCCTCCTAAATTTTCACATGAATTCACATGCTCTATTCTCTCTTTTAAAAACTCAAGTCATGATAATAATTCATATATTGAATGTAGTACATCTTATTTATAATACATCATGGTTTCGATGCTCACCCACATAATACAGGTATACACCCATATCATATCGATGCCCATACAAAACATGTTGATGACCACATCGCACCAACACTCACCCATATTACATCAATGCTTGACCAAAACAAGCTAATGCTCACCTACAACATGCCAACATTAGCATAAAACTCCATGCTGTCATTCACCCATAACTCCATGCTAGCATTTACCTGTAACTCTATACTGGCATTTGCTCACAACTGCATGTTAGCATTTATTCACATCACTGACACTCACCTACAATACAATGTAGTTTGGAAATAGGTTCCATAACATAATAATCTCCCACTTAGAGACTGATTTCCTCTAAGAAGGTTTCTCAACCCTTCATAATTACCTATGAAGGATAATTAAAACTAAACATAACTTTAGTTTCTCCCTTGTGACCACCTTGGTCATCATGTCTGTAGAATTCTAACTGGTACAAATCTTCTCTAGCTTCAACTTCTCTTCCTCCAAAGCTATCCTGATGAAATGGTACCTCAAATGTATATGCTTTGTCTTAGAGTAGAAAGTAGAGTTCTTTGCTAGATGTATAACACTCTGAATATCACTATATAGCTTTTCTTCCTCCTACTTATGCCCTAACTCTTCAAGCAACTACTATAACCAAATCATTTATTTGCTTGCATCTATGGTAGCAACATACTCAGATTGTATGGTTTACAAAGCCATAAGTTTTTATAGTCATGAAATCTAGCTCACCATTGTGTCACCTATAGTAAATACATAACCTAATGTACTTCTCCTACTATTAAAATATCTAGCCATGTCTAAATCTACACAAACATGCAAAGTGGTGTCCAATCCACCATAACTTAAAACTATCCCCATGGTCCCTCTTAAATATTAAAGGATCCATTTCACTACCTTCTAGTGTTCTCTACTTAGATCACTCATTCACGTACTTACTGATCCCACTACATGAGCAATATCTATCCTAGTGCACACCATGGCATATAACAAGCTACCAAATCATGATGAGTAAGGTACATGTGACATAAATATTCTCTCCTCCTATGTCTTGGGACACTACTCTTTTGATAACTTGAAATGGCCTACCAAAGGAGTCCCAACTGATTTAGCATCTTGCATACTAAACCTTTCCAAGAATTTTTTGATGTACTCTTCTTGGGGTAAATTCAGTGTTCATTTCTTCCTATCCTGAGTTATTCTCATACCAAGGATTTGTTTTTCTACTCCTAAATCCTTCATAGAAAAGGAATTACTAAGTTTTTCCTTGAGTACATTTATTTCTTACATGTTCTTACCTGAAACCAACATGTCATCCACATACAAACATAGGATAATGTAATTACCATCATCAAACTTATTTATATATATGAAATGGTATGAATGACACCTGGAGTACCCCTACTCCAACATAAAACTATCAAATTTCTTGTACCACTATCATGGAGCTTATTTTAGGCCATACAAGCTCTTCTTCAATTTTCACACCATGTTCTTCTTCCCTATGACCTCATATCACTATGGCTACTCTATATATAAGTCCTCCTCCAAATCACCATGAAGGAATGTAGTATTCACATCTAGTTTCTCTAGGTGAATGTCTTCCATTGGCACTATCCTAAGAATAGTAACAATAGAAGTCATCTTTATCACTAGGGAAAAAATCTCATCAAAATCAATTCTCTTTTTTTGTGTAAACCCCTTTACCACCAACTGGGTTTTGTAAATTTTCTTGCCTCCATCATCTTCTTTAATTTTGTACACCCACTTCTTATTAAATGATCTCTGACCTTAATGTGGGTTTACCAAATCCTAAGTCTAATTTTCCATGAGAGTCTGATGCTCCTCATCCATTGCTTACTCCCACTTCTTCCTAACATCTACCTGCATTGCTTATTCAAAACACTCTGGCTCTCCATTATTAGTGAGTAATAAATAATTAAGAGATGGAAAAAAATGTTCAAGTTCCCTTCTTACCCTATAAGACCTTCTCACCACAGGAGTTTTGGGTTCTTATGGAGTAGGTGCCTGAACTAATTGCTTGGACACTTTATCATCTATAATGTCGTCCAACACTGTGTACTCTTTTCTAGAATCCTCATTCTGATCCTGCAACTATTTTTTATACATGATTTTTTCATTATAGATAACATGCCTAGATTGAAATATTTTCTTGTCCTTTAGACTCCAAATCTAAAAAAAAAGGTCATCCTCACCATAACCAACAAAGGTGCCTTTTTTAGACTTAGCCTCTAACTTGGTCCTATAATCTTTATCAATATGAACGAAGGCTTCACATCCAAATAATCCAAGAAAGGAATAATCAATCTTCTTACTAGACCAAACTTCCTTAGGTATGCCTCCATCCAAAGAAGATGAAGGTCCTTTATTGATGAGATATACACCTGTGTTTACTACTTCTACCTAAAATTGAAGGGGTAGTCTTGCATGTAACCTCATACTCCTAACACACTCCATGATAGTCTTGTTCATCCTTTTTGACACTCATTCTTCTATGGAGTTCTTGGAACTATCTCTATTTACAAATTCAATTCCTTAAATAATAATAAAAAATTCATTATTGTAATATTACCCACCATTATTTGACCTAAGACATTTTAAATTGAGACCTGTTTCATTCTCAACTAAGGCTTTCCATATTTTAAATGTATCAAACACATCCAATTTTCTCCTAATGCAATACACCCAAACTTTCCTAGTTGTATCATCAATAAAAGTGACATAATAAGATGAACCACTAATAGAAGATACTTGAGCTGGCCCCCATACATTTGAATGAACCAACTCCAACTTAGTCTCCTTCCTTATAGGTCTAACCTTGAGAAACCTTACCATTTCTATTTTATATACACACAGTCTTCATAGAATCTATTAGACCCTTTTAATCTAGGCAACCAATCCTTTAAAATTTACATGCCCTTTTGGCTCATGTGACTGAGCCTATTGTGCCACAAAGTTTCATCTTTATCTACAATAACTAAATTAAAATAGTTAAAACTACTTAAAAAATACAAGGTACCAACCTTCTTACATCTTTCTACCACAAGAGCACCCTTGGTCACCTTCCAAGAATCTACTATAAAAGTCACCATGCAGCCTTCACTGCCTAACTACCCTACATATACCAAATTCCATCTCAACTTGGGCACATGATTGACATCCTTAAGTAGCCAAGTGTTCCCATTTTTCATCTTGATTTGAATGATTCCTTTTCATACTATGCTATAAGGCTCATCATCACCAAGATAAACATGTCCAAAATACTTGAACATAATCAATAAAATAATGACTATGTGGTGTAGCATGAAAAGAAGCCCCTGAATCTAAAACCCAAGACTCATTAATATTTTCAATGGAGATAATTAATGCATCTTGACAAACATTACCTATTTACACATTGACCTCCTTGGTATCTTTTTAATTTTTATTCCTATTCTGAAGAGACCAACAATCCTTCTTTGCATGCCCAATCTTTCCACAATGCTAACATACCATCCTGCTCCTTGATTTTGACCTTATTTGAGCATTTGACTTTCCATGATTTCCTTTTCATATAAAATTTTATCTCCCTCTACTCTCCACCACCAAAGCATCACCTAAAGTAGAAGTCTCCCTAGAGCTTTTTTGTCAAATTTCCTTGCTAAGGATTACTCCTATGACATCGTCAATCTTCAACTTGGCATTATTAGAGATTGAGTTACTCAGAACCATTACTAGGCCATTCCAACTCTTTGGTAAGGAACACAAAATAAGTAAATCTCTAACTTCATCATCAAATTCAATTTTTACATAGTTAAACATACTCACAACTGTATTGAATTCATTTAAATGATTAACAATTAGACCATTTTTAGATATCTTCATATTGAATAACTTTTTCATAAAAAATATTTTATTAAAAGAAGAAGGTTTCTCATATAAATTACCTAATGCATTCATTAGACCTTCTGTGGTCTTCTCCTATGATATATTAAATGCAACTAAAGATGTAAGACATAAAATCAAATGGCCCCAAGTGTTTTCCTATCAAGTAACTCCTAAGTCTCATCTAATGTACTCACTGGTTTCTTTATATTTCCTCCTAGTGGAGCATGGAGGTCCTTCTGATAAAGGTAATCCTCCATTTGCATCTTCTATAGACCAAATTTTTTTCCATTAAACTTTTCAAGCTTTGATCTATGATCATCAACCATAGCTCCCACTGGAACTAATAACTCTTTCTATGATTCAACACTTCAACAAATACAACCTAAAGCTCTAAAACCAATTGTTAGAAATAAAATAGTAATAAATGCAAAATTATTCCATATAATAATAATAATAAGATATATAAATAGAGATGCATAAAGAATATAAAATAAACATATACAATAAGAAGACCATATTTAACATGGTTCACCCAATGTGGGCTACATCCACTAAGAAACACTTACTCAAATTTTATTACAAGCCACAAGAGTATAATACACTCTTAGATAAGTCTTATCAAAATTACAATGAAAAAATATTATTTATAGATGAACTCTCCAAATCTTACTAAATTTGCACTTGAATTCACATGCTCTATTCTCTCTTTTCATAACTCAATTCATGATAATAATTCATGTATTACATGTAGTAAATCCTATTTATACTACATCATGGCAATATATCATGGTTATAATGTTTACCTACATAATATAGGAATACACTCATAACATGTTAATGCCCATATGTAACATGCTAATTCCCACATCACATCGATGCTTTCCCACATCACCTCGACACTCAATCACAACATATCGATGCTCACCCAAAATATGCTGACATTCACCCACAACTCCATGATAGAATTAAATCACAAATCCATGCTAGAATTAATTTGTAACTCTATGATGGTGTTTACCTGCATTGCTAATGCTTGCCTACATCACCAATACTCACCCATAATATACCATAATTTGGAAATAGGCTCCAAAACATAACACTAGTTTTGATGAAGAGAGTAGTGATGGGGATCACCTCCTCCTCCAAAAATATCTTTATAGGATGAGTAATATCTTCCTAACTCTCTAAGCATTGCTATTATTTGGGATAGATAAGCACTTCAAAGTGTTGGATATTAGGTTTTACATCCATCAAACACCAGGTGAACATATTCATAATCTCAGAATACCCTACACATATTCATTGCATCTACTTCTGATCCATAATAATTTTGTGAGGCATTAGGCAATACTATGTGGGATAATAATAGGGAAGAGAAGTATGGATCCTTGTTAAGGAAAATTACTTGGGATTCAGTCCTTCTTCCTAAGGTAAGAAAACTTGTTCAATGTAGGTGGATCTACTAAACAAAATTTATAACAGATGGGTCTATAGAAAAGTTCAAATCATGTTTAGTAGTAAAGGGTTTTTATCAAGTACCTACCATTGACTATAGACAAATTATTTTTTATCAAGTACCTACTATTGACTATACCAAATTTTTTACCCCATTTGTCTAAATGAACTTAATATAACTCACTATTTCTATTACCACATCACATCAATAGGATTTGAAGAGTGATTTTCTTCATGGTGGCCTCAAAGAGGAAATATACATGGATCAATCATAAAGATTTATGGAATATTATTCCTTAGTTTAAAAAATTCATAAAAATATATATGGCCTCAAATAATCTCCTCGATCTTGGTATGCCAAAATGAACTCTTTTCTTAATTCTATTGGGTTCATTAGATGCATTTATGATTTAAATGTCTACATTTTACAGTAGGATGATTTACTATTGATTTTGGTTCTCTATGTGGATGACCTATTGATCAAAGGGAGTCTTCATCCACCATTATAGTAGTGAAATATAATTTATCTAATAGGTTATTAATGATTGACTTGGGTTTATTGCATTACTTTATTAGGATTTAAAGTTTTTAGTCTGAGTCTCGGATCACTGTTACACAATCCAAGTATGATCTTGATTTGCATGCATAATTTAAAATGGATGATTATAATCCCACCCTAACTCCATTTCTATCTAGTGTGAAGCTTGAGTCCGATTTTCCATATCCTTTGTTTAATGCTACCTTATATCGATAACTTTTTGGTAGTATCATATACCTTATGCACACTAGACCTGACATTTCATATGCAGTGGGCATGGAATCTAGATTTATGTAGGAACCAAATGAGCTATACTAGAAATCATCTAACTATATTCTCCTCTATATTCAAGGTACTCATAGTTATAGGATTCACTATGGAGCAAACATTGATGTTGAATTGATTGGGTAAACATATTCAAATTAGGTTGGCTATATTCAGGATCATAAGTCTACTTCAAGGTATAGTTTTTCCCTTGGTTAAGGACCCATTAGTTAGTTCAAAAAGAAATTAGAAAGATATATATTTATTTTATATAGAGGTATAAATATAACTGTTAATGATACCACTTAGATTATTTGGCTTAACATGATTCTCATTGAGTTTAGTATCTATTTTTGATGACCAACAATCATATTTTATGACAACCAAAGATCAATCTAGATCTATAGGAATTTGGTCCACCACCAATGGACCAAGCATATCAAGATTCACATATATCTCATCTAGGAGCTTATTCATGAGCAATTTATTGATCTCTATTACATATAGACTATGGAGAAAATTATTGATATATTCACCAAACCCTTTATTGAGAGCAAGTCTATTATTTTATGAGAGATTCTTGGGGTTTGGGAAGCTATGTCATCCTCCTCTAGTGAGATTTTATATGTACTTGAGTACCTCATCAGGCCTTTATGTCAAGACTCAATTATACTACACACCTCAGCTATGCTTAAGGGGGGTGTTAGTGTAGTTTTTTATTCCATTTAATGGTTTTTACCTACACATATTTATTTAGCATGCTTAGGTTTATTTGGTAATTAGAGAAGATAATCCCACAGTCATGAGGAGGTGTGATCATCTCTATCTTATACATATATATGTACCACTCCTAAATGATGCTAATGCTGATATGTCAATATTTTAATTTTTGAATGAAAAATATCTTATGTCTCATGTTTGATTTCACTTCTATAATAAGCATCTCTTCTACATAATTTATTTTGCATATTACAAATATTTTTTCTTCATATTTACTCAGACCTTGATTATGTTTGATCTAACAATCTAGGCCACTCATCACATTTATAGAGCATGTAATTTTTTATGACAACTAAAATTTTCATTATTAGTTTATTTGAGATAACATTGATCACCAGATTATTTAGAATATCATGGTCAATAATAGTTCAAGTGTGAACATGTATACAAACACAATTCTTAATCATCTTGGATACACAAATCAAGATTTGTTTCCCACCACCATGGTTATAAAAGGATTTAATAGTCACATCCATAGCTATATTGGTGAGATTAAATTACCATTATATGATGGTTTATCACATATGTCCACTAAGTTTACAGTAGTGCTAAGTATAAGCATCTTTAATATCCTATTAGGGTACCCTTAGATTTAACAGATCCATGCAGTTCCTTCTATTGTTCACAGGTGTTTAAAGTATATTTATGCTAATGAGATCATCATAGTTTGGGGTATCCCATATGAATATCCCATATAATAAATAGATATGGTTCCTATATGATAAATTTCATTTGAGCCACCTAAAAGGGCTCAACCTACTAAAAAAGTACAAAATTAAGTATCTACACTTCCAAGTAAGCATATCCTTCAAAGGCCATTTTAGTACAGATTTGTCACATATTATAGAAAGCCTCTCTTTACACCTACATATCCTAGATTGATCTTACATGTCACTAAGGATGTTTCACATAAGGTACAAACACAAAGTTCATATAATCCATGATGGGTTCCAAAAATCTCTTGATTTAATCATGCTCAACCAAATACACAATATGCTATAGATCATTATTATGATAATGATAGTTATGATATATAGGGAAATCAATCTTCATATTAGAAATTTATCCCAATTCAGTTATAATAGTATAACACTTTTCATTCATAAAAGGTCACCATTCCTATTATAGACACAAGACCCATTAATCGTGAGCCCCTCATAGAACTCATCAATTAATATATTTATCTCTATTTTCTTATAGTTCATATATATAAAAATACAAAAATAAATCAAGTATTCAAAAAAATTCAAAAATCATGACCTATGTATGATTTGTGTAGTTAATTGCATCAATATTTTTTGCTCAGTATTTCTCTATTTTATCCCATTTTTATCAAAAATGCTTCACACATTGTACATGATTGAATATAAAATGTATATGTTGCCATATATAGACATAGTTGTAGGTTCTTTCACTAATTCATTCTAAAAAAATACAAACATATTAAAGCACTCTACCAAGATAGTAGTGTACCACATTGTTGTCTATATCTATTTATATCATCCTAGTGAATAAAGGCTAATGATTCTTAGAATCACACAAGTCACAGGCCTCCATTAGCTTGTTTTTACTTCAACAAGTTCAATAGGGCATCCTAGTACACATGTTATATCAATTTTTGGATATCCTTTATTGTTCATATCTCAGTTCTTTGAGTTGTACAAAATTTATTGATATTTCTCACTTATGTTCACATTTCTATATTCCTAGATACCTAAGATACTAAATATATTAATGTTATGAATTACCTATGTTGATTAGTTACATATATTCATGCATGTTTTTCATGTTTTCTTTTTTGCTTCATGTTATGTGTGTATTCTTTGTCTTGGCTTGTGGACATTTGAACATGTCCTTATGTGTGGCTTTAATCATATTATATGTTTCTATGTTTGTGTGAGTGAGGTTTGAATATGTCCCTTATATGTGTCCCCTTGGCCTTCTATTGCATACTTTATCTACTTTACATGTAATTTTTGTGTGTGTCATGGCCATAACACTTATTTTCTCTTGATTGCTCAATTTTTTTGATGTCATGATGGAAATTATGCATCTTCCCCATTTATTTATTCCATGATCAATATCATGCATCCCTACCTAAGTAGTTCTATTTAGTTTTCAATATTATTTTTTGATCACTTATTTCCATGCTTCTTTGCTAACATCTATCTTGATAATGGCACTATGTATACTTGTTTTCACATGCATCTTACATTTCAAATTTTAGGCCTATATATATGATGTTATTATTATCCATGTTATAATTACTACTCAGGTTTGCATATTATCATAACATATCTCACATATGATTTTATTTTGAGTTAAGTTTTTTCACAAGCTCCACAACTCACCTCAAAAGAGGGTTCATACATAGTGGATTATATAGTTGAAAGTCATAATTTTTTAAGTTATACATAGTTAATCATAGCCCACACTCAAAAATCACTCATAAATTAGTTTCAGACAACAACACTTCATTTGGACAAAGGTGTAATTTAGTCATGTCCAAAACAACATGTTGATGTCCTAACAAGAAAAAAATAATAGTTTTTATAAATTCTCAAAATCATAAATAATACATGACAATTTTAAATAGGTACCTAGTTATAATTTTTAAGAAAAATAATCAAGTTTTGACTCATATTTACTCAGTTTGGGGGCATCATGTGCCACATGTATTCTAGTTTAACATACAGGGGTTTTCTCAAAATTATAATTATTATTACTAAATTCCAAAATCTATATACACTAGATATTATATTGGGGGCATGTGTGTGGCATATGACCACCTCATTACTTAAATTTTCACTAGTTTTGTAAATGGAATGGAAATATATGTCATTATCCATGATGTATAACCAAACTCATATCATAGTCATTTTTGTACTAGTTTTTCACCAAAAATGAACCTTATTTCATTTGCACATTTTGTTCATCTTTTGCACCATTAATAATCCATTTGGATTCATATAGGGATTCTAAGCCACATTAATACTCTAGGTATACAATTATGGAGTCAATCACACCTTGAATTCTTAATCACACTTACCTTTCAATGAGGATTTAGGTGCACATAGTCCAATTCAAGATATTCGATGTAGAATAAATATCAAAGGGTCTCCCCTCTCCATTCCCTAGTTTTACACCAATAAAAAAAAGGTTCTCATACCCAATTAGGTGTGTTCATAATTTTTAAATTAAATCTATAATTTTGTCTTTACTTCTTGATTTACATCTTAATTAAGTATTGATTTTATACATGTTTCATTATAGGTTTGCATGAAGCATAGTTCAATGTTGTGGCCTATATTTAAGATTATTCTTCATATGTAAATTTAGGTAGGTATTTTCATTTTAATATGGTACTTTCATTTTAATGAATTACTTGATTAAAAATGAGGAGACAAAAACACATAAATTAACATTTATGATAAAATAATGTACTTGTGACCACTCTTTCATACCCACTTAGCTCATGCTTAATCCATGATCTTTAGACCACCCTCAAATTTATATGTGGATGACCCATTTTTGTAAGCAACTAATGATATTAAAATGTCCCTATTCCTCATATAAAATAGCTCAATCCTATCCTATGATTGATTCATACTCCCTGCTCAACTATATTTTCTCCTTAGACAATAACATGCCATTTAGACAAGAATGCTCCCTAGTGTTGTGCAATTTTGTCAGTGGTATCCTCCCACCAAATAATGACTAGTTGATAAAATTTAAATTCATGTAATGGGTCATCCCACACATTTAATGAGACATATCTAAAGTAATTCCATATTGATCACTATTAAGACACTTTTTAAGTCATTTTTCATACAAGAGGTTTCCACATTGAAAAACATCAGAATTTTAATTGCACATTAAGAGCAAATTCCCTATTTCTCCCAATTCTATATACATACAACCCTAGTATTCATGAGATAAAGCATGAGTAAAATTCCAAGGTAATAATTCACTATTGAAGCACTTAATAACATAATAATTACATGAGAATATAACATTACACCAATATTTCACACACACCACCATAGACATGGGAGAACTACTTGTAGTTTGATACTTCCTCAAAATATTTTTATGTAGGTAGTACTCAACACAATGGGTGTTAAAGTTTTAGAAAAAATTCAACTGCTAACCCCCTTTTTTTTATTATTCATATTTTTATATCAAATTAGGGTTACAAGTGAAGAAGATGGTACACAATAGTTTCACAACAAATTAAGAGCTCTTGCACAATCACATAGGTCACATTGGCAAAGAAAATTTCTATATCAGTGGTAGAGCACAAAAACCTATAGGAAGTTGGCACTCACTAAGAATAAAAACACTCTATGACCCTATCTAAATCTATCAACCTCATCTAGAGAGGAAGATAAACATTATTCACAATTCACAATATCATCACAAAACCTTCTAACTAGTTTCACAATTTTTGTCTATCCTACATTCTATTTTTATAATTAAGTTATCTCTTTCTTACACTTTCCCATTTTAGATTTTTTACAAATATAGTAAGTACCAAATAATTTCATGTCATTTATTACATATTTTTATCACTCTAATTTTAGATAATAGTTTATCTAATTAGGGTAATTAATTATCTTTTTACCAAAATTTGATAAAACAACCTGTAACACTAGAGTTGTTACTGATATATTATTTAGGTCTTGAAATTATCTATGACATGAATTAGTCCATATAAATTAAATATATTTAGAAATTAAAACAAATAAATGAATTTCTATTTTACTAAAATCCTTAACAATTCTACGATAGTAACCAAGACATCCTAGGAAATTTTAAACATCCTTTTGTTTTTGCAGGGTTTTTTTATTTTTTTATTACATTTATTTTGGTAGGATATACCTCTTTTCTTTCAGGTGAGATGTAATGTCCTAATACAATACCAACCTTTAATAATCAACATATAACATCTATCATGAATTATAGTCAGTCAATTATCTTGGTACCATTGGAAGAATTTTTCTAGGTTCTTGATGGATTCTTCATATGTATCATTGCAGACTATGAATTAATCCATGTAAAATTTTACACAATCATGGAACATGTCAGATAAAATTCTCAACACAAACCTTTATAAGGTATAAGGAGCATTATATAATCTAAAAGGTATTATGGAGTATACATAGGTACCTCAAAGACACATTAATATAGTCTTATCATAGTCCTTGGTAGCTATTTTGATTTGGTTATACCCACTAAACCCATTAATAAATAAGAAATATTTATTTTCCACCAATGTTTCGAGTACTTAGTTAAAGAAAGGAAGATTAAAGTTATCTTTCCTTAGGGTTGCATTAATTTATCTATATTATATATAGATACACCATTTTACTCTCTTTTATGGCACAATAATAAGGGGTGAAACTTGTGATCATACAATTGCAAAGGAGGTTAGTTTCTTGTTAGAATGAAAATCAAACCAAAATAATACAAAACTAACATCCCAGGTGCATGTAATCAGATTAAGAAAGGCATAATAAGTGACAAACAAACAAATAGAAGACAAAATCAAATGATTACACCTTCCTCATGGATGTATCCTTCTATCCAAAATTCAAGTTTGGATTGACCTAAATATAGTGCTTGAGGTATTTGGTAATGTCATGAAATCACTTGGATAACATCTCCCCTTGTGCTATATGTGATTGGATGAAAAAACAGAAAAAATCATTGAAGATTTCTTGAGTATTTTATAACATAAGTTTATCACAAAAATTATTTTTTATTATTTAGAATGGCTCCTCCATTTATAGACTTGGTGATTTAATATGTACCATTGGATGAAGGCCAAGATTAACAGTTGAGAATATGTCCTACACCTCATAAATGAGAGAGGTTTTGTGTGTAAAAAATCCACTCATGAATGTTTTTAGTGTGGAATAATTTGGATTGAGTGTATAAGACAAATGTAAGAGCTAGTCATAGACCTTGCTCACACACTATCCAACTCCATTCAATTACCTTGGGAAAGAGGAAGATGATGTCATGGTAGATGATGTCATGAATTTGAGATGGAAAATAGGATTAATTGATTTTAAAAAATAAGGATATTCCAAATTCCATGGATTTTCTGATTAGAATAAGATTAAATAATTAATTGAGATTAACTAACTAATAGGAAGTGATGTGATCTCATGGGAATGGTTATGATCATGGAAAAAAAGACTAATTAATTATGGGGGAATAATAAATGGATTAGGAACATTGGATAGATAGAATACTTGATTAGACAATTTAGAAAAATGTTAGCAAATAGTTAAAATCTAGACAAAGTGTCTGATTTTAGATGTCTACATTTTCCCCCTCTTTGAGAAGGTGTTGGGAGACATGATGAATGGAGTAACAACTTTTCAAAAAAATAAGAACACAAAAAAGTTGAACAAAAAACCATACGATGATGAAATAAATAATGTGATGGATGATGCCCCCTCAAGAGGGCATGTGGGGATGAAGGATGTGGATTGACTCTCACAAAAAAGAGGAAGAAGCTATAATATAAGAATTAATGGGTGGGTGATTAATAAAGAGGGGATAAGTTGCATGATGATGATTAACCCATGGATGATATTAACCCACTTGAGCTAGCACTTGCATGATTTAATTTTTAATGATGATGGATTGATTTTCCCCAAACAGGGTGGAATTGAGAAGGGTACATCTAGAGAGAATATCTATACTTTGACTTACCCTAAATAGGGTGAAATATATGACATTATCTTGCCCCAAGTAAGGATTATTTGGGAAGGACACTTTTGAGATAATTTTCACACTTTAACTTTCCCCAAACAAGGTGAAAGTTGTGAGCTTGGACTAGATTGAATGATTAAATTGCCCCAAGACATGAAATTCAATTGATTAGATTGCCCCAAGTAGGGTGAATTGATTGAATAAATGATTGTTTGATTTTAAACCATAGATTAATTATTTAACCTATTTCATGTATTAAGGATGATATGATCATGTTGATGGATGGAAAGAAGATGATAGGTTGATGCAAATGTATGTTTGAATGGTATGATGATATTTAAAGAATAAATAAACCAAAAAACAATTAGGCACACAAGGATGCCCTAAAGGGATAAAAATAATGATTAAATAAGGATTTGATTAGATTTGGAGAGAAATAGATAAATTATAGATGAGAAGAGGATTGTTAGTAGGAAGAAATAGATAATGGAAAGAATGTTTGAGTTGACCTCATAAACTCTATGTGACTGAGTGATGCCTACATATTCCAAATACAACTTAGGTTGATGTAGTTATATCAAAATAGGATAAATGTGATGGTAGAATACAAATAATATATGAATATATTTGATGTGGTCCAAAATGGGATGAGATGATTAGGTTTAAAAAGATGATAATTTTTCAATGGGATAAATTACCATTGTATCATAACATTGCATATAAGCCTCAATCACTTGAAATTTGATATAACACATGATAGTATGCAACATGATATAAAAACCAATGTTAGGTCATATGCATAAGTAAACATCCCTGACCTAATAGGAAAATGACACATAGACACAATCATATATATAATTCAAGACATTATTAACATATGTCAAAGGATGGACTCAAGTACAAGTGAAATAAATCACCACAATATGTAAAAACCATGATGACCATATGGATGCATGTGGACTGAGTCAAGGCACAATAGTAGAATCAAACAAATAAGAAAATAAGAAAACACACATAAACCTAAAAATAAAAAAATAATAGAAAGTATCTTGTCATTAATTAAGTCAAAATCCAATGTTTCTCTAGATTTTCACTAATTACATTCAAATGAGAAAGAAACTAAGGTTAAGAGGTTATGGGTTTGATGTTACCTAAATTTAGTGCGCACCGTATCCAAGCCTTGTGGGAGCTCCTCTTTGGCTGTGGAGGAAACACTTGCAGTAAGAATGAAACTTAAATAAGAAAGATGTTAGAAGAGGCTATGGTGGACTGCCAAACTATGCGCTCGGTCTTGGAAGTGTGAAGCTCCTTAAGGGATGACTGTCCACTGTTTAAAGATAAAAGTATTTTAAAGGAAGAAATGATAAATGACTAAAGAAATAGAAAAGTAGATGGTATGTACCTGTTCCCTATAGTCTATATATCTTAGAATGCTATAGAAGGCTGGGTGAAGGTTCTATCTAGTCTAGATGGGTTGTTTGGATGGCTTTCTAGTTTGCTGGTTCAGAACACAGTCACTGATGTCAGTGGGTCTACCGAGGTCAATTGGGTAAATGGTGCCGACATCGATTGGGTTGCTGATGTTAGTCTGGCTAAAGGTGCCAACATCAATTGGTCTATCGATGTCAATTTGAGTTTTAGATGCCGACGTCAGTTGGTCTGCCGATGTCAGTTGGGTTTGTCAGCCTTAAATAGCTTTTAGAGTATTTCTAGGATAGACATAGGGGTTTCTAGAAGTTTAGAGGTTGGTGCAGGGTTGAGGGAAGGTGAATGAGGTCTGAGGAAGGGTATAGGTGGAAAATTGGTGTGAAAAGGAGGTGAGAACAAGGGGAAGGCCTTTTATCCCCTCCATGGAAGAAGTCAGGCCTCTCGATAGTATTTAGAAATATCAATGAAAACTAATTGACAATATATTCTAAAACACTGAAATGAAAGCCAGAGTACTTAGCTTTATAAGGTGAAGAATTAGAGGTGTCAGAATAGTGATTCCTATTATGGCTGATGTGACCGGTGTTGTGAGCCAATGAAGTGAACACGGATTGATTCAATTCAGTAGCTCAAGGTCCTCGTACAATATTTCAATCCAGTCTCTGGAATGATTTGTGTAGAGCTTCGGTAGCCAAGAGAATGATAGTCAAATTTTGGTGCTTGAAATCTTAGAGTGTGCATGCCAATGTGTGAAAAGGTGGCCTTAGCTCAATGTTAGAGCTTGGCTTATGTAACCAACGTCGGTGATCTCGCTAGTGTTGGCATAGGATTGTCGACATCGGTCGTGGGTTGACTGATGTTGATGGAGAGAGAATAGGTAAAAGAGCTATTTTTAGCTCTTTGCCCATTTCTCCACCTACCAAGTGCCTTTTCCATTGGAGAATGGTCAAAACAAGGGCTTATGAGGCATGGGAGTTAGTTAAGGAGTTAAGATGGGGTGAGAATAGGTCATGGGTAGTTAGGGTTTGGAGGACCTAGTCTCAGGCTGACTCATAGGCTAAGAAACAATCTTAGGGTGAGGTGTCTAGGTGAGGTGTCCAAGGTGAGGTAATTCATTTAAAATAAGTAGTTTTTAAATTAATAAGGTGTGAAAGTGTGGGTTAGGAGTGTTAACGTTTAGAAGGGGACCAAGGGGGGTTGACACGATATTGGTGTCTACATTTTCCCCTTTTTGTCTTATGGTTTGTTCTGACGAAATGCAAGACAAAAATAGATGTAGGTTGCCCCAGGTATGGGATGAGGTATTCCCCCTCAAAGTGGGAATCGAGAGAAGGTAATCCAAAATCGGGTGCCTATTTGATAGGTAGTGGATGGGTAAGGTGAGGTTGGAGTGTGAATGCTGCAATAATTGAGATTGCGTGTATACCACTTTACTTGATAAGTAGGTCAAATTGTCACAGGCAAGGTCGAGGAGGAC
Organism: Torreya grandis; assembly: GCA_037957365.1. NCBI lineage: Eukaryota > Viridiplantae > Streptophyta > Pinopsida > Cupressales > Taxaceae > Torreya > Torreya grandis. The sequence goes on from JARHVA010000041.1 coordinate 2,156,012, forward strand.
TAAAATTGAAGTAACTAGTCCCCAACTTATTAGTGGTAGTTGATTGGGTTAAAATGATCAAAGCTGTAGCTCCAATGGTCGAGGACTAAAATTGAAGTAACTAGTCCCCAACTTATTAGTGGTAGCTGATTGGGTTAAAACGATCAAAGCTATATCTCTAATGGTTGAGGAGGACTAAAATTGAAGTAACCGATCCCTAGTTTATTAGTGGTAGTTGATTGGGTTAAAATGATCAAATCTATAGCTCCAATGGTCATCATGTTCTAAGTATCTGGGCTAGGAAGTTTTCCTGGAAAACACAAAAATGTCACAGATATTAGGGATCAACTTGGTCATGATCTGACAATAGGTGTGAGGGGCACGTACAATCTGCTAACTATTCATGAGGTAGCATATGCAATAAAAAAAACTAAGGCAAAGTTTTCTCAAAAGTGGTCGTGGTTTGAGGAGATAGTCATGATCTCTAAGGTCATTTGTCGAGTCAGGCTAAGATATAAGTGATCTCGAGTGTTGTTTGTTGTGGTTAGGGAGATGTATGTGATCTCCAATGTTTTGTAGTATTATAGGGGGTATTCAATTCCCTAATCCTAGTGGATATCATTTGGAGGCCATACTTGTTATATCCGATGTTTAGAGGTTAGGCAGAGCAGCTAGTGGGGGTTCAGAGCCTGCAATGGGTGAGGGGCAGGCAAGCTGGTGAGCTCGAGAGAGTTCCTACTGAGAGAGTGCAACACTAGTATGGGCTATTATAGGATGTGCCACGTAATCTCCCATAGTATAGATATGATGATATTGAGGTGCCCCTCCCACTACCAGAGGAGATAGAGTGGCCAAATTGTGAAGAGATACCCGTAGATCTAGGTGTGGTAGATCTAGGGTGTATGATGACCTACTTGGCTTGGTGGGTAGGTCTCTATGCTGTGATTCAGAGGGGACCACCTCTCAATCTATAGACAATCAGTAGAGAGAGGGATGCCACCATTTAGGTGAGAGATGTAGCATGAGCACAGGTGGCAGTGCTTCAGGGATAGGTGATAGTTTTGATAGCGTAGGTGGTTTCCCTAATAGGGTAGGTTACTACATTATAGGAGCAGGTGGTTACAACCCAAGCACATGTATTGGTAGGGTAGGGTTTTAGAGGGTAGGGCCCTATTCAACCACCACCATTATAGCTAGTGTAGCAACAAGCTCAACCACCACTAGAGTAGCTACTACAGCCACCGATTTAGTAGCCACCTTAGCAGGTAGTGGAGCAGCCACCTTAGCCACAGCCACAGAGTTCTCTATAGGGCATGGCATTAGGATTGATGGGTCTACCATAGACTGTACTTGTATCTAGGTACAATACTACATTAGATGAGATCTCATATTATGAGGGTGTCATCAAGGAATTTCCATAGATCCAACAATATTATGAGATGCTAGCTCAATAGAGATCTGTGTCATGTGCCACTACCTCTAGTTCTCAGAGATGGCGATGATCAGAGGGTGGAGACGATTTAGTGTCTTCACGACCACCACCACCACCACAGCCTTGAGGTGTTTGTAGTTGTTGAGGTGTATATATATATTGGCCTACATGTCGTTGACACGAGATGTACATACATTTTGAGAGAGGCATATATATATTGTACTGTTTCAAATATTTTTGATGTATACCTTCATTTGATAGTTATATATATATGATATGTTTGAGATATTGAAATGTTATGGATGTGACTTTGTGTGAGTTGTTTTGGTTATGTTAGTGTTTTTAGCATTTCCCATATGTTTGATGGTACATGCTTGAAATGATGAGTGTATGATGATGTTATAGCCTTTTCCATATTGTGTGATGGTGTATGCTGTAACATAGGTTATGTGCTTTTCATCCTTAGCAATTTTCCATATTGGTGATGGTGTATGCTGAAAATGAAATGAGTTTATTTATGCTTCAACATGTTTCCATATTGGTGATGGTATATGCTTGAAATAAATTGTGTTTGGTTGATAGTTTCCATGTGTATTGTTTTCCATAGAAACTAATGTGAATGGGCTATGATAATTTATATAACACAAAGTGGTATTTGCATTAAATAAATCATGATGTTATGTTAGTGGTTATAAAATGTTTTGGTTATATTTTATCAGAAACATGTGATGTTATTTATGATAAAATTGAGTTGAATGTTAGGTTCATAACTTTATAGTGAAAATTATGAGATGACAATATGCAAGCATGTAATTTTAAGACACTGCATCCTAAAAGATAAACAAGCATGTGACGAAGGTGTGTAAGAAGTGAAAGGTGCATTGCTCTTTCATTGACAAGGACCATAATGATAGCATTGATAGGGTTTTTGCAAACAAAAGCCCCTAGGGTTTCATGCATTACATCGTTGACCATTGGTTTTTGTTAGAGAAGTACCCTAATCACTTGATGTTAAGTGAGCTCAAAATCCCTTGGGTAATTTTGGGTAATAGGTGTGATTATGTGATATGTGAGGATAGCGTAACCCTTTTTAGCAGGGATAACTTTCCCCTTTTATAGGTGACCCTGAGAACGACTATAGGCAAGTCCATGACTTAATAGTTTGTCAGTCAGTTTTTTTTTTGGTAGACTGATCAATGCGAGAATTCTACTTGGGGATGTTGTTTTTGTTTTGTGGTCATGTGAAGCTAATTGATGCGGGAACCTTTTGAGAGGGTGCTATTTTTGTAGCAAAATTTGGGCATAGCCATCCTTCGAGGGAGTGGTCTATATTTTTCTTTGTATGTTTTGATTTCTTTGAATAGCTGTCCTTCAAGGGAGCAGTCTATTAATTATAGCAATAATGTAGCTGTCCTTCAAGGGAGCAGTCTACATTTATAGTTAATGACCTTTTAATATTTTGTTAGGCATCCCAGTTTTATGTTTTTTTTTGTTAATTAAACTTTTAGTCATGGACTAGACTATAGAGGTTTAGGGGTTTCCCTTTTATTAGGACAAAGCATTAATACTTAAAAAAGGGTTAACTAATTTTTGTAGGGAAAAAGGATTGAAAGGAATAGGAATGAGGATGATGGGGGTTGCTCAAGGGATGAGCTCAAGTTAAACATCAAGTGAATTATTACTTGGTTAATAGTAGAATGGTCACAAATGCAAGGCATTAAGGGGCTCAAGTTCTGGCCAGCCTTCGAGAGAAGACAAATGATAAATGCCTGATCCATACTTGTGCGTTATTATATAAGGTCTGAGCCAATTAGGAGAAAACTTGCCTCGTTTACTTATTTCCATATTGGTCACATGTTGGTTTTATTTAAGGATGATATCTCTGATTTTAAAATCTCGCTCTTTCAGATTTTTGTTGTAGGCATGCTTGATGCGATCTTGGTAGATATGAAGATGATTAAGAGTGGCAAAATGACGTTCATCAAGTAACTCGAGTTGTGTTAATCGATCTTGACAAAAGTCATTGTTAGAGAGCATGTCATGTAAGGAGATGCAAAGAGAAGGTATTTTTACTTCAAGAGGCAAGACAGCCTTGGTTCCATATACTAAGGAGAAAGGTGTAGCACCTGTAGGGGTTCAGATGCTAGTGTGGTAGGCCCACAAAGTGAAGGGAATGTGAGTGTGCCAATCCCTTATAGTGTCATTAACCACCTTCATTAGGATTTTACTTAGGATTTTTTTAGAAGCTTTTGCCTGTCCATTTGCTTGTGGATAGTAAGGTGAGGAGAAGTTGAGTTTGATGCCAAAAGTGTCATAAAGCTTTTGGATGGTTTTATTTTTAAAAGATTTGCCGTTATCAGTGATTATCTTGTGAGGTACACTGAAATGATAGATGATGTGGTGGTTAATGAAGTTGATGATTTTTTCAGCTTTAGTGGAGATGAGGGGAACAACTTCCACCCATTTAATGAAATATTTAGTCACTGTGATAATAGACTAATGTCGAAGAGATGAATGAGGGTTAATCTCACCAATTAGATCTAAGCCTTATTGTGAAAAGGGCCAGAAATCCTTAGCAACTTGTAAAGCATGGCTAGGGATGTGAAGTAGGTTAGCGTGTTATTGGCATTTGATACAACACTAAACATAGTCACTGCAGTCTTGGTTAAGAGTGGGCCAATAATAGCCTAGGCAGAGGATGCACTTTGCAACCAAGTTACCACTGAAATGTCCTCCACAAATCCCATCATGGACTTGTTTGATGGCATGAGATGTCTCAGTGGTGGTTAGGCATCAGAGAAGGAGGCCGTCAAAACCTCATTTATAGAGAAGACCCCCTAGCATGGTGTATCGAGCAATACTCTTGATAAAATCCCACCGTCCATTACTAGAGAGGCCAAGAGGAATGATATAATAAGTTAAGTAGTCAACATGTTGTTTATACCAAACATCATGTGGACTAGAGTCGATATTGACAACAAAGTTGATGTCAGTTGAGATATATGAGGGCAACACCAAATAGTGTACCATGACATAGATTCTCGAGGAAGTAGATGAAGATGGGATGTGTGAGGTGAGAGAGGCCATTATGTCGGCAAAATTATTCGTAGAGTGAGGAATAGTTTGCAAGAGATAACGGTCAAAATACCCTAACAATGTGTCAAAATGGTGTTTATATCATTACAAAACTTCATTTTTATAAAGATATGAACCGTTAATCTGATTAATGACTAGTTACAAGTTGCCAAAGATATTGATTGTCTTAATGCCAAAGAAAATGGTAGTTTGAAGCCCCAAAACTAAGGCTTCATACTCAACCATGTTATTGGTGCATTCAAAGTTGAGTTTGAAGGATAGAGGCATGGGCTCGCCCTCATGAGGGATGAGAATGATCCTCACACCCCCACTGAGTTGACATTTAGATCCATCAAAGAACATTATCATTTGATAGGGGATGCCATCAGTGGATAGCATGGCAATAAACTCATCAAGAAATTCATAGTCAGAGGGTTGGTTATCAGGTAAAGGGGCATCTGCTAGTTGGCCAGTGATCATTTTCCCCTTTATAGACTTTTATTGAATGAATTCCAAATCAAACTCAGTGAGAAGCATGAGCCAACGAGCCATATGTTGGTTTTGGTATGGCTTGGAATGCATGTATTTGAGAGGGTCAGTGTGGGTGATGACATAAGTCTTGTGGTTGAGGAGATAGTGGTGGAGTTTAGAGGTGGCAAAGACTAATGCCAAGAAAAGTTTTTTGATATGAGTATATCAAGTTTCATAGTCAATGAGCATTTGGCTTATATAATAAAATGCCTGCTCATGATGTTGTTTGTCTTGATGCGTGATCATGGCACCTAAGGAATGGTCTGTTGCTAAAATGTAAAGATAGAAGGGTTGGTCATCTTTAGGTGGAATAAGGACTGGTGGAGAGACAAGATAGCATTTAAGAGCCTCAAAAGCCTCTTGGCAATCCTTATTCCAATTAAAGGAGACATCCTTCTTGAGGAGGTGATGGAAGGGTTGGCATCGTTCAGATAGCTATGAGATGAAGCGACGAATAGATTGAAGCTTCCCTTGTAGGCTACGAAGTTGTTTTAGGTTAGTTGGTGGGGGCATCTAGAGTATGGCTTGAATCTTAGCTAGATCTACCTCAATGCCACAGAGAGAAATGATGAAACCCAAAAGCTTCCCTAACAGAACCCCAAAGACACATTTCTTACAGTTGAGTTGAACGTTATATTATAGTAGGTGAGTGAATATTGTTTTGAGAATGGTTAGGTGGTCATGGCAAAGTTTGGATTTCCCCAGCAAGTCATCCACATAGTCCTCCATGATTTTGTGGAGGAGATCATGAAATATATAAGTCATGGCGCGTTGGTATTAGCACCTACATTTTTGAGGCCAAAAGGCATGACCTTATAGCAAAATGTCCCCCATGGGGTGATGAAGGTGGTTTTATGTTGATATTCTGGGGTAATCAAGATTTGGTTATATCTTGAAAACCTATCCATGAGGGATAGCATCTCATGACCAGCCCTAAGATCAACAAGTTGGTCGATGCTTGGCAAAGGAAAGTCATCCTTTGGGTAAGCTAGGTTGAGGTCACAATAGTCAGTACAAATTCAAATTCCCCCTATTGGTTTTGTGATAGGGACAATGTTTGACACCCATTGTAGATAATTAATGGGTTGGATAAATGAGATGGAGAGAAGACATTGAAGCTCCTCTTTGACAAGGAGTGTGATGCGAGGATGCATCTTGTGAAGATTTTGCCTAACAGGCTTAGCTTCACGGTTCATGACGATGTTGTGGATGACAATGTCAGGGTCAATATCGGGCATATCATTATAAGACCAAGAAAAGGCTTTGCTATGATCTGTAAGGAATGTGGTATAGTTGATTTGTTCTTGGGCATCTAAAGATTGACCAATCTTTAAAATGTGAGGAACATCAGAAGATGGGAGATTAATGTCAATAGTTGATTCATTTAACATAACCTATGTTTATGAAGGAAGTGATCATTGTATGAAGGAGTCATCTGCACCCATGTAGGTGAGTATGGCATCATCATCTAGGCATTGGATAGTGTTGATGCTAGAAGATTCATCATCTATCATGTCTAGATAAATGAGAGGAAGAGACCTTGATGCCTCACCTAGTTGATAGGTCAGGGGTTCCAAGTGAATGGCATTTATAAAAAAAAACTAGGAGGGATGGAGACCACCGAATCCATAAGTTAGGGTGGGGGATAGGTGAGGTTGGAGGAGAATGCTCTATGATAGTTTCATGGTGAGGGATCTTATAAGGTTTTATAGGTTCTTCAAAATCCATGCCATGTCATTTCTTAGCATTTTTAATTGCCTCATCATTTGGAGGTTCAATGGGCTTGTGGGGACCTTGTTCATAATGCCCAAAGCCAAAACCATTCCATGCACACCTATGAAGATAGGTGTGAGAAAAGCTAGGTTTGTCAAGGAAGGAGAAATTGCAAGTGAATAGTCAGGGTGATGAGAGGATTTCCAATAGTAGGAGCCCGATCTAGCCCTCCATAGGTGAGATTAGTTTAGAGATTTGGAGGACCATATGGGATGACCATTTCGATGCGATGGTCATAGTTAGGGTGGTGATGAAGTTTTCCATATTCCTACAGAGTTTGGAACATGTCAAGGGTAAGCAAATGATACTCCCCAAGTGAAAGGTATCTTCCATAAGATCTTTCGTGGTCACTTGAGGAGTAGGCATAGGTGTGACCGATGTCTGTGAGCTTGTCGAGGATTCCATGGGTGAAAGTGGTGTTTGGGTATATATTTTCAAAGGGATGAGAACATAATTAGGTTGGTAGGTCATGTTACATGTTTTAAAGGGGGAAGGGTTAGCAGGAATGACATGAACCTGCCCCTCATGTTCAAACTTGACACAATGATACAATGTGGAAGGGACACAGGTCATGGAATGTATCCAAGGTCATCCCAACAACATGTTATATTGGAACTCCCCATCGATGATATAGAAGAGTTTTGTAATTGTACATGGGCCAACATGAACATGCAAGACCACAGTGCCAATGGTAGTGGTGATGGCATCATTGAAAGAATGAAGAACTGCATCAATTTTTGACATGTAGTTCTTTGAAAGGGCTAGTTTATCATATGCATGGGTAGAAATGATGTTGATGCTAGCACCTCCATTAATCATAACCTGCTTAACATGAGTTTGATCAATGTAAGCCATAATAAAGAGGGTAGGATCTTGATCTTCTAGGTTGTAGGCAGGAATCTCAAAATCACTGAAGGTGACAGAGGCAATGGTGGGTAACAATTTGACTAAAGCAGCCAATGGTTGGGGGTCTTCAAGTTGGACCTCCACTACCTATAAAGATTTAATCAAGGCTTGGCAATGTTGAAGAGAGCTTTGTATTAGGTCATACAAAGACATCTTCATAGGGGTTTGGTGAATTTGTTTCACCATGGAGTCATGATTTGCCCCCGAAGATGTTGGTTGTGATGTGCCCAAGATAGAAATCTTGGGCTTTGGTGATGGAGAGGGCTTGGTGAATGGATATGTCCAAGAGGTAGAAACCTACTCTTTTCCTTTATCTTTTAGGGTTTGGGACTTGGTAGCCACATTAATAGTGTTGATTTTGAATAAATGGGGAGAAGGTGGTAGAGGGACCATAATCTCACCTTGGGATCTCGATTCAAGTGAGGAGGTTTGGGAGGCATGGGATGGTGTCGGTAGTTTGTCAAAAAGGTGGTCAAGAGAATCCTTAATGAGAAGGGTGTCCTTTTCTAGGTGTTGCTGAATGACAACCTTAAGAGCATAGCAATTCTTGGTATCATGCCCAGGTGTGCGATGATATAAGCAGATTTGAGTGTCATCAAACCAAGATGGTTTTGATCTGAGAGGTTAGTATGGCTTAATGGGTGGGAGAATGATGCTATAAGACTACAACAATTGGTGTAACAATGAAGCATAGGAACCCACTAATGGGTCTGCACTCGTTGTTGCAGTAGGGGTTGACAACTTCTGTTTAAGAGTTATAGGGGGAGTTTTTCATACCACCTTTTTGATTGGTGGTGTGGCCACATGCTTAGATGGCATTTTATTAGTGAGAGGTGTCAAATTTATTGGAGGAAATATGTTTTTGATGGGTAGAAGGAGTAATGGAGGCAATTTGTCTTTATGAGGTGTTGGAATAGGGAGCACTCTTGTTAAAGTGGAAGGATGTGGACACAAGATAGAGGGCAATGGTGAAGGTGGGGGAGGAGTAGACCGACGTGGTTTAGCATCCTCCTTTAGTATGGTGTGAGGACCACTACTATGTGGGGTGAGGTTAAAATATAACTTCACTTATGGGTGAGTTAGGTTTGATACAGGGTGAACATGGAGAGATCTAATTTATTTTAGCATGGTGGATGCTTGTGAGGGTTTGGATTTAGATGTGGAAGGCTGTGCTTCTTATGATTTAGAAGTGGAAACCTGATCCTCATCAAAGACTTTGGGGTAAATCATCATGGAAGGGTTGGTAGTATAAGGCAAAATGGGATGTGTAGGATAAGGAGCCCTAAGTCACTCCCATAATGCCTCATACTCTAGGTTCCTAGAATGGAAGAATCCTAAGTTTTCTGCCAATTGAGAGAAGGGTTTAGATGATGTCACACGAGGCCTTACAGTTGGTCCTTCAAAGGATTTGGGTGATTGCGAGAGCAAAAACATGTTGGATGCAGTGATCTCAGGCCAAAGGTGAGAGAAAACCATCATCAGATCTTCCTCAGATGAAGTGGGTGAGGTGGCGAGTTCTTCTCTTAATGGAGAAGGGATTGGAGAATTTGGTTCTTCAAGCAGATAGAGCGCAAGGATGATCATGCCTTCCATGTGTGGTCTAGGAGCACGGAAAGTATGATCCTCCATTGGTAATAAGAAGGATAAGGGTGGGGCTACCAGTGTTGGTACCATCAAAGCATCCTCCAATATGGGAGAGGTCAAAGTAGACTCTCTTATGTGTGAAAGGGGGGTAGATAGAGGACTATCCTCCATCAGTGGAGGAAAAATAAGAGAACAAGGCTCCTCTAAAGGGTAAAGCAGAGGGATGATGGCCCCTTCTACATGAAGGCATGGGGTATGAATGGTAAATTCTTCCAATGGTAGAAGAAGAGGGAAGGTGGGGGCAAGAAGAATAGGTAATATGAGATCCTCACGAGGTAGAAGAATGGGTATAGGAGGTGCTTGATGTCATGGGGGTGATACAGGTGAAATGGGTTCATCCACGTGAGGAAGAGGGCAAGGCAAAGGGAACTCTTTGTTACATGGGGGTGGAATGGGTAAAATAGGCTCTTCTACCCATGGTGGAGAAATGGGTTGACCAACCTCTTTAGATTATGGGAGAGGTTGGATAGGAATGAAAGGAAAGACCATGTTGACTGTGTGTATGTTGCATTCTTGAGGGTCATCGACCATGGTCTGAACATTGTTCTAACTTAGGGGATGGTTAGGAAATGGTTGCCTAAAGACATCCATGTTTTGGTTGGTCAGTGCATTAGGGTTATCCAAAATAAGGTCCCCTTTGTCTAACATGTCTTGAACAATATTTTTTAGGGTTTTGCAATTATCCGTGTCATGACCCTTGACATGATGATAGTTACAAAAGTTGGTTTCCCTATACCATATAGGGTTGGCTCGTGAGGGTTTAAATTGGATAGGTGGTCAGATTTGAGGGAGGTTTTGGACTCCCTAATTCACTAATTTATCTAATATAGAAGCATACAATTCTCCTATTAGAGTGTATCGTTGCTATTCATACCGTTGTTGGAATTGTCTAGTGACATTTTATGAAGTAGAGGATTCAGATTGGTTGGTTGTGGTAAAATATTGTGACCTAAGGACCACAACGTTCACCAATCCCTTAGGCTTGGGGTGGGAAGAAGAAGGTTTAGAAGAAGAAGGGTCATTGGGTTTTGCATTGGTATTTTTGTTATGCAATTTGACCCTGTCTTCTTCGATTATGTAGAGTTCAAGCTTTCGAGCCATAGTGAAAGCTTCATCAAATGTGTAGAAAGTTTGAACCCACAGAGTGGACGAGATGTGCTTAACACATGCTCTTGAAAAGAGCTCAATGAGCTCAGGTTGAGGTAGTGAGAAGGAGAGTTGGTTGATCAAACCTCTCCAACGGGTGACAAAGTCAGCTATTGACTCATCCTCAAATTGTCTAATGGAATAAAGGTCTATGATGGAGACCTTCTTGGTAATATTTATTGAGAAATGATCAAGGAATAACTAAGTGAGTTGAATGAAGGTGAAGAGAGAATGACTGGTAATGGAGCTATACCAGTCAAGGGTAGTGCCAAAAAGTGACATAGGGAATGTGTGAAGCAATAATGCATCATCATGCCCTGTGAGGTAGCAAGCATGTCTAAATACTCATAGATGTTGTTGTGGGTCCTCTTTACTTTGAAAGTGAGTAAATTTTGGGAGTTTCCACTGGCTAGGGTATGGTTGAATAAGAACTGAAGGGTGGATAGGTTCGTTGCAGATTTGTTTTTATGAAAGAACACTCCTCAAACTTGAAACAGATGTCTCAAGGTTGGACATCTTATCCATCACCATCTTAATTAGATCAGTAGATGGATTGGAATGAGGGGCACCCCTAAGTTATAGGGTACCTAAAAGGCATTGGAAGGGGTGTATGATGTACTTGGTTACATTTGTGTAGGTGCAACATACTGATAATTTGTCATAGGGGCCAATGTCGAGGCCAAGGGGGCTTTTGCCGTGAAGTTGGAGGGCATAACTTGACTAGATGCTGCCAAGGGTGGTTGAATGGTGGTGACACTAGTTAAAGGATAAGTGGTCACTCTTGTGTTTATAGGTGCAAGAGTGGATGGGATAGAGACAATCAAGTTTTAGAAAGGTGTCGAACTTGGTTGAATAGTTTGCATTTGAGGGGGTAAAGAAACTCTGATGGAGGTAGGGCAAGAAAGGATAGAAGGGGAGGCCAAATCTTGAACATTGGCCATGGTTGGGTTACTGGTCAAGGCAGTGGCCTGAGTGACCATAGGTTGGGTAGTAGATATTGTTGATATCATTGCCACTTTAACTAAAGAAGTTGGCATCCCATAAATAGGGTTACTCGAAGGATCTCGCATTTGGCTTCTAGTGAGATAATGTTGGAGAGCCTTGACATTGTGGTCAAGGAATCTCTCAAAATCTTGATCCCCTTTGGGAATAATAAGAGGTTGATCAGGGGTAGGTTGGATAGGAGTATGCTCGATGTCTGAAGTATACTCCATTAGATCACTTGGCATGAAGGGCGAAGGTGGGAGTGGCTATTGAGTCGCATGGTCAAGAAGGAATTTGGCTTGACTACGTGTCAGGACCATCTAAGGTGAAAGGGGTTCAAGTTCCAAAAACTATGTGTTTTAGTTTCAAAAAACCAAAATTTGTGTTAAACAACAAGAAATTTGGGTTTTAAGCTTGCTATTTGGAAATTTATTTATTTATTGATAGTGATCGATGTCAGTTGTTTAACTGATATTGATTAGAAAATGTTGCTGATGTCAGTCAGTTAACTGATGTCGGTGAAGGTTTGGTTGCCAACGTCATTGGAGAAACTGATGTCAGTATCTGTGTAATTCTAGAAACACAAAAGATTGATAGATTTTGGAAGAAGATATTCTAAGTTGTTTTAGACTTCAGAATGGTATGACCTTACCAACTCAAACACTTAGATAAAACTAGTAGAATAGATGATTAGGCAAGCAACCTCTAAAACGTTAGATTCCTAGGAATGAGTTTTAAAGTCGTGGTGGCTTATGCCGTAAGAGAATGTGTTGGGAGTTAGGCTTGTAGAACAGTTCCTAGAGAGGAAGTCTATGGCTAGTTTTAGGTTGTGTTATGGTGATCAAAGATATCTATGTTAGGGTCAGTACGTGGCCTGGTGTTGGGGCTTCCTCCCCTCACTTCATGAACACAAAGTTGAGCTGGGCTACTTAGCTAGAATATACCTTCCCTATAGTTTATACTCTACCAGAGAATAGAGTGGGTCCTCCTCTTGGTGGTGAAATCCAAGTAGGATCACTGGGTGGGGTAAGGTATCTGCTAGGTGATGAAATCCTAGACTGGCCTTGTCTCAAGTAAGTTTATGTGTTTGATTTGAAGTGATTGTGGTTTGGTTGTGTCACATTTGTGCACTATGATTCATTCATAATGCTTTAATTACTAAGTGGGCTAAGTGTGCATCTAAGCAAGAATGAAATGTAGTAGTTTTTAACCCAAATCAAAAAATGTTATTCAAATGCAAACAAATGGAGAAGAGGTAAAGAGTATGAGTTTTTCACTACTCTATGATGCATGTAAGAAGTAATAAGAAGAAAAAGAGATGTTATTTTTAACCTCTGCTAATGATTTCCTTTTGAAACAAAAAGATAAAAGAGGTAAAAAAAAGGAGAAAGAATTAATTAACTTTATGTAAAATAATAGAAAGTAAGAGAAGCCAAGTTTTTTATTTCTCAAGAAATAAAGGCAAAGAAGAGGGGATGCAAGAAGTGAATATTTTTCTAATGCATCTACATGAAAATTTGATTTTTAAAAGAAGAAGAATGAACCCAAGGAAAACTCCAAGCATCCCACCGAGCATGCCAGAATGTTTCTCTAGATTTTCACTAATTACATTCAAATGAGAAAGAAACTAAGGTTAAGAGGTTATGGGTTTTATGTTACTCAAATTTAGTGCACATCGTATCCAAGCCTTGTGAGAGCTCCTCTTTGGCTATGGAGGAAACACCTGCAGTAAGAATGAAACTTAAACAAGAAGGATGTTAGAAGAGGCTATGGTGGACTACCAAGCTACGTGCTCAGTCCTGGAAGCCTGAAGCTCTTTAAGGGATGAGAGTCCACTATTTAAAGATAAAAGTATTGTAAAGGAAGAAATGATAAATGACTAAAGAAATAGAAAAGTAGATGGTGTGTACCTATTCCCTATAGTCTGTGTATCTCAGAATGCTACAAAAGGCTGGCTGAAGGTTCTATCTGGTCTAGATGGGCTGTTTGGATGGCTTTCTAGTTTGCTAGTTTAAAACACAGTCACCGATGTTGATGGGTCTGCTGAGGTTGGTTGGGTAAATGGTGCCGATGTCAGTTGGGTTGTCGATGTCAGTCTGGCTAAAGGTGCTGATGTCGATTGGTCTGTCGATGTCAGTTTGAGTTGTAAATGCTAACGTCAGTTGGTTTGTCAATGTCAGTTGGGGTTGTCAGCCTTGGATGGCTTTTAGAGTATTTTTGGGATAGACAGAGGGGTTTCTAGAAGTTCAGAGGTTGGTGCAGGGTTGTGGGAAGGTGAATGAGGTCTAAGGAAGGGTATAGGTGGAGGATTGGTGTGAAAAGGGGGTGAGAACAAGGGGAAGGCCTTTCAACCCCTCCATGGAAGAAGTCAAGCCTCTCGATAGTATTTATAAATATCAATGAAAACTAATTGACAATATATTCTAAAACACTGAAATGAAAACTAGAGTACTTAGCTTTATAAGGTGAAGAACTAAAGGTGTTAGAATAGTGATTCCCATTATGGCTGATGTGACTGGTGTTGTGAGCTAATGAATCGAACATGGATTGCTTTAATTCAGTAGCTTGAGGTCCTCATACAATCTTTCAATCCAATCTCTGGAATGATTTGTGTAGAGCTTCGATAGCCAGGAGAATGATAGTCGAGTTTTGGTGCTTGAAATCTCAGAGTGTGCATGCTAATGTGTGAAAAGGTGGCCTTAGCTCAATGTTAGAGCTTGGATTATGTAACTAACATCGGTGATCCCACCGGCGTCGATGTAGGACTGCCTATGTTGACCGTGGGTTGACTGACGTTGGTGGAGAGAGAATAGGTAAAAGCGCTATTTTTAGCTCTTTGCCTATTTCTCCACCTGCCAAGTGCCTTTTCCATTGGAGAATAGTCAAAATAAGGGCTTATGAGGCATGAGAGTTGGTTAGGGAGTTAAGATGGGGTGAGAATAGGTCATGGGTAGTTAGGGTTTGGAATACCTAGTCTTAGGCTAACTCATAGGCTAAGAAATGGTCGTAGGGTGAGGTGTCCAAGGTGAGGTAATTAATTTAAAATAAGTAGTTTTTAAATTAATAAGGTGTGCAAGTGTGGGTTAGGAGTGTTAACATTTAGAAGGGGACCAAGGGGTGTTGACACGATATTGGTGTCTAAATCCACATGTGAAGGCTCAATAATATTGATAGATGGATTGTACCCCCAAGAAAGGATGCAAGCAAAGTGATGGATTGGGAATAATATATCCTAAAATAAGATGCATGCTTTAATTTTACCCAAATATAGTGTAATCTATGAGCTTGGATTGATGACTTTACCCCAAACAAGTTAGATGTGGGAATGAAATATATCTAAAAGAGCTAGAATGATTTGATTTGGGATTTTCACTAGATTTTATAACAAAACAAATGTTTTTGGATTTTTTCATTTTATATCTCTCTCTGATATTTTTGGCCTTTTATAATTTGTAAGATTTTTCTAATTTTATGATGTTTTTGGATTTTTTTGATTATCTACAAAGGAGTTACCAGTAAAGGGAAAAATTGTTTTAGCACCGAGATGGGATATGATAATGAATGGAATGGACTCATTATGATGTTATATGGTAATGGACGATGGTGGACATTCTTAGGAATGTATTATGGATCTCCAAGGACCATAATATCTTCAAAGTGTCAAATTGATGATATACCAAAGTGTTTCTCAAAATTGGTCTTAAAACTACTTCCACTTCCTTACCAAGGTCAAAATGGGAAGAGAGATGGGCATGATAGGATGGATAAAATGATAGACAAGGAAAAGTATTTGGATAGGATTAGATGGCTAGAATGTCTTGAATATAATTGATAAGGATGCATATGGGGTTTCCCCCAAGTATCAAGGTACTGGTAGACAATAGATTCTTTACACATGATGCCAAAAACCTGATTTTCAACATGGTACTAGACTAAGGCACCATATAAATGGTTTTCACCATTGGATGAATTATTATCTTTCTTTTTTATTTTTTATTTTTTGTCATCTTAAATTAATATAGGTTTATTATATGCATAATGTGGACCCTTTTTGATCTTCAAGTACACACTCTATAGATGTTGTCATAAACTTTGTTGATTTCTAAGTTAGCTTCTTCCAAATTTATCAAGATGTTTTAGCCCTTACGAAAGAGGGTGATGCCAATGAGGGTGAAGTAAAATTTTTATCTGATGGAGGATG
This sequence comes from Torreya grandis, assembly GCA_037957365.1. Taxonomy (NCBI): domain Eukaryota; kingdom Viridiplantae; phylum Streptophyta; class Pinopsida; order Cupressales; family Taxaceae; genus Torreya; species Torreya grandis. The sequence continues at coordinate 2,171,683 of JARHVA010000041.1, forward strand.
TTGGTTTATTATGTGAAGGATTCATAAATGGGATATGATCATGATGTGAAGGGGGATTGGGACCAGTAATATTTTGTTTTGTGAAACTAAAATTATTTGTGTTTTGATTCTAATTTTGGTCTAATAACACCTCAAAATAGTTGTCATTGAGGGACTTGAATTTTTGAATTTTGATTTTTGTTATTTCATAATGACTCAAACAAGGGCTCACTTGGGGAATTTTATATTAGATTTCTAGGATTTAGTGCCTCCTTTAAAGCTTCACTAAGGGGTGTTGTTGTTTTGATTTGATCATCCTATATGTCCTTAAACAAGGTTTCAGTAGGGAATGCTGATTTTGGATTTTGAATTTTCCATAGTGATTAAAATAAGGTTTTACTAGGGAATGCTGATTTTAGATTTTGACTTTCCCATAGTGCCTCAGACAAGGTTTTACTAGGGAGTGTTGATTTTGTAATTTGACCTTCTATATTTTTGGATTGATTTTAATTGAGGAATGATTGATGTTCCTCAATATATGCTAGTGCAACTTTAGGCTCTTTTGGTAGGATGCCAAACATGAATTCTATAATTGTTTGATTGTGATGGAATAAAGCTAATGGTAAGTTATTTGAACAGTCCCAATCGATAAGTGTGGGATATTGGCTGTTAGGGAGGGTAGTGGGGATGACAATATTGTTAAAAAGAGAAATGGAAACATGGTCATCATAGGTACTATGAATGAAGCATGTGTCAATGCTGGATGAAGATTCTTTAAAAACCATGAAAGTGTCACTAACACCTTGATGTTTCTTCATAGATTATTTTTAGTCAATGCCATGAGAATCTTTGTGTATATGTATATAGACTAATTTTATTATTATTTGTTCATGGATGTCAATTATTCTACCTTTGTAGTTCATTCTTCAAAAAATATTGCTTGATATAGGATATTTTTTATTTTTAAAAAAGTCATGGGGTTATCCATACATAACCCTAAATAATTATTATTGTTGAGTTACTCATCTTTGAGGAGGCCAAATTTGATGAATGATGTTTTTTTCAAACTAATATGATGTTTATGTAGATTTCTTGTTGATGTTGGGCCTATCCAAATAGAAGGCACTTTGATGTTTATTTTATATAAGCACCATTGCCCCTAGAAATAGATGTTATTAGGTGATGGATGGTAGGTCAAATAGGGTTTGACCAAGGATGAGTTTGAATAAGATAATTTGGTCAAATATATGTTGACCAAGGATGGGTGATTGGTCAAGTGAAGGTTCATAGAATATTGGATCATCAAATATGGGTCCTTCATCAAATAGGGGTCCTTATTCAAATATGAGTGAGATAATAATGGTTTAGGATTAGTAAAAAATGAGTGATTCAAAAAATTGTTGAAGCTAGGTTGATTATCTTGACCTTTACTTGGAAGTGGATGAGTTTGATTGTGATTGGGATATTGGTATATCCCTAATGGATGATTCTTAGACTTGGATGCACTTGGGTATTATTGTCACTCAATATTGCACCCTTGGAGAAGTAGTTCATATCTTTTCCAAATTGAGTGAAACATTAGATTACCTATAGGCTTGTGGGTTGCTTATAATAGAGGTAAACCTCTAGTTTTAAGGGGCTAGTTCCATAAATTAGTCTTTGATAGTTTATCACCTATACTACTTACTTGGATTAAAAGAGATATAAATAAACATGAAAATGAATTATTCTAATAAGGTGATTCATTTAATTGATCTCCACTAGACTACCATGACCTTCACTATAAAAGGTTACTCACAAGACTAGCTTCAACATCCTAGATTACTCTAACATAAATATGTCAAACATGAAGGTGATATGTACTACACTTCTCAAGGTAAATGGAAAAAAGGCCTGATTATAGACACTAATTCTATTCCTCATACTTAGAGATAGATAAGGACACTAACTACACTTCATATGACCTATTAGAGAGTGAATTACTTGTACACAACATGAGAGAGTAATATGAATACACAAATAGGTGATTATCACTTATAATTCAAATTTAAACTACTCCACACACTTAAAAAAGGAATTATGGAATAAAAAATAGCTTTGAATATTTATTCAAAGGCAAACATCAGTATTCAAACCAACAAGGCTTCACCATACTAGACATGGATTAGATATAAATGCCAAAATGGCTTGCATATATAGAGCATATGAGAGGAGAGAGAAGAAGTGAAGTTCAAGAGTCACAAGACCAAGTGTCAAAATGTGAAAACTAGTTACAACATGAGAGGAGTTATAAAATAGGCTATGAATGTCATCTTAGACAAGTGTCCTCCAAAAGTTCATCATTATTCTTAAAATTGGCATAAATATTTCAATTAGCCTTCTTGAAATTGTCTTGTTTGGTGATGAGCCAACTTGACTTTCTTAAACCACCTTAGGAGTCTTTGACACATATGCACTATCATAAGAATATGGAATATTTATTGTGAGAGTCACCATATACTCCTCAATTAATGAACCCCTCATGGACATTTGTTATTCATTATTTGTAACCATTCATTAGCCCTTTAGGCTTTAATCTTCACACTTGTCACCAAGGTGACTTGTAGTTACTCATGGAGGTTAGTTGAAAAGGTGTTAGGAAAATAAATCATGTCATTTTTGTCCTTTATTCTATCAAATAGACCTAAAGAGATTTAGTGTCACATTTCTCACTCTACAATTTAGACAATCATGCTCCTTCTCAGTATTTGTCTAAGACTGCTTGTAATGAACATTGTAGCAGAGGTACTTTTATGCATCATTATGATGATAATTTAGTATGAATAGTTGGAATAAGTCTCTAAACACCTCATACAATTATTTTCACCTATCCATCCATTTTTGTACCTTATAAAATTTAAAATCCTATAAAATATATTAAATTAGGCCTATTTGTACATGTGATGGTATGGAAACATTGGATGGTTAGGAGCCTAAGATAGTTCCACAGAGGTCAAAAACACTTTTAAGGACATTTGACACTTTATATATGCATATCAATTTATGTTTTATCCATCAGTTTCAAGAAAGGGTTTTAGGTTTCTTAGTTTCTTAGTGATGATTCATAAAGGTTAGACATTCAACCCCTAAACCAATTCCACAAAGTTAAGAGTATAAGACCCCCTTAAACTATCCATATATAATTTAGGTATCATGCATGCTGTTATTAAAGATGTGAATAAAAGAAAATGGCCTCTTGAGATCCTACTTACATTTTAGGTACCCCTAAGAGAAGGTTAGGCTAAAATGGTGAATTATGTATTGTCCTCTATAAGTTGATGGTTATAATTGACTCTAAACTCTCCCTTAAAGGTTATAAAAATTCTTAAAAAGATATCATGATGTTATGAGTGAAGTTAAACATCATTAGGGTTCATGATTAGTTTTAGGCCTAGTTTGCATATACTATCTATTTGAGCATGTGATCACTTCTGAGTGATCTTAATGGCTATCAGTGATTGTATAAGATATTTTACATCTAATTAAACTATAAAAATCACCTTAAATTCACCCAAATATCTCAAATTCATCTTTTTTACCATTCACATATTAGGTCTGAGACTGCATGGATCTAAAGTACCCTCTGTCTAAGACAATATAAAAGATACTTTCCCTAATGGTTTGGCTCAGATGAAAGCATGATGATATTTTTTAGGTCATGAAGAAATTATTTACCAAGTTTCAAAGCTTGGTCATACCTCTAGAGATTTCAAACATCTCTGACTCTCAATACTAGTTTCCTAAAATAGTGACTATGTGTAGGGTTTTTGGTTGAGCTTAAGCACTCTGAGTTATGACTATCTCTATTCTTTCTTGATTTTAAGGATTACCTATAAGTGTTATGACATAAATATAAGGATGATATATATGCTATCATATTTAAACTATGTCTTTATCTATCAACCAAACCTGCATTCTTCATTAGCATGATAATGGTTTGTGTATGAGCTAAATTGTAGATGTTCATTAGGTACATCAAGGGATGCCTGTAGGTATGTATTAGTATCTGAGTATTGTGTTTCATTTTTTGGTTCCATCTTAGATCAAAAATACCATTTCATCTAAGGTATCCTTTCATCAACCAAAGTGAATCCTTTATTAGCTTAGACTAGTCTATGTACTGAGTCTAAACTATAGGTGTTCATTAGGGAAACTAAAAGATTTTCTGTAGGTGTTGGTTCATGATTTGATCATTATGTTTTCACTCCTTATGATATATATTGATGTCACTAGGGATATTTAACACATGAATGCATACATTTCTTCCTTGAGTCTAGGCTCTTTTTCTTTTGCCATCAATGCACTGTAGGTGAAAATGTGGTCTGAGGTTCATTTTGGCCCAAAATGCACTATATTACACTGAATATTCTTAGTGGAATTTTGATTGAGTTATAACCATTAAACCAAATTTATCCCTTGACCAAAAAATTGCATCATATGTTTATATGTTACTACTAGGATTAGGCTACAGGAAGGAAAAAATTAGGCTTATCTATACCTCATAGATATTCACCATAAGATAACACTATGTTTAACAAAGTCTCATTTCAAAGAAGTTAAGGTAACATCTCCATCAAGTAAATTTTCCAACATTGTAAATTTATGAGTGTCAATGAAGGGTCTGAGTGTAGAGTTGAATGTATTTTAATGTTTCTATACCTTCAAACCATTTTCAAACATTACAAGGCTCTATCATTAAGTTCACATCTTTTATCAACCACTGTTTGAAGATTCTTACATAGTCCTGTAGTTGACCATTTCAAGATTTCTTCACTATGCTTGTGTCTTAGGATTAAAAATCCATCAATAACCCTCTTAAATTCAAAATTCCAATGGAGAAATGAATAACCATGATTTGAGGGGAGAAACATAGGTGTACTACCTTGATCTTGAAGCCACTGATAGAAAAACAAAACACTGTAATTGATGAAACAATATTCTATAGACCAATAGTGTTCACCTTTAGCACAGGGAGGATGGTCTTGTCTATATATTAATATCCACACATTAAAAATGAGTTGAAAATAGTATTAAAATGAAGTAAATACTCTACCAACCTACATACATCACTCTAATAACATAAATCAATGCAAATAGATGAGGAAACTAAAGCCATTGGGGTTATGCAGGCAACTTTGAGATACTAGTAGTCTTAGTGTTTGTTCATTAAGTACAAAACACCAATATAAAAACCATGACATGAAATGAGAGATCACATAGACTAATTTTATCCCCCAAGTGCATTCACCTTATCTCTGATTCTCTTATCCATATCAACTGCAAACTGGTTGACCTCTTTGACCTACCCAAAAGAGTGATGAAAGAGAGAGAGATTGGTTTTTGTCATTTTTGGAGCTATCAAAACTTATTTCACCTAAAATGACTTGTGGGGATTTGAAGAGACCCTCCTAAATATTTTACACAATCCAAGTGTATCATTTAGGCTGTATATCTACCTAAAACTCCACTTTTTATAGTGATTTTCTTCTTTCCTTATTAAAATTGCAACATGTTAGTTTAAAAACTAATTTATGACATTACTTGATAGCTTCACCTTAACTCTAATTCTCCTATTTGTACCAAATAAAAATTGGTTGACCTCTTTAACCTTCCCAAGAGAGTAATGAGAGAGATCAATTTTTATCATTTTTAGAGCTATCAAATCTTTTTACACCTAAAACTAACTTGTAGGGATCTAAAGAGACCCTTTTGAAGCTTTTACACAAGCCAAGTGTATCATTTAGGCTATACATCTACCTAAAATTCCACTTTTTGTAGTGATTTTCTTCTTTCCTTGTTAAACCTGCAACATGTTAATTTAAAAATTACTTTATGACATTTAGGCTATACATCTGTCTGAAACTCCACTTTTTGTAGTGATTTTATTCTTTCCTTGTTAAACCTACAACATGTTAGTTTAAAAAATACTTTTTGACATTCCCTGATATGGCATACATTGGATATCCTCTTCAAACATTTGTATTTTGGTTAGAAACCGTATAAATTCATTAAAATAATCTAAAAGGACATAAAATGACATAAGACCAACCTAGACAAATGTGATAAAGATAAAACATGTTATTTGACCTCATTAATGACCATGAAACCACTTTATTACCTGGGAAACCCTATGAAAGTTTGAAATTTCAAGCGAGGTTGACTTAATTTGACCTAGGGGTAAAATTAGTCAACAATTTGGTGATTTCTTAGGGGTGGCATACCAGATATGCTAAGGACCAATTGCTTTCTCCTATCCATTGGGATATGGAGTCACCTATACACTATAATTAACACTAAAATGGATTTTAATAGACTAAAAACACACACCAAACATAGCAAAGAAACAAACACATAAAATAAAACACCAAATTCACACTTGTGCTCTCTAAGCACTTAGGGAAAACACACACAAAGACACAAAACAACACACACCTAACCTATTATGTACATAACTAAACTTCATATCATCAATATCAAGGATTCAAGTGGATCCCATTTAGGGGGATATGTAACTCCTCCCCATTCATTCTTGCTAATTGAAAGGAGTTGTTTTGATTGTACTTGATGATGATGTATGGCCCACTCCACAAAGTATCAAACTTGGTATGTCTTCCTAGATTTGATCTATCTTCATCCCACTTTAGTACTATGTCACCCTCTTGGAAGATTCTTGGAGTTTATTTCTTATCAAAAGATCTCTTCATTAGTACTTAATGATGCTTCATGGCTTTGTGAGCGTTGTCTCTATCTCTTGCAACTCTATCAACTCTATCAACCTAACTTCCATTGGAGTATTTTTGAGAAATTATAACTAAAGTGATAGCTCTAAGGTGGCTATATATTGGGATATGGAAAACTTAGCTTCTCTCTCATAAATAAGAATGAAAGGAGAGTTACCTATTAACCTTGTAGGAGTGATTTTATCAGCCCATAAGTCTATTTTCAACTTAGTGCGCCAAGCTATTTGATTGTTCTCCAAAATATTCTTGATAATTATGATTAGGTTCTTATTAGTAGACTAAACAAACCCATTACCTTGAGGGTAATAGTTGGATGATGTACTCATATATATATATATATATATATATATACCATTACTACTTGCCCAATTAGTTATCTGAACACCCATGAAAGCAAGTGCATTATATGAAATGATGGTAGAAGGAGTTCCAAATCATATATTAATGCTTTCATAGAACATTGAGATAACACTCACATTGGAATAATTCAATGCAACTACCTCAAACCACCTTATAAAGTAAGTAGTTGCTCTGAGGATCCACTTGTGGCCAACACTTATGGAGGATTTATCATACCAATGAAATCAAGACCCCATTGCATGAAGGGTTGATCTAATTGAATATGCATCAAAGGGAGAGCTACAAGTTTTTGTTTACCTAAAAGGAAAGCAAATTATACACACCTTCTCACCTAAGTATAATAGTCTTTGAATAGGTTAGGCCAATATTAGCCTACCCTCATGATCTTTGTAGCTATGGTTCTTAGAGAGAAATGACCTCCTTTTATTCCATCATGATTTTTTTAAAGAAAAACTCTAAGATGGTCACTATCAATGCATCTAAAGGATACAACATTTGTATCTCTTCTAAAAATTACACCATTTATAATATAATAAAGAATAACTTACAATCTAAAATACCTTATTTTAGATTCACTCAAGCCATTAGGACACTCATCACTTTGGAGGAATTTGATATTGTCTTATGTCAAACTTGTAGAGGTGTGGGATCAAATGTTTGAAGGAAATATTAATTTAATATAGTTTATTCTTTTGTTTTGTGGAGGTCTGAATCTAAGTGTTCATAAAGACCTTTAGCTCTTACTAACTTGGTCACCTTGATGCCAACATCATACTCCATTACCTTTATAATCTATCCTGCCCTTTTTTCATTGAGGTCTTTTCTCAAAAGGAAATCCTTGGTGTGAGGATGAGAAACCATAATGTGGATCTTATTGTTTGAAACCACATGTCTAAATTTCTTTAGTCCTCTTACAACAAGGATTTATTTCTGCACAAATGTATACTTGACTTCATAATCCTCCAAATCTTGAATAAAGAATGCAATTGGCTATTCAACACCCTCATCATTATTTTTCATAAGCATAATTAAGATAGTATCAAGGTTATAAAATGAATATAACATGAAATATTTAGTAAAATTAGGGTTTACAAGAGTGATAACTTCTGTAATTACTTTCTTAATGGAATCAAAACTGCTCTTACCCTCTCTAGTCCAAGTGAAAAATTGATTCTTCTTGAGCATGACTATGATAGGATTCACCAAAAATGAAAAAAATAGGTATGAATCTCCTCAAAAAGTTTATCTCACCTAATAAAATTTGGATTCCTTTCTTTTGTAGGGGAAATTATAGGCCTAAAATAGTCTCTATCCTTAGAAAATGGCCTAGCCATCCTTGGAAATAATGTGTCCTATAATCTTACCTTCATGGACATCAAAAATTCACTTTTTTATATTAAGAGATACCTCATATTGCTTACACCTTTCAAACATTTGCCTTAGGTGTTTCTTGTGTTCATTTACATCCTTGGAGAACATGGTTATATAATTTAAATACACTAGCAACATCTCATTGATTAGACCTTTGAAAACCATGACCATTGCCATTTGAAAGGTGGGCACCAACATTTGAAAAACAAAAGGGCATCTTCTTATAAGCAAAGGTCCCCCATTTTTTAGTAAATTCTATCTTGAACTGATGATCCTCATTTAACAAAATCTGATTATAACCAAAATATCCATTTAGGAGTGAGAAGCATTGGGAACTTAAAACCACTTACAAAATCTACTCCATAGAAGGTAAGGGGTAATGGTCTTTGAGTGACAACCTATTGATATCTCTAAAGTCCACACAAATTCTTATTTACCCATTATTATTCTTAACATGCACAAGGTTATCTACCTAAGTTGAGTGCTTGATATGAAAGATTATCTTAGATTTAAGGAGTTTGGTGAGTTCCATTCTCATGAGTTGTTCAATCTTGGGATTAATAAGCCTTTGATTTTGCCTAACTGGTTTAACTCCAAGTTATAACTCAATGTTAAGATGGGTTAGACTAGGACCAAACCCTTTTATATATTTATATTCTCAAGCAAATCTATCATGGAACTCCTTACACAAATCAATGAATGCTTATTTTTCTAATGTAGAACATACCTTGCCTAGTTTGAGGAGCTTGTCCTTAAATATTATGACTCTTTCATAGTTCTCCTAATTTGTAGAAATTCTCACCTTCTCTTTTTCCCTTTTTTCATATTAATTAAATATTATCTCTAAATTTACCAATCCTTTAGGTATCTTGTTTATCCTTAGTTGTATAATCTAATCCTCAAATTGATCATGGAGTCACTTCTAATTTCTTGAAGAGAACTCAACTTCATTTTGTAAAAAATGTAAAAAATGTTTTTCACTATCAAATACTAGCCAAGAGACCTCATTATAAGGTATGGAAGGTTTTATAATGATCTTGATATGAGATTGTTTTCCTTCCTCTTTTATGGTTTTAAGTGTATAGATTATGTCCCTATAACAACTAATCTGCCAGCATGATTATTCTACTCTCTTGGGATTGATTGTATATTAAATGCATTAAAGTCTTCAATTAATTACCATACCCTATGATTATAATACTTAAGCAAAGGTTTCTTGGAAATAATAAAATTCCTAATTTGAATCACAATCAGTTCACTATATCTATATACTTGCATATTCTTGATCCCTTTCCTCTTTTCCCATTGCAAACCATGAATGAAACCTTCATACTCAGCCACATTGTAGGTAAAACTAAAATAGAACCTATAAAAAGAATAATACTATTTTTTGGATGGATAAACCAACATATAACTAATTCCTACACCAAATTTTCTCCTTGGGCCATCAAAGAACATCTTCCACATTCCATATTTCTCACTTTCTTCTTTGGTGAGTGAAGGTATTGGTATTTCTTCCTCATGTAAGCAATATACTCCCAAATCAATCTCTTCCATGAAGGCATAGGGACCATGTTCATATGTGTTAGTACCATACTCATATAGTAAAATTTTAGAGATACCTTCAAGTTTAGAAGATGCTTTGTCATCTATAATGTGCTCTTCTTGATCATTGATGGTAAAATTGAGAATAGAAGTTACTTCCACATATGGTCAATATGAAACTTAGCCAATGGCTATGTTATAATAGTTACCTTTAATCCATACCTTGTTATAAATTACAAGAAGGACTAATCAGCTGAGAGATATCCTCTTATCTTGATGGTGAAGTCCCTTGAAAAACAAATACCAAAGTGAGCATGCAAATCAACGACCACTTTATCTTGAAGTATTGGAAAGCTTGGAAAATCATACAAGAAAACTCTCAAACTTTTGATGAGACTTACTAAATTATCTAGTGTTCCATTAAGTTACAACACTCCCTTTATATATGGCTCATATTTCAAGCCCAACTTGTTTACAACAAGTTTGGGCATAACTGAGGTATTTTCCCCACTATACATAATGAAATTGTGAACAAGCTTATCTCCTAAAATGATTATAAGAAAGAAAGGCATGGGATTTTTAGATTTGGTGGAGGGATAAATAATGTGAGTAGGATCATTAGTGAGGGATACACTAGTGTGTCTTGATGGTTGAGGTATAATGTGGATTTGGGATAGCTACTCTTGAAGTAGTTCCTTTTGATCGAGCATGTGGAACACTTCTCAAAGAGATATACTAGCCTTAGCATTCTTTAAAGAATAAATGATGTTAAAAAATGGAACATTGACCTTTTATTTTATTCTCAAAGTCAAATAAGTGCCTTTAGATTGAGGTAATGGATTTATTTTAGTCACCCTTCCCACATTCTAATTTTGAAGATGTGTAGGAGTTGTAGACGCTGCCACATTTGCATTCACACTTTATTGTATTTGAGGAGGATTATTTGAACTTGTATCAACACCTTGAACATATCCTAATGATTTTCTCTTTGACATTGTGTTATATTCAACTGAGGTACCTTGGTTTAGGATAAATGTATCTTTTACTTAAAAGTTTTCCAATCTCACTCCTTGGATGCCACACTCTTCATTGAATTTTGATTGCATGAAGTTCCCATCTTCTATTATAAATTGAGGAGTAGGTCCTCCTTGAGATACCAAGGCTTACCCTTAAAATTCATTAGCATCCATATACTATCCTTGAGGATATCATTATTCTCCTTGAACCAAGTTACTATGGACTAGAACCATGGCTTTTGTGTTAGGAGTAGAGGTTGGATTATAGGCATTGGGTGGCCTATTGAAGTTAGGTTGATCTTATCCCCTCCATTGACCATATTTATAAGGTGGGAATATATTTTATTTTGGAGGGTAGGAGTAGGGGTTTTGATGAATTCTATATTGTTGATTTAGATTCCTAATATGAGCTTCTAAAGCCTTGCATATTGCATCCAAATCAATGGTATCTTTTGATTTCTTTGGGGAAGCTCTATACTTGTTATTTGCATTTGGGATTGGATCAAGACTTGGATGAAAAATAGACATGTTGGGTAGAATAGGCATATATATTTTTGGATGGAGTGTATAAGCTTGTATTAAACCATTCTCATCTCTAATGGCTATGTCATAGGCTTCAGGCAAAGTGTAACTACCCATATACTGCAACATGATATCTATATAAGTCCCAATATCTCCTAGGTATGTTGGGAAGACAAAAATTATAAGGGGTCTCATAGGAGGTGGTAACCTATACCATGTTATTTGAAACCTCTCATTGAAGTCATGTATAGTTTCTTTAGGACCTATTTGAATCACATTCATCTAATAAATGAGTGATGTGTGATTACTTTTGTCCTCAAACTTTTGGGTCAAAAACTCCCAAAACTCAACCCAAGTGATGATACAACCTCCTAGTAATGTCCTATACTAATAAAGGGCTTTTCCCCTAAGAGACATGGCAATAAATTTGACTGCAATGTTAAATTTAGTGACATTATGGAAATTGTAGAAGTTAGAAATGTCCCTAATATGCTCACTTGGGGTGATAGGACCTTTATCATTGAAAGTGGGAACGCTCTTGGTAGTATTTGAAGGGATATCATCATATGTGTTTAGGTTTATATGATTTTTAGTCTTAAAGTCTGGGAAAGCGTGCTACCTAGCCATGTTGTCCTCAAGTTCTTCTTCACTCTTTTGATATTCTTGACTTACAAAGTTTTCTTGATATTCAAATGTCAAACTAAGCTATGTATGTTTAAATTCAAGAGGAATTTTAGGTTAAGAGAGTGAATATATAGGATAGTTACCTCTAATAGTAGTTGAACTAGTAAGGACCATGACATATGATTAAAAAGAATGATAAATTTTGGTCTACAACAAGATATTACCTTCAGTGGAGTCACCAAATATTGAGTAGAACACATGTATGCAGCTATGATGTTTTCAAAACCAACATTCACCTTGATAAAATTTGAATGAGACAATAGTCCCATCATGCATGCTAAAACTATTAGTTTAAATATTCTTAAAATTGAGTGAAACATTGGATTACCTCTAGGCTTGTAGATTGCCTACAATAGAGGTAAACATCTAGGTTTAAGGGGCTAGCTCTCTATATTAGTCTTTAATATATTATCAAATATACTACTTACTTACTTGGATGAAAAGAGATAGAAAAAAACATGAAAATGACTTATTATAATAGGGTCATTCACCAAATTGATCTCCACTAGACTACTATGACCTGCACTATGAAAAATTAGTCACAAGGCTAACTTCAACATCCTAGATTACTCTAACATAAATATTTAAAACATGAAGGTGATATATAATACACTTATTAAGGTGAATGGACAAAAGGATTTATTATAGACACTAATGATATTAATCACACTTAGAGATAGATACAAACACTAACTACACTTCATATGACCTATTAGAGAGTGAATTAATTACACACAACATGAGAGAGTAAGTTGAATACAAGGATAGGTGATTATCACTTATCATTCAAATTTTCACTACTCCACACACTTAGACAAGGAATTATGGAATCAAAACTAGCTTCAAATATTTATTCAAAGGAAAACATTAGTATTCAAAATAACAGGGCTTTACCATACTAGACATGGATTAGATATAAATGCCAAAATGGATTGCATATATAGAGCATAGGAGAGAAGAAATAACAAGTGAAGCTAAAGAGTCATAAGGCTAAGTGTTAAAATGTTAAAACTAGTTATAACATGAGAAGAGTTATAAAATAGGCTATGAAGGTCTTCTTAGACAAGTGTCCACTATAAGTTCATCATTCTTCCTCAAGTTAGCATAGAGATTTCAATTAGCCTTCTTAAAACTATCTTATTTGGTGATGAGTCCACTTGATTGTCTTGAAAAACTTTAGGAGTCTTTGAAATATATACATTGATATGAGAATATGGAATCTTGATTGTAATAATCATTATATACTCCTCAACTGAGGAACCCCTCACGGACATTTTTTATTCACTATTTGTAGCCACTCATTATCCCTTTAGGCTTCAATATTCACACTTATCACCAAAGTAACTTGAAATTTCTTATGGAGGTTTGTTGAGGAGGTGTTATTTAACTCACTCAGGTCATTTTTATCCTTTGGTCTATCAAATTGACCTCAAGAGACTTAGTGTCACAATTCTCACTTTCTAATTTAGACAATCATGCTCCTCACTGTCTGTCTAAGACTGCCTATAATGAATAGTGTATCAAAGGTAATTTCATGCATAAATATGATGAGAATTGAGTATTAAGAGTTTTTATAAGTCTCTAAAGATATTTTATAATGATTTTCACCTATCCATACCTTTTTTTACCTATAGAAAACTTCAAATCTTGTAAAATAAACTGAATTAGGCCTATCCCTACAAGTGATGGTATGGAAAAATTGGATGGTGAGGAGACTAAGAGAGTTCCATAGAGGTATAAAACAATTTCAAGGCCATTTGACACTTTATATATTAATATCCTTTTATGTTTTCTCCATCAAGTTTAATTAAGGGTTTTAGGTCTCTTAGCTTCTTAGTGATGATTCATAAAGGTTAGACATTTAAAACTTGAACCAATTCCAAAAATTTGGATTATAAGACCCAAATAAACTATACCTAGATTATTCAGGTGTCTTTCACACTACCCATATATATGTGATCAAAAGAAAATGGCCTCTTGAGCTCCCACTACTTGCATTCTGGGTACCCCTGAGAGAAGGTTAGGCCAAAATGGCCAATTCTATATTGTCTTATGAAAATTTATGATTATAATTCAATATAAACTCTCCCATTAATGTTTTAAAATGTATTAGAAAGATATAATGATGATATGAGTGAAGTTAGACACCATTAGGGTTCGCACCTAATTCTAGGCCTATTCTATATATATTGTGTATCTAAGCATGTGATCACTTCTAAGTGATCCAAATATCTATGGGTGATTTTATGAGATTGTTTACATGAAAATAAAATATACACATCACCTTAAATTCACCCAATGCTCTCACATTCATACTTTTTACCATTCACATATTAGGTATGCAGACTACATGGTTCTAAAGTGCCCTCTATTTGAGATAAAACAAAGGATAATTACCCTATTGGTTTGGCTGAACTAAGACCATGATAATAATTTTTAGGTCATGAGGAAATTTTTTACTAAGTTTTAAATCTTTTTCATACATATAGAGATTTCAAACATCTCAAACTCTCAATACTAGTTTCCTAAAATAGTGACTATGTGTAAGGTTTTTGGTTTAAGAACTCTGAGTTATGACTGTCTCTATTATTTATTGATTTTGAGGATCACATGGAAGTGTTATGACATCAATATAAGGATTAAATATATGTGATAATATTCATATTATGTCTTTATCTATCAACCAAACCTGTGTTCTTCATTAACATGAGACTGATCTATGTATGAGCTAAACTGTAAATGTTCATTAGGTGCATCAAGGGATACATGTAGGTATGTATTAGTTTTTCAAAACTATGTTTCATGTGTTTAGTTACATATTATATCACTAAGACCATTTCATATAAATTCTCATTTCATCAACCAAAGTGCATCCTTTATTAGCTTAGACTAGTCTATGTACTGAGTCTAAACTGTAGGTGTTCATTAGGGAGACCAAAAGACTTCTTGTAGGTGCTAGTTCATGATTTGAGCACTGTCTTTCCACTCCTTATGAATTCTCTTCAGGTTACTAGGGCTATTTCACACATTAATTCATCCATTTATGCCTTGAAACTAGACTCTTATTCTTTTGACTTTAATGCCCTTTAGGTGAGAATGTGGTTTGAGGTTCATTTTGGCCTAAAAGGCACTATATTACATTGGATATTCTTAGTAGAATTTTGACTGAGTTAGAGCTGCTCTGCTCAACCAAATTTCTCCCTTAACCAAACAATCTCATCTTATTTTTAGATGTTACTAATAGTCTTAGGATATAAGAAGGAAAACATTAAGCCTATCTATACCTTATATATTTTCACCATAAGATAGCATTATGTTGAACAAGGTCTCATTTTGGAGAAGTTAAGGTAATATCTCCACAAAGCAAATTTTCCAACCCTACAACTCTATGAGTGTTAATGAAGGGTCTAAGTGTAGAGTTGACTACATTTTAATATTTATATACCTTAAAACCAATTTCAAACATTATAATAATATATCATGAATTTCACATATTTTATCAATTAACTATTTGAACATTCTTACACAGTCCTATAGGTGACCATTTCAAGATTTCTTGACTTTACTTATGTTTTAGAGATAGCACTCCATAAATGACACTCTTGAATTCAAAATTAAAATGGAGAAACCAATAACCATGATCTAAGGGGATAAATATAGGTGTACTACCATTATCTTAAAGCTACTAATAGAAGAACAAAACACTGCAATTGATGAAATAATGTTCTGTAGACCAATGGTGTTCACCCTTAGCACAAGGAGGATGGTCTTGTCTATTTATTCATATCCACATGTTCAAAATCAGTTGAAACCATTATGTAAATTAATTAAATACTCTTCTAACCTACATACATCACTCCAATCACATAGGTAAAAGCAAATATATGAGGAAACCAAAGCTATTGGGGTTATGTAGACAATTTTGAGATACTAACAGTCTTAGTGTTTGTTGATTAAACATGGTTTATAGAGATTAATTTTATCCCCCAAGTGAATTCACCTTAACTCTAATTCTCATGTCCATACCAACTATAAATTAGTTGACCTCTTTGACCTGCCCAAGAGAGTGATGAGAGAGAGAGATCAATTTTTATCATTTTTGGAGATGACAAAGTTTATTTAACCCAAAATTAACTTTTGGGTATTTTAATAGACCCTCTTGAAGCATTATTATGTGCCAAGTGTGTCATTTATGTCATATAATTGCCTGAAACTCCTCCTTTGGTAGTGATATTCTTCTTTCCATGTTTAACCTACACCATGTCAATTTTAAAACTACTTTCTTATATTCCTTGACATGGCATACATTGGATATCTTCTTGAAACCCTTGTATTTTGGTTATAGAATTCATAAATTCATTAAAATGAACCAAAAGGACATAAAATGACATAAAACTAACCTAGACAAATGTGACAAAAATAAAACATGTTATTTGACCTCATTATTGACCATGAGACCACTTTGCTATCTAGGATACCCTATGAAAGTTTGAAAATTCAATGGGGGTTGACTTAATTTGACTTAGGGGTAAAATTAGTTGACAGGTATTTAATATATGAGGCCCTTGGAGGGGTAATGACATAATGTGATTGGATTGTTGGATTGAATTTTGGACTAGTGGATGAAATGTGAAAAGGAATGCTATGTGAGATACCTATTGGCTAAGTTGTAAGATTTGGTATGTCACATCTTAACTAATTAATGGGAATACTAGAATAGGAATAGGATTGTGGGATTCATTAATATTATATCCAAAGGATTTTTGAGATGCCATAGAGTTTGATGTATAATTGATTAACATTTTGATGTGTTGATATTGTGTAGATGTTGTATTTGATTTTCCCCAAGAAGGTAAAATTGATTTTATGTGATTAACCCAAAGTACGGTGGATTGATTTGATTTCATTATGAATTTATTTTTTATTAGATAGGGTGAATGATTTTGAATCTAGAGCTATGAATTAGTCAATTGAGGGTTTTGATTACTAAACCCACATATAGAGAGAGGGTTTGGAAAGATGGTTCCATAACCAAGAGGGTTTGGAGGATTCCATAACCTTTACAAGGCACAACAAGAAGGTTTTGAGGCTCCCACAACCATAACAAGCACAACTAGAGGGTTTGGAGGATCCCACAACCTTGGTGCAGGTAAAATAATAAGAGGGTTTTAAGGGTCCCACAATCATTACAAAAATAGGGTTTGAAGGATCCCACAACCTCATTACAAGCTAATTCTTAATTGAACACCCTTCAGTAGAGCATCTTCCATTGTAGAACAAGAGCCTATTTGAAGTAGAAGGTTTTCAATAGGTCTTATACCTACCTGGGTCTTTCATACAACCATCATAGCTTTGAGGCATAATAAGAGGGATTATTCTACCAATGAGTCCAATAAATGCTAAAACACAATAAGGATCTATCCTACTCAATCTCAACAATATGTCTATAGATTGAAAAAAATAAGATTTTTCAACCAAACATATTCCATATCCTTAAAATAATGGGCAAACCTTATATTGTAGGAGAGGTAAGAGTGCAATCCTCTATCATCCATTATAATATAAAAATATTTGATTTGGTTTTTACCATAATCAAAGCTATCCTTCTAGAGAATGTGAGATATCATAGAACTTGGATGAGGAAGGGTGGAATACTCTATCATATACCTAAATAAAACACATGTCCTTAGTAAGATAGGGCCCTCTTGAGTCTAGGATGTAGCTACTCTCACTTTTTAACATATCACTATAAAATAGATCACATCCCATGCTCGAGTGAAGCATATGGACTCCTCTATAACCCATAGAAACATAATAATTTAAATTATGGAGTCTTATAACATCCATATTAACCAAATAGACTAGGTATAGGGTTCCTCTAACACCCACCCTAGCTTGATAAAGTAAGATACACACAAAAAGGAAGGGCTAAAAACTGCTCTAGCTTCATATATTCCTATGTCCTCTTAGGGATCTAAAGATATTCCTAGTGTAGCAATTATCACCTCTTTGGGTGATAACAATGATATACTAATATTATATATCAACCTAATATTCTATATCAATAACTGCATCAACCCTTTAACTCTTTAAATCATTAGAAAGTTTGGGCCTGATGCTGTGGGCAACATCGATCAAGGCAAAAACTTCATTTTGATCAATCTTAAGCAAAATATAACCCTCAATCTAGGTAGGAATATTAACTATTACCCACATCTGAATGTTTCTCCATAGTAGGGTTGTCACATCCATTTTAACTATTACCCACATCAGATACCTGTCACATCTCAATGGGGGAATCATGGTTTGTAGAGATGTATTGAAGAAACCGGTCCCTAAACAACTCCCTACATTATAAATCCATCACTTGATCCATTTGAAACCATTAGACCATAGCATCCCTAAGCATGTTTTTCACCCTATAGATGTGTATTCATCATCTTCTTCATATTCACCTCATTTTTCTAAACTAGGGGGTTCCTTCTCATAGCCATATTTGAATCTCCCTCTCCTCACTCACTCCATTCAAAAGTGTTGTGAAGTTTGATTTAACCTACCCTAAGTAGGTTAGATTGATTTTATATTTGATTAATCTCAGATTGGATTTAAGTTTGATTTAGATGGGATAAATTATGGATGTTATGACCTTATTGTTCTTAACTAAAAGGTGTAGGATATTGGATGAAAATCTAAGATGTGACTTGAATAGTTGATTTAGAACTGATGTGATTTTGGTCACTAGGGGGTTCCTTCTCATAGCCATATTTGAATCTCCCTCTCCTCACTCACTCCATTCAAAAGTGTTGTGAAGTTTGATTTAACCTACCCTAAGTAGGTTAGATTGATTTTATATTTGATTAATCTCAGATTGGATTTAAGTTTGATTTAGATGGGATAAATTATGGATGTTATGACCTTATTGTTCTTAACTAAAAGGTGTAGGATATTGGATGAAAATCTAAGATGTGACTTGAATAGTTGATTTAGAACTGATGTGATTTTGGTCAAAGATAACCTATTTTAGATGTGATTTTGATTTGACTTGGATTAGTTAATTAAATGTGATTAGGATTTTGGTCTTGACTTTTTATTGGATTTTGATTATATTAGGATGGATAGATTTAATTCAAATGGGTGGAAAGTATGGATGATGTGAATTCATAATTCCCAACTAAAAGATGTAGGAGATTGAATGAAAATACAAGAATATGACTTGAATTTGGATTTGGTGTGACCTAGTCAAAATAGACTTGACTTGACTTTTAAATCATGAATTCATTTGGAATTAATGTGACCTGGTCAAAATAGACCTAGTTTGACTTTGTTTTGGCTTTGGCTTTGGATTGGATTTAGTCAAAGTGGACTTAATTTGACTTGGACTTGATTAAAGTTGAATTTGGTTGACTTGATTTTTTTACTTTGAAAATTTGACTTGATTTTAGGGTTGAATTTGAAAGTTTGACTTGATTTATTTTGAATGTTTGAATTTAAATTTTTAAACTTTATTTGAATTGAATTAATTTGACTTGATTTAGAAAATTTGATTGATATTAAAATCTTGATTGATTTGGAATGGTTGACTCAAAATAGGAATGGTGTCAAAATAGACCTAATATGGATGATTGATCAAATTGGATTTGGGTTAAAAGGGACCTACATGATGTTAGGATGTGATACAATGACTCAAAAATTAGGTAGAGTAATTCCTTATCATGCAAGTGTGTAATGATGAAGTTTAGATTTGGGATAATTTTGATTTTTTTATGTGTAAGGTATAACACACAAAATGAGTATATGAAAACAAATAAGCAATGACACACATATAAGACAAGCCCTATCTTAGTGGTAAAATGGGTGTGCAATGTGACTATAATGCATATATCTACCTCACAAGAAGTGAGAAAATGTTAATATACTAACCCTTATTTCAACTAGTATGTCATGAGATCTTAGGGGAGGTTGGTATCCCTAACTATAAATTATTTGCAACCAAAAAGTCTTAATCTAAAATTTGATAAGGATTTCTAGATGGACCCCAATATACCTCATAGTACTTGGGGCTCAAAAATTTATGAAAGAATAACAAATAATATTAAATTTATGGGAAGGTCTAGCCCCTTAGTGACCACTTTAACCATGATATCTTAGTGAAATCCTATCAGAAATTAAACTTCAAGGGTGATGTTTGATATCCCAACATCAAGGATAAACCCCTTAATTTCATAGACTACACTTAAAACACACAACCATTTAGCCCTTATGATAAATACCCTAGAATTATCTTCCCCACCAAAAAATATGGTTGGTCCATATGCTAGGGTATAGAATTCTAGTCTACCAAAATCATAGGTGTTGATGAATTCCACCTTGGGCAACCAAAATCAAAAGGTAAGGTTCACTATTTTTGATCCTTATGATCCCACAAGTGGGCAAGAGGAGAGCATACTCTAGTTTCACTTCAGGAAAAGGTAATAGTAATGTATTTGATTTTGATCACCCAGGGTCCCTCAAATGGGTAAGGGGAGAAAATACACACATTAATCCACCCATAAAACACACAATAAACACTCAAATAGCTAAAAACATAAGTATTTTAAATCAAAAAATTCAAATGTTGGTTTTTTTTTATGTACCAAAATAAAATATGTTTTTAAAATGTGTTTATTTTTTAAATACCCACTTCTTTGACAATTAAAACCTACAAAATATAGATTAGTGTTTATATTTGTGGTATTTGACAAGCAAAATGAAGTTGGAATGTTGATTGTTTAGGTATCAAGAAACTATTACAGGGTGATTTTATTATTTATCAAGGTGAATCCACTGATTATAGAATTAATACCATTAATCTATAAATAGAAAACACAAAACATGAGCTTGGCAATTCCTTTAGTTAGTAGGGTTATATCACTATTTGGTAGGTCTATTCCTTAATTAACAGGATGATATCACCATTTTTATAGTACAATCAAAATTAAAATAAAGATGATTTCACTATTTAAGTATTTGATTTTGTTATTTATAATTAATACATCATTGAAATTTAGGAAAAATAGATAGAAAGTTACCAACACATTTCCACTAGTATGTAAGTCTATCTCACTGATTCATTTTTTGATTTTGCCATTTGAGTTAATGATTAAGTCATTTATATAAATGTATAGTTTAAGTGAATGTCAAGAGAATTTCCATATTTTCACAATGTAATTCCATCAATATGTAAGTCAATCCTATTGATTTTTAGGTTGATTCATCCATTTACCTAAAAATTAGAAACATAAAAAATAAAGCATAAGTGATATAATCATTTACAAAAAGTGATCCCACTGATTAGTAGAGTGTTTTCATCATTGAATTGGAATGGAAATTTGAAAAATTGGAAGAAAAAGAAGAGAAATTAAGATCAATTTTGAGCTAATTTCCAAATTATAAGAATGGTATGATGTTTTAAACAAAAATGTGGGGTGCTAGTCCCATTAGGCATTCTATATGTGATCACACAATTACAAAGGAGGTTAGTTCCTTGTTAGCATGAAATTTAAACCAAAACCAACATCCTAAGCACATGTCCTTGTATTTGTAAAATGTATAAGAAGTGAAAAAAAAATAATAAAAAATCAAATGATTATAACTTCCTCATAGATGTCTCCCTCCAGCTAGAATTTAAGCCTAGATTACCTTGAATATAGTGTTTGAAGTCTTTAGAAATGTTTTGAATTCACTTGGAAGACATCTCCCCTTTTACTATGCATTATTGGATGATAAATGAGAAGAAAAAATTGAAGTTTTCTTGAGGATTTAATAGCATAAGTTTATCACAATTTTTTTTTGTAATAGAGAATGGATTCTTCATTTTTAGATGTAGTGAGTGAATATGGACCATTAGATGAAGGCTAAGATAAATGGTCAAGAATATGTCTTGCACCTCATAAATGAGAGAGGTTTTGTGTGTAATAAATCAACTCATAAAAGTTTTGAGTGTGGAAGAATTTGGATTAACTATGTAAGAGGGATGTAATAGCTTGTCATAAATCTTGCTCACATTCTATCCAACTCCATCTAATTGCCTTGGGAAAGAAGAAGATGATGTCATGATCTTGAGATGTAAAACATAATTAATTAATTTATTAAAATAGGGATATTCTAAATTTTACATATTTTTCCATTAGAAGAAGATTAGCTAATTAATTGAGATTAATTAACTAATAAGTAATGTGATTTTTTGGGAATGGTTGTGATTATTTAAGAAAAGATTAATTGATCAAGGGGGGAATAGTTAATGGATTAGAAATGTTATATGGATAAAAAAATTGACTATATGAATTAGAATAATGTTATCATATAGTTAATATTAACACAAAGTGTCCAATTTTAGGTATCTACAACATGCACTAGTTATTAAAGATAGGATAGGTAAATCCTGCATCCAAGAGTTTATGTAATTATATTTTTTATTATGTCCTTAATAATAGGGTTCATTCATCTTTGTGGTTGGTGGATGGGTTTGAATTCTACCTTGATATATATATGGTGGGTGCATAGATCTAGGTGTATGCCTCTCATGTTATGGTAATCCCATGTGAAGGCTATTTTATGTCTTTGGAGCATGGTCACTAGTTGAGATTATTTTTCACATTTCAACTTGTTTATATTAAAAGATCATCTAGGAAGGATTTCCACTTATTTAGACAAAGACACCATGGATTATATGTTACCCAATAGAGGTTGAGGTTGAAATGGTGTGATAGTAGTTGATGATAAGTTTTATGATCTCTTGTGGTATCCAAGTATCCTTTCATTTGAAATATGTTGGTCAGGGGACAAGGTATGAATTGTAATAGGTTTTTTGTTTGTGGATCAATCTATTAATTATTTTTTAGGACATTGAAAATGAATGTGACATCATCTAGGTATTCCAAATGTATGTTGTGTTCAATCATGAGCAAAGTATAGAAGGTATATTACTCATTGTCCTCATCATCTATCCAAATAGGGTTTTTCTTCTTCACACAAAGGTTGAGATGGTTGGTATAAAACTAGTTTCTTTATGGTGTTGCCATTCGATATCAACATGTTACCTAATTTGTAGCCAATCAATATATCAATTTAGCCAACTATGGTCTCCTTAGGATAAGGGGGTATCCCCCTAATTTTGATTTTTGAGATTGTAAATCTAGTTAGGTATTCCTATAAATCCACAATGATGGCCAAGTTTTATATAACCCCTTTTACTTTAACATCTGATTTATATTCCATTTGAAACGTGGTGGGGGTTGGGTGAAGACATTTAAATTCAAGTCTTTTCATATTTTCCTTGGTCATTATGTCAATATATTCCCCTAAGTCTATTAAATTATTTTGAATAAGGGTGCCATAAACATGGACATCAATTATTGGGTTATTTGGGTCAGAATACTTGAGTGAAAGACATAATGTCTACAGGTTTTCCAACTATAGGTATAGTCTTGGGGTCCTTTCTCTTCTGGACATGCTTATTTAGGCATAGTTTTTAAACATATTTTGTTTAAATGGAGACATATTTTTATGGCCTAAAATAGTGGGATTTTGATGTAAATGTTTTTTAATTTTTACAAAATCAAATTTAGATTCTTGTTCTTGTTTTTAGATATTTAATATCTTGGAAAAAGGAGGGGTGATAGGCTCTTCTTAACTTGTAGATGTGCTTAGTTTAGGGTGGATAATTTATTATATGGTTATGGGTTAGTGACAATGTCACATACCTCTTCAAGATGTTTTGTTATTATGAGTGAGTTGGCTTGTGGGAGAATTCACCTTGAACAAAGTTGTACTTCATCTACCTCCATTGAATAAGTTGAGTATTACATCATTTCATTAGTGTATGTGAGTTGAACCAAATTATTGTTTGGGTTTGGTATTATTTGGGTAGGAAATTATGGTTTTCAAGGAGTTAGTTGGTTATTAGGCATCAAGGTTGTTTTTGTTGTTTTTAATTTGTGATTGTTGTGGAAAACAAACATGTTAATTAAACCATGGTTTATTTCGACTCCATGGTTGTTTACATTTATTGAGAGGGTAATGCCATTGTTGATTATGGTATTACTATTGACATGGTTAATTTTTTTGCTAATTGGGTAGAATTTGAAACTTTTTTGTGACCAATTTTGGTTTTGGGGTGGCATTGGGTTCCAAGGGTTAGATATGTCCTAGTTAAGAAGAGAAACTAAAAAACAAGAATTAAAACATGTAGAATTTGATGGCATACCTATATTTTGTGGTCTTTATGACTATGGTTTCCATTGGGACACATAAAAAATCTAATATCCATCTCATTTGATTGCAATAAACTCCACTTATTTAGGGTTATCCTCCATTACGCTTTCCACTTTTACTTAAGAAACATGAAATTTATAGTCTATTTCATTTATAGGACATCTAAATAATATATATTCAAAGCATGTTTTATTTATTATTATTTAATTCATGTATGTAGCATGTCTAATTGTGTATCCAAATAACTGGTGATATATTATTTCATGTCTTGCATCAAATTAATTACCTCCATGCATGAGAATCCATTGGTAGATTTGGAAAATTATGAATGAAACATTTTGATGCTACATGTCTTATTCATCATAGACCTCAAGTAGTTTATACATAGAAAAGTAATTTATTCAAATGACAACAACGATACATCTCAATAACTCATAAAATTCAATGATTCTAGACATTCTTCATTAATTCCATTCAAGAATTCCAATTTGATGGATTTTGGGTCCAATATAGTTTGTTTAGATTTTTACAAGCTAAACATAAATATCTCCATGTAATCCTCCAAGAGTTCTTCATTTTATGACATTTGAAAGATGTCATATCTCACGTTGTCTTTTCCTTTATATCAATCTCAATGTTTAGATATAAATTTATCTTTCATGTCATTTGTTGAGTTGTGGAGCTAAAAGCTTCACCAAATGAGTAAATTGTAGGTTACTGGAGTTACACAGTCACCGACGTCAGTCAGGAGCAACCAACGTCGATCAAGAGTCGACTAGGAGCTGCCAGCATCAGTTATGGATTGGCCAATGTCAATCATGTAAAGATAGGTAGGGACCGATGTCGGTTACCTGTGCATCCAGAAAGTCTATTTTCATGGATGAACAGATTGTTTGCATGATTAGATTAACTTTTGGTATTGATTCCGCATTTCTATTTTTGGTAGGACTAATTTGAA
Organism: Torreya grandis; assembly: GCA_037957365.1. Classification (NCBI taxonomy): domain Eukaryota; kingdom Viridiplantae; phylum Streptophyta; class Pinopsida; order Cupressales; family Taxaceae; genus Torreya; species Torreya grandis. The sequence goes on from JARHVA010000041.1 coordinate 2,197,149, forward strand.
CCCTTGATTAAGAGGTATATCTAATGGTGGAGAATGCATGCTCATGTTTCCTAATATTATATAATAGGATTAGATCTTCATAGCTTATAGAATAGTACAAGACATTTATTGTATATGTGTATCAATCTAGGTTGTTGGAATTGATTGTAATTGAGAGAGAAAAGTCTTGAGGGAAAGAGATCTGTACATCTGAGAGGTGTGAGAAGAAAGTGTGATTTTATTCATTGTATTTCCTTCTGGAAGAGTTTAATACAAGTTTTTAGGGTGGTTTCTTGTATCTCTTATTCTTTGCTATTTCTGATTCTAGTTACTTATTATTCTAGTTTAATTTCATGTTTAGTTGCTTACATAAAAGTAATCAAGTTTGTTGGTTGATCCCCAACTAGTGGTATCAGAGCTCAGGTTCACTAACAAGTGGTTCAGATCTATTTAGTGTGTTTTGATTACAGGTCACTCACAGGGGTTTCTGTTTGAGTGGGATTAAAGCAATGGGAGAAGAAAGTAAACTAAGAATGGAGAAGTTTAATGGAAAGAACTATCAATTATGGAAGATGTAGGTAGAAGACTATCTGTATCAGAACGATCTGTACTTACCGTTGGGTGGGGTTGATAGAAAGCCCACAATATGGAAGATGAAGAATGGAATGTTCTTGATAGAAAGGCTCTGGGATCCATAAGGTTGAGCTTGGCATCTTCTGTGATTTCTAACTTGTCATAGTCAAAGACAATGGTAGAGTTAATGGATACTTTAGCAAATTTATATGAAAAGCCCTCAGCTTCAAATAAGGTATATCTTATGAAGCAGTTATTTAATTTGCAAATGTAGGAAGGTGGATCTGTATCTAATCATCTTAATGATTTCCATGGAATTGTAAATCAATTAAATTCATTTAAAATAGTTTTTGATGATGAAATTAAGGCTCTTTTAATATTATGCTCTTTACCTAAAAGTTGGCATAGTTTGGTAATGGCAGTTAGTAATACTGCATCTGCTACAAATATCTTGAAAGTAGATGATGTTATTAGTGTAATCTTGAATGAAGAAACTCGCAGGAAAAGCACAGGGGAAACATCATGTAATGCTTTAAGTATTGAAAGCAAGGGAAGGCAAAGAGAGAAGAGAAAGCAAGGGAGATCAAGGTCTAAGTCAAAGATGAGCAATAGATCCAAATCTAGAAATGGAAAAAGAAAAATAACCTGCTAGAATTGTGGAAAGAGAGGACATGCAAAGAAAGATTGCTGGTTGAAGGTTAATGAAGAGAATCTGCATGAAGGTAATGAAGAAGAAAAAGTTGTAGGTATTGTTTCACAAGATTCTCTTTCACTTAAAATAGAATAGTGGGTTTTAGATTCTGGGGCCTCTTTCCATGCTACCCCAAATAGAGAATTTTTCAATGATTATGTCTAGGGAGATTTTGGAAAAGTTTATTTAGGGGATGATGAGCCTTGTAAAATTGTTGGCAAAGGAAAAGTGCAGCTGAAATTGTAGAATGGAAACACATAGGTGTTGAAGGATGTCATGCATGTCCCAGCCCTGAAGTAGAATCTAATTTTTGTAGGAAAGTTGGGTGATGAGGGTTGCACAGTAACTCTCACAGCTGAATCTTGGAAGGTTACCAAGGGAACACTTGTATTAGTCAGAGGTAAGAGAGTAGGTACTCTTTATTTATGTAATTGTATTACTAATTATTCTCCTTTTGTATTATCTACTTCAGATGTGGATGCAAAGTTGTGGCACTGTAGGCTCGGCCACATGAGTGAGAAGGGAATAAAAGTTCTTAAGTCAAAAGGTAAGCTTTTAGATTTGAAAAGCATAGATATAGATTTTTGTGAGCATTGTGTTTTTAGAAAATAAAAGAGAGTAATATTTATCAAAACTGGGTCAACAAAGAGGAAACACAAGTTGGAGCTTGTTCACACAAACGTGTGGGGACTAGCTCAGGTAGCTTCTATTAGAGGATCACAGTATTATGTTACTTTCATTGATGATGCTACAAGAAAGGTATGGGTCTATTGAATAAAGAAGAAATATGATGTTTTTGACACATTTAGGAATTGGAAAGCTTTGGTTGAGAATGAAACAGGTTTGAGATTGAAGTGCCTTAGATTTGAGAATGGTGGTGAGTACTGCAGCAATAAGTTCAAAAGTTACTGTTCTATATATGGAATACAAAGGGAAAGGACGGTTCCATGGATACCTCAAAAAAATGGAGTTTCTAAAAGGATGAACAAAACAATATTGGAGCGTGCACAAAGTATGAGGTTGCATGCTGGTTTGCCCTTACAATTTTGGGCAGAAGCTGTAGACACTGCAGTTTACCTGATTAATAGAGGACCCTCTACTGCTCTGGATGGTGGAATTTCAGAAGAGGCTTGGACAGGTAAAAAAGTAGATCTTTCATTTCTCAAAGTTTTTGGTTCTGAAGCTTTTGTGAACGTTGATAAATAAAATAGAAAGAAGCTAGATGCTAAGTCTATGAGGTGCACTTTTATTAGTTATGGCTCTAAAGATTTCAGATTTTGATTGTGGAATCTAGGAACTAACAAAATTATTAGAAGTCGTGATGTTGTTTTCAATGAGAAGGTTAGTGATCAGCTCAAGAAGCTAAAGGATTCTGAGTAGGGCAATGGAGATTTGGATGAGATTGTGATCCAAAATGAGCTTGCGGGAAATCACTTCCAAAAAAACATAGACACCGATGTCGGTAATAAAGGAACTGATGTCGGTCAGATAGGTCAAATAGAAATTGATGTTAGTCAGATAGTGATCGACATCAGTCAGATAGGAATTGACATCCGTCTGGTGGAATTGATGTCGGTCAAGTACAGGCCTGGAGATGACCGAGATCAGTCACTGACAAAGAATTTGGGTAGGCAACAAGCAAAAAATGAGTCTCAAATGCCCATCAGGAGGTCAACAAGGGTAAGTAAACCTCTAATTTGATATTCCCCTTCATTATTCTATTTATTGCTTACTGATGGTGGAGAACCAAAGAGTTTTGATGAAGCAATACAGGTGGAATCTAGGAATCAGTGGGAGCTTGACATGAATGAGGAAATTGATTCCTTGAAAGAGAACCAAACATGGGATTTGGTTGAGTTGCTAGTGGGAAAGAGAACACTAAAAAATAGATGGATCTATAGATTGAAGGAAGGAGAGAATGGACAGATGAGATATAAGGCCAAGTTGGTAGTGAAAGGATTTGCACAGAAACCAGGGATTGATTTTGGTGAAATTTTTTCTCCTGTAGTAAAAATAACTTCTATTCAGACTGTATTGTCTTTAGTTGCTATTGAGGATTTGCATCTTGAGCAGCTTGATGTTAAGACAACATTTCTTCATGGAGATTTGGATGAAGAAATATATATGGATCAGTTGGAAGGATTTTAGGTCAAAGGTAAGGAGAAACTTATGTGCAGATTGAAGAAAAGCTTGTATGGTCTCAAGCAAGCTCCTAGACAATGGTATTTGAAATTTGATAGGTTTATGACTGAGCATGGCTTCAGTAGATGTCAATCTAACCATTGTGTTTATTTTAAGAGATTGGATAATGTTAGATATATTATCCTATTGCTGTATGTAGATGATATGCTTGTTACAGGTTCACACATGCAGGATATCTCTGAGCTTAAGGTAAAATTAGCTCACACATTTTCCATGAAGGATTTGGGAGTAGCAAATAAAATCCTTGGCATGAGTATTAAGAGAGACAAGAAAAATCACAGGTTGATTTTGTCTCAAGAGGATTATGTGAACAAGGTGTTGGAGAGGTTCAATATGCAAGATGCAAAACCGGTGAGTACACCTATGGCTGGATACTTCAAGTTGAGCAAAGAATAGTGTCCTAATTCACATGATGAGGTAGATTACATGAGTATAGTTCCATATGGTTCCACAGTTGGGAGCTTAATGTATGCAATGGTATGTACTAGGCCTGATATTGCCCAAGCAGTGGGAGTTGTCAATAAGTTTATGGTCAATCCAGGGAAGGAACACTGGAAAGCAGTTTAGTGGATTATCAGATATCTAAGAGGGACCAATAGTAGGCATTTATGCTATGGAGGGTCAAACACTTCTCTACATGGTTATGTAGATTTGGATATGGCAGGTGACTTAGATGGCAAAAGGAGCACCACAAGATATGTTTTCACTGTTGGTGGAATGGCAGTTAGCTAGATTTCAAAGTTGTAGAAGGTTGTTGCCTTGTCTACTATAGAGGCAGAATATATTGCAGTCACAGAGGCTAGCAAGGAGATGATATGGATGACACAGTTCATGGAAGAGTTGGGAAAGGAGTAAGAGAGTTGCAAATTATACAGTGATAGTCAAAGTGCAATTCAGTTGGCAAAGAATTCAGTCTTTCATTCAAGAACCAAACATATACAACTTAGGTACCACTTCATAAGACATGTATTGGAGGATGGTGAGTTGAAGCTAGAGAAGATCCATACAGATAAGAACCCTACTGATATGTTAACAAAGCTGGTAACAAAGGAGAAGTTGAATCTTCATTCAACTTTTGTTGGTCTTCAAGATTGAGTTTGAAGATGGAGAAGCTAGAAGATGTTGCTATACAGGTATTGGTGTAGCTGTTTATCTCCAAGTGGGAGATTTTTGAGTTATGGAGCTAAAAGCTTCACCAAATGAGTAAATTGTAGGTTGTTGGAGTTACACACTCACCAGCATTGGTCAGGAGTGACCGACGTCAGTCAAGAGTCGACTGGGAGTTATCGGCATCAGTTATGGATCGGTCGACATCGATCATGTGCAGACAGGTAGGGACCGACATCGGTTACCTGTGCGTCTAGAAAGTCTATTTTCGTGGATGAACAGATTGTTTGCATGATCAGATTAACTATCGGTATTGATTCTATGTTTTTATTTTTGGTAGGACTGATTTGAACCCTTGATTAAGAGGTATATCTAATGGTGGAGAATGCATGCTCATGTTTCCTAATATTATATAATAGGATTATATCTTCATAGCTTATAGAATAGTACAAGACATTTATTGTATATGTGTATCGATCTAGGTTTTTGGAATTGATTATAATTGAGAGAGAAAACTCTTGAGGGAAAGAGATCTATACATCTAAGATGTGTGAGAAGAACGTGTGATTTTTTGGAAGAGTTTAATACAAGTTTTTAGGGTGGTTTCTTGTATCTCTTATTCTTTGTTGTTTCTGATTCTAGTTACTTATTATTCTGGTTTAATTCTGTGTTTAGTTGCTTACATAAAAGTAATCAAGTTTGTTGGTTGATCCCCAACATCATTCCAAGTGGAGATTGAATCTTTCCCTAACCCCATAAACCATGTGAGGGATACATCATTCAGAGTAGCTATAAATAGTCTTAGATTTTTAGCATCTTACTTGTAGTCATAACTATGACATAAGACATCAGACTCAAAGAGAAATATGTTAGAATCCTCATTTTCTATTCTTCTAAAGTTGGGAAAGTAAAGAGAGGAAAGTTTTCCACGGTTGCATTAATCATGGGGGCATTGATGGGAAATTCAAAATTTGTGACTTCTTTGACAAAAATTTCTCCTTGGAGGTTATCCATGATCTTTCGAACTACTTGTAAACTAGATGTTTTCTCCACCCACTCTCTAAATTCTATGTCAATTTTAACCTAAGGTGAGTAATAAATGGTGTATTTAAGATTGTCTAAGGGAAAATAAAATATTCTAGCTTGGGGTAATGGTGTGGGATTTCTTAGAAATTATTTTATAAATTCAACAAAGATGTCATCTTGTTTAGCTGGTTCAATGGGTTTAACAAGTTCTTTAGTTATGATATTATTTTTTAAAGATAGAAGAAATTTAAGGTATTTTTAAAAAAGAAGTTTAGGTTAGGGTGGAGGGAGATGAATACCATATTACTGAGTATAGGGTGGTGAGATAGGCACTCTTTGGAATGGTACAAATATGTTCTTATTAAGGGTATGAGGATCCTTCTATTCTTAATTCTTGGATTGTTCTACTAATTAAGCCAATAACTCATTTTTTTTATCTCTTCTAATATTTAGGTGAAAACTATGAAATGGATATTGGTGTTATTTTATGACTTGTAATTTTTGCAGGTGGTAACTCTACTCATGTAAGAAATTTCAACAATCTAGGTAATAATCTAGCTAAATAGTCTCGCTCTCACTGTATAAAAATCAATCAATATTACTTTGTGATTGGGTCAAGGTATAATATTATGTCCCATTAGGTGTCTAATTTTTTTTAAAATAATTCAAAAGTAAATCCTAAAAAATACTTAATGATTTTTTAGAATTTTGTAGAAATGTATATGCACTACATATTTATATATGTAATATAAAATGCACTTGTTTTATTAATATCAATGACCCAAACACAAGATATTTTGAGGGTAGATTGAAAGTTTATGTTGATTTTTTATGCCAAAAAGTAGGACACACTATTATGCTTTGACCTGATTGTGCATGCCTTGTCTTATACATTGTTAGTTTGAAATGGGGTTTTCTTGTTTTTCTTAATCTAGTTTTCATAAATATAAATTCTTAACTAGAAAAATGGAAATTTACTCTATGAAAGTATGAAAAAAATTAAGCTAATAAATCAAGAAAGTTTAATCTAGGAAATTAATCAATTTTAATATAGGAAAACAAGATATTTTAAGCTAACAAAGTATGGAATTTTAATATAGGAAAGCATGAAATTTTAGGCTAGGAAAGTAGGATTTTTTTCTCAACTTATTACGATACTAATACTTGACACATATTACCAACAATGAAACCAAATTTACAAGTAAAATTAAATCCCCAATTAAACTTGACACATCTAACACTTGTGCACAACCTCACCAATCAATGATCATGATGGGGCAACCACTTAGTTTATCAATACTATTTATTTCACTAATTATAAACCTAGTGTGTGTATTTGGTAAGATGCGAACATTATATATGCAACACTAGTTCTTTTGGAGATTGAGATACTATAGGTTGTGTATAGGGAAACAAACTTGCATAAAGTAAATTTCAAGAAAGGAAAGTACGATGATTTAAATCACACTTATAAGAAATGAATTTAAAAAAGAAATTGATTTATTAATTTATGTTTATTGAAGCTTCCTATACAAAATTAAGAGTGATCACATAAATTCTAATTTATTTTAGTGAATTGAACTAATGAATTTTAGACACACACATGAATAACTTTAAAAGAAACTTTAAATGATCACACATAAAACAAATTATGACTAGTTAAAGTATCAATATCTTCCTCACAACTCCTTATGAGGGGCCCCTACTTTATTATATTAGATTTCCAATCCTTTCTTTTGTTAAAACTAATTTACTTCAAATTAGTTCTCCTTACATTAATGAACATGTAGTAATGTGAATATTACTACAACAAAGATTACAAAAGATAAAAATTTTAACTTTGATTCATTGTCTTCTATTCCATTCTCATTACTTATTACATTTATATGCCCTACTATATCCTCTTTAAATAAAGGAGGCAAGTTATTTATTGTTGAAATATGGTTACAATAGAAAATGTGTTTACCTTGGTTATTAATAGAATATATGAAAATAACCTACACATGTTAAATGACATATCTAAAACTAATAATCAACTAATAGAAGAGAACATGACTTATATTAGTTTATTTCATGGTTACAATGATTCAAAATAATGGTCTACTAGAGAAAGGGTGTCGATGACACATTCAGGCATTGATCTACCTTTTCCTAGATTGTAGGATTTTCCTTTCATGAATTAATAACTATTATAGTCTCAACACGGTGTAATAACAACTGTGACCTTTGACCATTATGGTTTTGATAAAATTTTAAACAATTATCATGGTCATTGCTACAGGTTATACAATATATATTTGTAGTTTATACAGGTTATACCAATAGTCTATTATTGCTATAGGTTGACTACCTAGTTGCTATGGGTTGATTTGTTCAATTTTTATGGGTTGGTTATTAATTCATGCTACTTCATAACTAATCCTGAATATTTATATGCACTGAATTAGTAATAGAACCAAAATAGTAATGATATTATATGATGAAATCTTATTCATTAAATAGCAATTTTAAGCATAAAAACACCAAAGATATGCATATCATATTCATTTAGTACTATTTTACAGAAAGGAGTACAAAAGATAACTTTATTTACTTATGATTAGTTGAAAGGGATCAACAAAATAGGTTATATTAGGTAACTTAAGGTTAAATCCTAAATCATCAATCTCCCATAGAAAATTTGATAGTATGACAGTTTTTTGAACAACTAATTATGCCACCTACATCCAATCATGACCTTAGAGTCTAGGGCTATAAATAAAACAATTAATTTAATCATAGATTCCAACTTATTGTTTGATGAATTTATGTGTACTTCTTGAATTGGATCAACAATTGTTACCTTCTAGTTTCTTGAGGAAACTCAGGACTTTTTGGGTGTTTATATGAGAGATAATGCCTAGAAAGATGCATGTCATGATATAGTTAGTTGAGTATATTTTTAGTTCCTCCTTTAGATCATCCTCACCATCATCTACTAACTTCCTCTTCCTTTTCTTCTTCATTGGCACCTTCAATTTAGAATAATTTTAATTTTCAACACATTTACATCCTTTGTTGTATTTTTTATCACATTTGAAACATAACCCTTTTGGTCATTTATCTTTAATTTTTATAGGAGTCAATCTGGCAATCTAAGGGAATGATTGTGTTGGGGTAATATGATTTATGCAAATAGTAAAGTCCTAAATTTTGACTAGTTCTATTTTATCTACTCTACATGTGAAGGAATTTAATAATAACTTTGATTAAACATGTGAACATCAGGTTGAATGCTATCCTTGAGCCACCCAATAATAGGTCATTCAAGTTTTCCTAGATGTCATCTACATGTAAAGATAGGTTATGGAATTATTGAATATAATCCTTGATAGCCCCTATTTTTAACAATTTTGCTAATTGTTTAAAAGTAGTTATTTATTTCAATGTTACGGTTGTACATATACAACTCATCAATAAATATTGTCCAAGTAACATTAAGTCCTTTATTTTTATTTTGATCACATAACCATCTATACCAAATGAATTGGTCTAGTTTTAAATACATAGATTTCATGACCACCTTTTGTGCCCATGATGGTTGAGATAAGTTAAATAAGTTTTCCATTTTATTTGTCAAGGTGATCAGATCTATGTTATCTAACTTGAGCATGCCCACTTTTATTAACATTTTATGTAAACTTGTATCTGAACTTGGATAATCTTGGTTAGGATAAACTTAGTGGCCCAATGGATAATTATAAGATAATGGTGTTATTTGCATATTACCCAAGGCCATCATAATAATTGTCAATGCCAAATTGATGTTGTTCCAATTTATTTTCATTTTTTACAATCCACCTCTAACCACATACATATCCTCCTTTTTAACCATGATTTACATTTCTACCTAGAGTTAGATAACCATCCAAAAAACCCTTGTATCAAAAGTTTTGAACTCCATTTCTTCCTTACTAGGAATTTTTATGAGTGGATTGCCTTTTTTTTCTACCTCTAGTGTTTGAAATGGGTATGCACAAACTCTGGTGTGTAAGGTTCAAGATATTAGGGTTAGGGTTTAAGGTTTAGGGGTTCAGGGTAAAAAAATAGTGTATTAGAGACTCATACCATTGCACTCATCTTTTTAAGATGAATCCAATGACTAATATTTTACACTAGAGGGTAAAAAAATTTCTATAATTTTTTAAAATAAACCTAAATAAATATTTTTCTCAAAAAATAAATTCCTTCTAGATCACAAGTTATGTTTTTTCAATTATTCAGCACATAGAATAACTACTACGCTATGTCTAAGAAAATGTGTGTTATATAACCTTACCCAAATCAAAGCTCTGATACCACGTGTAATTAAATTATTTAGATAGTCAAGATAATTCAAAAAATTTTATGTAAATATAATTATAAAAAATAACAAAGTAGAATAGAGCACATCCACACCAAATGTTAACAATAGAGAAGAATACCAGAAATATAATACTAAGCCACTTCAAGGGAAAACATACACAACCATGTAATTATAAAAAAAATTGTAATATGATCCTCAAGTACTAACCACTACCTCCTATATATAACATTAATTACACTATCATTACTTCATAGGTCAACCCTACTAATAATATGAGAACATAAAGAATTAGGACATGATAAGGTAAAAGGTTATGTCAACCATATATCAACCACACATAGACCTATACATAGGTTAAGGGAATAATAACTCTAGGGACACAATATTTTGTATCCATATCATGTTTTCATTTACTTTGATATGTATGCACATATAAATCAAAGTTGGGAAAATGTAGACACCTAAAAATGTCCCCTATGTATTTATTAACTATTATATTACATGTTTCTAGGATATTTATGCCCTTGTAAATTATTAGTTTAAATTAAGAATTATTGGTGAATATACTAACCTATACTGGTCCCCAGACCTTCCATCAACCCCCTCTAGCTATCATCTTCTCTCTCCTCAAATTCTTTGTCATTCTATCCTTGTACAAAGCAAGTGTTTTATGTTAAATGGGTTGAATACACAAACACACCAAGAAAATAAAATGTTTGAACATAAAATAATGATATTAAAGTTTTGATAAGTATAAATTAATTTATTTTAAATTAACCCATTTAATCATATGCAATAAATACAAAAAACATACTAAGAATTCAAGGTATAAATAGAGCATATCCTTTATTGTACTCTACTCTGAATTGTGATAGTGTTGTGGATCCATCTCAAACATGTGATGAATATTTGTATTCTATTTTTTCTATGTTTTATATATAATTACTACCAATAAACTAATATTATATATAGACATTATCATCAATGTTAGTGTCTAAATATGATGGAGGTGTCTAGACCTTAATATGCATTGGAACTGATCAAAATTTTTACTAAAGGTGTAATGCCACATATAACCCTATTTTGTCCTTATGAACAAATAAAATTATGCACAAAATATGGTTAATGATGAAAACCTTAGCTCCTGTTAAATTTGACATCCAGTGACTTGGTAACTATAGGTTGGCATATGAGTCAAGTTAACCCTAACAACCCAGCCATTGCTAAATATTACTCACATAACCACATACTCAAAAGAGGGACCCAAAATCACATGTAGTTATCAATCATAAGTATGTGTGTGTAATGGTGATTATGAAACAATATGATCTTTCTCCTATTGAAACTCTTGGTACAAGCAATTTAAGTGAAAATTAGTTTTTTGAATGCTTCAAATTTATAGTTCTAGAAATTTGCTGTATGATGCAATTCAATAGTTTTTTGAATAATACAAAGTAATTTATAATTGATAAGATTGCTTGGTGTTATACTCTATACCATAAATTTATATATAAGGAATTTATTAATTTTGAATTATAACCTAGTGGTGCATAAAATATGATAATAGAATAAACATATGGGGCTAAAAAAAATGGTCACGAAGCTAAAAGTATGGAAAATTAGACACTACTACTAAATTTAGACACTATCATTAACATTGGTGTCCTAAACCACTAGTAGTGTCTAGGGGATAAAAACATAGAAATGATCAAAAAAATAGCAAGGATCTCTAAAACACATTAGATATAGGCATATTAGGTATATACAAAGGATAAGAAAGACTAGTTAAAATCAATAAAAGGACATGAACTAAAAGGGGTCCATAAAGTATTTCACCACTAGATGCCTAACTCTCTGTCAAAAGGTCTATATGTACAAAACTATGAAAAACATACCATGAAATTATGCTTGTACCAAATATGGGTATATACAACACACTTTGTCTTTGCTTGAGCTCTATTTTAACTATTGTTTTGATGTAACCAAAAGCATTTAATAGTGTAATCTATGTATATAATATGAAAATGAGTAATATTATAAAGTAATTGTGTTTGAAGATAACTATTGCAAAATATTTAAAAGGTTATGCTGTAATTTGGGCACATGCAAAGTATCATGAATGTAAGTAGTTTCTCCTTAGCTTTTATAAAAAGGGTACCTTTTCCCATCACATCAACCTCTTTATCATCAACTAATTTTACTTTATTTTTTTACAGATGCATCTAATTTGACTAAGATATCAAATTTACCTATCATATGGTTAGATCAAACACTATCTAGGAACCACACATCCTTTTGATTTTATTTCACTAAATTGGATGTGAAGAAGGTGGAGTGCTTGGGATCTTCAAAAGACTCTTTAATATAGTTGAATCTTGACTTGTTCAAGTCAAATTTCTTATTTCTACACTCAGATTAATAATGTCCATTATTACTATGGTGTTTTTTTGTTGTGCATCTTTTTTCCATTTCCATCAAAATTTAAAGAAAAATAAATTGAACCTCTAACATGTTATCTATTATTGCTTCTTATGAAGTAAATTTAATCTTTGAAAATTTAGATGATGATAACATTGATGCCATAACCATGAATCATTTGTGGTTGCTTTGAAGACATGCATAGTATTAGAATACAATGTGAGAGGAAATAACTTAGTCTCTATCATAGGAACCTTTTCTACAAGATGATAATTAGCTAATTTATCAAATATTTTGCAATAGTTATCTTCAAACATAATTTTATAATTTTTTGCTACAAGCTGCCCAATACTTAAAAGGTTATGTTATAATTTGGGCACATGCAAAGTATCATGAATATAAGTAATTTTTCATTGCTTAGTTTTTATAGAAAGGGTACCTTTTCCCATCACATCAACCTATTTATCATCACCTAATTTTACTTTAATTTTTACAAATGCATCTAATTTGATAAAGAGATCAAATTTACTTGTCATATGATTAGAGCAACCACTATCCAATAACTATACATATTTTTGATTTTCTTTCACCAAATTACATGTAAATAAGGTGGAGTACTTGAGAGATTAAAAAGACTCTTCAATATAGTTGGCTCTTGACTTGTTCAAATAATATTTCTTCTTTCTATTCTCAATTTCATAATGTCCATCATTATTGGTGGTGTTTTTTGTTGTGTACATTTTTGCCATTTCCATTATCCCCCTTCATTAAAAACCACATCCCAACTAATAATCCATTTTTTTGTGTAAATATTATAAAATCTATATACATCTTGAATCAAATCCCCATAAAAGTAGTTCACAAAATCACTCCAAAAGAAGCTTGGAGTGGTGACAAACCTTTAGTGGCTCATATTCATGTATTTTGTTATCATGCATATGTTCATATTCCAATTTAGAGCATGGATATAATACATGTGTAAGTGTTTCATAGCAATGATTCTAGGATATCAGCTCCACCATAAAAGCTAGTGAAGTAGAAAAGAACCTAAGACCTCATCCATTTATAGCCAATAGAATGAATAAGTAAATAAGTGGTCACATGTGATGTACCATAGAGGTACCATATATAAAACATGGAGCATTGGGAGGTGATCATGACCCTAACCTGGTATTAGGATAGTGGTTTTATGGCCGTCAAGATTATTACATCCCAACCAACAAAACTCAAGTGTAAACATATATATAATCTGGTGTAGGATTAGTGATTTAATCACATTAGTCCTATAAATATGGTAAGGTTGGTTGATTTAATCAACATAACCTATAATATGGTGAGATTGGATGATTTAATCACTCCAAACTATAAATATAACCATTTAATATAGATGGATAAGACTCAATAATAATATATTTTGGTGTAATCAATGTGTCCCAGTGAAATATTTTTGTATGTTTGTAATATGGTTAATTTGGGAGATAAGTCAATACATTTGGTAAATAATATAAGGAATAAACATCATTAATTCCCCATGTCATGTCTAGTGTGAGTAATGTGTTTTAAATATCTTGGTTCATGTGTGGAGATCTGATTTTATGACATGCCCCCACTAAAATCTGAAACTATGTAAATGTGGAGGTACCGAGAATTGAGTAAATGAAGAGATCATGTTTTTTTGGCATGCCCCCACTAAAATATGGAAAATGTGTAAATGTGGAGGACATTACTTTATGACATGCCCCATTAAAATATAGAAACCATGTAAATATGGAAGACATGACTTTATGACATGCCCCCATTAAATTTTTGATATATTGATAACTGATTAAGTTTGGATTCATGTCTTTACGACATGCCCCCACTTAAATTTTGAAACTATGTAAATGTGAAGGACATGACTTTATGACATACCACCACTAAAATTTGAAAATACTAAGAACTAAGTAAGCGTGGAGATCATGTCTTTATAACATGCCCCCATTGAAATCTAAAAACCATGTAAATGTGGAGGACATGACCCCATTTTGAGTTGAGGGGGATAGAATATGGTAGTCACTACATCATAAAAAGATGAACTAGATATAATGTATATCTATTGAGTGTATAGGATTCATATGTAAGGATTAGAAAAAGGTTACCAAAATTCTAGAGTGTAATTGATGGACACATGTGTGACTTGCATAATTTTTTCTCTTGTATATATATTTGTATGTACTCGGCCCTAGTAAGCATAATAATAGGATTTAAAATGTGAGGAGTTTTTCCTATGGATATAAAAAAATGATGGAATATGGAGTGAAAATTCTTTGTAAATATTTATATATATATCAATTAGTTGTATTTTTAAATTGTTCTAATGTGATAGAGATTAATATATAATTTTGAAATGTTTTTCCTTATGTTTTATGGTTGTTCTATGCACAATAATGCTCTATTTCTTAAATCTGTTGATCATATAGATCTTATAATTTTTTTTATATATAATAAGCCTACATTTATACTTATTTACTCATGTTTTATTAATTAATGAATAATTTAAATCTATTAAATAGGTTTTTGTATTCATCATGGATCACACTAGCTATCCCTATATTAGCATGATTATACAGGCTTTCCAGGAACCCATGCTAATAATGGTGTGGTGATCATGGAACTTCTATGTGAAATATGTTGAGATGGTTACCAGGATAAAGAGATTTGGAAATATGGTTGGATGAAAGAGATTGTAACTTTGTTGAAGAGGAAACAACAAGAATTGGGAAAACTATGAAAGAAGTATTCAAGAGCATATATATGGAGAAAGTTATGAAATTGTTTGGTGTGAATTACTAAGATTGTTAGCTATGTGGTTGTATAGGTTGGAGTATTATGTTTTTAGCTAATATTGATGGAGTTTATGGTATATGTGGAAGAAAATATAGATAGCCTATGAACTCTTATTACTAAGTGGACTCATGTGGTAGATCATTATATCAAGACTACCATCAATAATTACATCAAATAATTTGTTGTACGAAGGTTTTTGGATTTTGAATCTATGCAAGAATTATTTGAGAGAGGAATATAAGTAAAGTTCCTTAAGTGACTACCTATGTTTATCAATATGTTGGTTGTTGAAGAGGCCATGGTGCCTACCCATACCAACATAGAGTAGTCACTTCAAACATTATGGGGGTGTATGTGATGTAAGAGTGAATGATGCATAATTGAGCATAAGAACTTAAAACTAAACCTATAATTTGGAAAACATATAGATATAGTGAGAAAAAATTATGGGATTGGAAAGATAAATATGACAACAAATAAGATGGAATAAATTAGATAATCTAGATTTAACTACAAACAGGAAAAATAATAAATTAGATGATGGTGAAGAGTAGGGATCCCAGAGAGAGGCTATGCAAGATACATAAATTGGATAATGTAGAGATTATGTAGATAAAGGAATGGAAGGGACAAAGAAGGAAGAATATATAAATTTTGATAGTAAGGATATGGATCAAAGTAAAGGGAAAGTGGAAATTAGGATAACAATAAAACAATTATAAGATTTGAATAGATCATAGTTAAGAGGAAAGCTATAGTTTGGAATAGCAAAGGAATGTTATCTGGAGGAATTTATGCACAATAATATAATTATCATAGGTTCAGGATCACATAAAAAATAAATTGAAGACATAAAGCATTCATTTCAAGAGTACACATATCCTGAGCCCAATTTATCATTAGATAGAAGAAATTAAAGTATAGAGGAAGGGATAGGTAGAAACTAGTTTTAAAAATTTATAGATAAAATTGGTAAACTTAGTAAGAAAATAAGAAAATAATATACAATAAAAGGGTAGAAGAGATTGGATTCATGTTTAACATTAGTTTTAAAAAACCCATAAAAACTATTGCATAGAAACCCATAATAGCAGTTAAAATTGTGCCAAACATGGAATTCATTGCAGGAATGTTTATTGCCTTAACTCCATATCATGGGTCTTATAACCCTAAAAAATATTTATTAACTTGTGATATGAAATAAAAGGTTAAGGGAGTCACCATTGAATATGTGAAGAAGTGTGAACTCATAGGAGCATTAATAGGTCAAGCCTTGGAGTTCATTTGTAAAAGGGATGTTAATTCCCTAGATCTCCAAAAAGCAAAGGATAAATTAATTATAGAATTTAATATGAAGAAGTCTTCAAGTTAGACCATTCAAGATATTAAATAAATTAGGCAACAAAGCAAATAATTGATATGAGACTATGATCACATATTTTTAGACAATATGAAAAAGATTAACTTTATAATGGAAGACAAAGATAAGGTTTATTGGGTTGTATGAGGGATGAGATTAATAATTAGATTTAATATTACACCATCATTGTTTTTTACAAAGGCTAATCACTGATCAACTATGCTTTGAATAAAATATATTGAAGATTAAAGAGATGTTCCATCTGCTAGTTATAAATTTAAAACAAAGATAAATGCTTTTATTAGAAGGATGGATGATATTAATGAGAGTAAAATCTCAAGTTAGGTGTAAATAAGGACATCATAGGAATGATTTTCCTAAAATAAAAATTTAATTATGAAACATATGCATAGTAGTAGGACATGTAACTTCAAATTGCCATTTACTACAATAGTATATTAAAAAACCATGGAGCTTGCATTGTAATTTATTTAAGTTAACTAACCATGATGAGGAAATTTGTCATGCTCTATAATAACTAAAGGAAGATATCACTAAGAATGTGTTCATAGTTGTAATGTAGTAGACACCTACTATGAAGTAGGGAATTCCAAGACTGGAGGTAGAGATGACTAGTGCAACGTAAGATGACCCCAAATAGATGCCTTTGTTGCCTCAATATCAACCCCAAGGTTTGGATATATGGATGTCATTATCTCCATAGAATTAGTATCAGTAATTGTGGAACTCTGTGAGTCCTCAACATCAACAATCAAATTAGGATCCAATGTCACTCTAATGATAGTATGGAAAATATTATGTGTATTAATAAAATTTAGAGGGATTTGAAGGACAACAAGTTTAGGTTTTCAAAAAAATTAAGGAGGATATAGGGGAGGATGTCTTAGAGGATACTAGGGAGGTCAAAATAATGATAAATAATAAGTGCATTAATGAATCTAGTGTTATCTATGTGGAGAATATAACCACTTCGCATGTAACTACCAAACTAATCCTAAAAGATAAATGTACTTCATATATTGTAGATTTACAAAAAAATCATACTAAATATTATCCAATTTTATAGAATCAGAGGAAATAAAATCATGTGTGCAATGTAAATATGATAAACTTGAAACCTTAGGAGAATGCATTCATGCAAGAAGTCACAAGGCAAAAATAGTAAAAACAAAGATTACCACAATTATAAATTCCACTAAATTAAAGAATAAATAAGGTCTAAAAAGATAAGTATCTTGATCCTAAAATATAAAAGGGTTTGATGTATCATGAAGTGTAAGTCCTATAAAACAAATGACAACACAATGTGTCAGAAGGTGATTCTATAACTATTAATGCATAAATGTATGGGCATATTATTAACATAATGTGACAAGGAGTAGTGACTATATTTACTTATTTATTAAAAATCTTTAGCACTCTACAATTTTTTTTCCATAAAATATCACATATATTCTACATAATCTACACAATTTCACATAACATGGATAACAACATATCAAAAAGATCATTTGGTATGTCAAAACTAAAAATCCTTGGGATGTTGAATCTTGAATAGATAATAAACTCATAGGGTATGATATACTTAATGTTGTGTTTGGATTTAGAAGTATAGTAAACATGATACCAAGATATACATGGGAGGTTATTGTCAACCATCACTAAATTGCACTCTAGTTACTCTTAATCTTGTAGATTATGGAAGAGTAGAACCAATTGGTCACCTTGAAGACATAGAAATTGGAGTTGTTGATTTAAGTATATGAGTATATTTTAAGGTAATTGATATGAAAATAGATGAGACTCATTATCATACTTATATTGGTAAGAAATGGGATTATGATGGACAAATGATTATCAATACAATGCAAAGTCAATTAGAGGCACACCAAGGAGATAAGATAATTATGAATCCCTTGAATAAGTCTGAGCATAAGCCACATATCATCCCTAGGGAACTAGAGTTACCTTATGTTTATGGGGAAAATAGTTAGTTTAAGGTTAATGTAGATAAAAAATATAATTTTCTATGAGGTGGTGAATATCATTTCCCTAAGACATAGTTAGAGCATTAAAAATATTCATATTCAGTTGAAAAACATGTGTACAGGCTAGTTATAACAAAGTCACCAACACTTCAGTTTCATATCAAAGAATGTAGCTCAACCTCTATGCAATATACAAATAGATCAAAGGTATTGTTTTTGTATAATATAGGTGCAACTCTTGTGGATTATAGAGAGCCTACTCTAAAAAGTGTCTTACCTTAATACGTAGCATCTTTAGTAAGTGGTGAATCAGATACACATTCTAAATTAGTTCTAAGGGGATAATGAGGTGCACCCGATATGCAAGGTATTCACTATTTAATGTCAAGTGTTATAATATTTTTAACTGGGGATCTTAATCAATTTATATTCTGATTAGATCAACATATACCTAATGGGGAGTAAAGAGTCAGTACACTTAATTATGCATTAAATGGAATTTATATGACATGATGGGTAGTTCATAAATGAACTTAGTTACCATGAGATGAAGCATGTGAATTAATACAAGCATAGTTTAAACTACCAAACATTTTTACAAATAAAATTGGTCATTATTTCAATAAGGACAATGTTTGGAATTACATATACATTGGTGCATAGACATATAGTCTATGCAGGGTGTCTAACCTAAGTACTGGGTGCATATTTTTAGATACACTTTGGTAGTACTTCAAATTGCTTATTATATGCATCAAAAGTATAGGCAAGAAACTAAATATTGGGCATAGGTTCAACAAGACTTTATCCAAACATTTATATTTGAAGTTGAAGATCCTATAGTGCATATTGCTTTATAAAAAATGAAAATGTTTCCATGTCATGGATGAGTGGAAGACCTAAGTACTATGATAGACTCATCATCGCATCAAGAAGTAGATTGAAATTTAAATAAAAATATACATAGTTATAAGGTCAATAAAAATAAGGAATGGTTTCTTATACAACCTTGTGATAGGATTCAATATGAGTTGACAAAGTTTAGTGATAGAGATGAAGATTTTGACTTGAATGGTTTTTTCAAAACAAAATGTAAAGTTAAGCTAAAAGAAGGTAAAATCATAGAAAAAAATAAGGAATATAAGCTATGAAATTTCAATATTCTGGAGTAATAAGGAGATAAATTTGTAATAATCTATTCTTGGTGAAAATAATAGGATATACCAAGATCTATTTCCAAAAATTATTGGGAATATTAGAAACAAGTTTGTGTCAAAGCTTATAACTATGGGAGATTAATGGAATCATAATGAAATATCATAAGGTTTACAACTATTAAATCACTATCAAGATGTTTTTGCCACTAAATTTGTAGAGGTAAAAGGGGTAGATCCATCATTGGTGTAGATACATATTGAACTCAAAGAGTGCATATGACCTATATAGAAGTGCCCACATAAATTGAATCCCAACATGAAATTAAAGGTGAAGGTTGATATGGATCACATGCAATAATTATGTATCATTTACTAGATTAAAAAGGCATATTGGGTTAGTCAAGCAGTTTTACAACCTAAAAATTTAGGCGAGATAAGGGTATGTGGATATTATTATGTGTTGAATGATGCTTACATAAGTGACCCATTTCAAATACCTTTCACTAATGAGGTTTGAAAATTGGTTGAAAGGCATGAATTATGTTACTTTATAGATGGATTCAGTGGCTATCACCAAATTCATATCACATAGTGGGATCAGGACAATACAACATTTGTAACTGAATTGGGATATTTTGCATATAAGGTAATGCCATTTGGTCTAAAGAATGATCCAACTATATTTTCTAGGGATGTGGTGACTAATTTCAAGGATTTTATTCATGATTTATTAAAAGTTTATCTATATTATTGGGTTGTATTTTATTTATTAAAAGATCACTTTTCCAAATTATGGCTAATGTTAGAGCACTACAGAGCTCTATGAATTGCATTAAAATTTAAAAATTTGCATTAAAATTTAAAAATGTTTATTTTTTCACATCATTTAGTGTTCTATTGGGCCATATAGTTTGTAATAATGGAATTTTGGTTGATCAAAACAAAATCATATTCATAGTATGGATTCCACCTCTAAATAATTACATATAAGTGTGAGAATTTTTGGTTTATAAAAGATAATACATAAAGTTTATTAAAGGATACAAAACTTTATCTATGGCATTGGATAAATTTTTGTACAGGGATACAAGGTTTAAATGGTCATAAGAGTGACAAAAAACATTTTTTGAATTTAATTAACTATTAGTTACATTTTCCATATTAGTCTTTCCCAACTTGACTAAGCTATTTCATGTTCATGTAGATGCTTTAGGTATTGTGGTAGATGTTTTGTTAACACAACTATGAGATAGTGGATTGTACCATCATATCCACTTTATAAGCATAAAATTGTTAGCTACAGCTAAAAATATACTACAAAAGAATTTTATGTGTTAGCATTATTGTTCACACTATATAAGTTTATGTAGTATCTTCTTGTAATTCTCTTTGAGTTCCTTAATAATAATCAAACCTTGTGATACTTGGTTAACAAACTTATGTTAGGTGGAAGGATCTATAGGTGGTTAATGTTATTCTAGTAATTAAGTTAAAATCAATGTTACACTTGGATGAGAAAATGTGGGATTCAACCATTTGATTAAGATATAAAATGGGGAAGAACATGAATAGTTGTAAGATGAATCACTAGATGCACATCTATTTAGAATAAATGTGTTTCTAACTATTTTCACTTTTTCACATTTAGAAGATGAAAGAAACTAAGATAATGGTCAAGGGTTTGTACATATTTGGATGAATTTTGCACACCGTATCCAGATGACTGAAGGAGCTCCTCTTTGGCTGTGGAGGATGACACCTGTAGATAAGAAAAGCCTAAACAAGGAAAATGTTAGACAGATAGGTGGTGGACTGCCAAGCAAAGCTTGATCCCAGAAGTGCAAATACTTCCTTAAGGGATGACAGTCCACTTTTTGATAAAAAATAATGTCGAATAAAGATAATAATGAAAGACTAAGCAAGAGAAATAGAAATAATGCGTACTTACTGTCTACTGTCGGTCTGCCACAGTCGCTGACATCGGTAGTTATGCTAGCATCAGTTGGTCAGGTTGCCGACATTAATTAGTCTTCCAACATTAGTGTGGGAAATGGACTTTTGGATGGGTCTCAGGTTGTGTCTTTGGTCGACAGAGTGGTCTGTGGTAGTCAGAGAGTCTATGCAGAGCTGCAGGACAATAGACAAGGTCTTAGGAGGGACAAGGGGTAGAGGATAGGTTGTCAAAAAGGGTAAGGATATGGGGAAGGCCTCTCAGCCTCTCAGCCTCTCCAAGAAGAAAGTCAAGTCTAGTTAATAGCCGGGTCTAGTTGATAATGTTATTTAGAAGCAATCAATAGAAAATTGATTGCTAATATAATCTAAATAATTGAAATGAAATAGAAGAAGAATACTTAGCTCTTGCTTGCTGAAGGAGTGTAGATGACTTATTGTTGATGCAGCTGATGTAGAAGACTTCCTGAAATGTTTCAATTAGGGGTGGAGTGACTGATGCAGAGTTCTTGTAGCCTGTGATGCTTGGTGTGCATCTAAGAGAGAGATAGAGAGAAAGGTTGAATACTAGGAGCCAGAGAATTAGCCTTTGGGTCTGTGATCTAGCATCCCAAGGAAGAGAATTCAATTTTGGGTTGTTTTAAGCAACTGACGTCGGTGATCCTGTCGGTGTTAGCCGACTGGTAACCAACGTCGGTAGCTAGAAGATGGGAAAAAGGCTATTTTTAACCTTTTGCCTGTTCCTCCATCTGCCGAGTTCAGTGGTCATGGTTAAACAATCAAAGGTGGGTTTAATAGGCATGGGGATTAGTGAGAGAGTTGGAATGATTAGTCATAGGGTAATGAATGAGGGTATCCAAGGGTGAGGTGTCAAGGGTGGTGTGTCTTGGGTGAGGTGTCAAGGGAGGTGTTATTAATTTAAAATAAGTTATTATTTTAAATTAATAAGTATGTGGGTTAGGAATGTGTTAGAAGTGGACCAAGGGGATCAAGGGGGAGTCAACTAAGGATTAGACACAATTTTGGTGTCTACATTTGCCCCTTTTTGTCTTGTTGGTTGTTCTGACGAACTGCAAGACAAAAAAAGGAGTAAGTTGCCCCAAGTATGGGATGAGGTCATTTTTTCTCTATTGGTTGTTCTAATGAACTGCAAGACAAAATGAATGTAGGTTGCCCTGATTATGGGATGAGGTATTCCCCCTCAAAGTGGGAGTCGAGGGAAGGGAACCTGAAATCGAGTGCCGATTTAATAGATAGTGGATGGATATGGTGAAGGTTGAGTGTGAACGCTAAAAAAATTGAGATTGTGCGTATACCACTTCACGTGATGGGTAGGTCAAATTGTCGTAGGTCAAGGGTCAAGGAGTGCTAAAATCAAAATAACCAGTCCCCAACATTTAGTCATAGCTGATTGGGTTATTCGATCCAAGCTGTAGCTCCAATGGTCATCGTGTTCCAAGTATCTCGGGCTCAGGAAGTGCTCCTAGAAAACATGAAAATGTCACAAGTAGTGGGGATCAACTTGCTCGTGATCCAATACTTGTGAGGGTCGTAATATGGTGTGCGGATAATTTGGATAACTATTTGTGAAGTAGCCTACATACAATCAAAACAAATAAGGCAAAGTGGTTGTGGTCAGAGGAGATAGGTGTGATCTCCATGGTTGTTGGTCACGTTGGGTTGAGATATAAGTGATCTCAAGTGTACTCTATGAGGAGTCAAAAATGACTTCTACTGTGAGGGCTGGTTGTTTGGTCATGATGTTTGGGTTGGGATAGATAGTTGGTCCATGAGATGGATGGATGAAGGAATGGCTGAGCTAACCTCAGAAGACCCCATGTCAACTGAGTGCTGCCTACATAGCCCCTGTTTGAAGGGCCTCAGACCAATGTAGTTCTCCCTAAAAGGGAGGAAGAGGGTCGGTTATGGACGTGGGTTGGACGAGGTTAAGTCATGGTTAAAAGTTGAAATGGTGTGTCCATTAGATAGATGAACAAATGGATGTGGCCGAGCTAACCCCAAAAGACATCATGTCAGCTGAGTGCTACCTACATAGCCGCTGCCTACATAGCCCTTGTTAGAAGGGCCTCAGACCAATGTAGTTTAGGCTAGGAGTCAAAGTGGTTGATAGTTGGTTTGGACTAGGTTAAGTCATGGTCAAAGGTGAAATAGTTTGTCTATTAGGTAGGCGAACAAATGAAAGTGGCCAAGCTAACCCCAGAAGACATCATGTCATCTGAGTGCTGCCTACATAGCCCCTATTGGAAGGGCCTTAGACCAATGTAGTTCAAGACTGGTTGATAGGTTGGTTTGGTCAGGTTATAAATGATGAGGGTATGATGATGTTATAGCCTTTTCCATATTATGTGATGGTGTATTCTGTAACATTGGTTGAGTGGTCTTTCATCCCTAGCAATTTTCCATATTAGTGATGGATGTATGCTAAAAATGAAATGAGTCTATTTATGCTTCAAAAAGTAATGTTTTATGCTTGACATAAATTGTGTGGTCGATAGTTTTCATGTGTATTGGTTTCCATAGAAACTAGTGTGAATCAGCTATGATAGTGTGAGTGGTCTGGAAATGTTTGGGTTGGTTTGGTTTGGTTGAGAAAATGATTTGGTTGTATTTGGATTGGTTGTATGTGATGAAGATGCGTAAGAAGTGAAAGGCGCGTTGCTCTTTCATTGACAAGGACCATAATGATAGCATAGGTAGGGTTTTTTTTTTATAGAAACAAAAGCCCCGTTCATGCATTACATCATTGACCATTGGTTGTGTTAGAGAAGTAATCGAATCACTTTGACATTAAAATGAGTTCAAAATCTCTTAAGTAGGTGATGTGATATGTTAGGATAGGATAACCCTTTTTTAGTAGGGATAACTTTGCCCCTTTTTATAGGAGACCCTGAGAACGACTATAAGTCAAGTCCATGACACTTTTTTTTTTGGTAGACTGATCAATGCGGGAAGTCTACGTAGGGATGTCATTTTGTTTTGTGGTCATTTGTGAAGCTGATCAATGCGGAAAGCTTCTGAGAGAGTGCTATTTATAGCAAGATTTTTAGGCATAGCCTTCCTTTGAGGGAGTGGTCTATATTTTTGCTTTATTAATTTTTGAGGGCTTTGAATAACTGTCCTTCAAGGGAGCAGTCTATTAGCTACAACAATGATGATGTAGCTATCCTTCGAGGGAGCAGTCTGCATTTAGAGTTTATGACTTTTTGATATTTTGACATCCTAATTTATTTTTGATAGAATTTTTAGTCATGGACAAGACTATAAAAGCTTAAGGGCTCCCTTTTATTAGGACAAAGCATTCATGCTTTATTAAAGGGTTACATAGTGTTTTTGTAGGGGAACAAGGTTAAAAGGAATGAGGATTAAAATGACAGGGATTGCTCAAGGGATGAGCTCAAGTTAAATATCAAGTGAATGAGTACTTTATTAACAGTAGAATGGTCATAGATGCAAGGCATTAAGAGGCTCAGGTTCTGGTCAACCTTCAAGAGAAGATAGATGATAAGTCCCTAATCCATACTTGTGCATTATGATGTAAGGTTCGAGCCAATTAGGAGCAAACTTGCCTCATTTGCTTCTTTCCAAATTGGTCACGTGTTAAAGATGATTAAGAAGTTGGTTGATGTTTGGTCGATGCTTGTTTGGTCAATGCTTGGTTGATGTTTGGTCAAGGCTTGGTTGGTTGAGGCTTGGTTGATGCTTGGTTGAGGCTTGGTTGATGCTTGGTCGAGGCTTGGTCGATGCTTAGTCGATGCTTGGTTGATGTTTGGTCAAGGCTTGGTCGAGGCTCGGTTGATATTTGGTCAAGGCTTGGTTTATGTTTGGTTGAGGCTTGGTTGAGGCTTGGTCGAGGCTTGGTTGATATTTGGTCGATGTCATGATAGTCAATATAGATTCAAATTCCCCCAGTTATTTTGGTGATGAGGAGAATGCTTGAGAAATGGTTGGATAAGATGGAGAGAAGACATTGAAGCTTCTCTTTGTCAAGGAGTGCGATGCAAGGATGCATCCTATGAAAATTTTTCCTGATAGATTTAGTTTAAGAGGGGGAGATCCTGATCTTCCAAGTTGGAGTTTGAAATCTTAGAATTAGGGATGGTGATGGAGGCAATGGTTGGTAATGATTGGACTAAGGCAGCTAGTGGTTGGGAGTCTTCAGGTTGGACCTCCACTATCTATAAAGTTTTGATTGAAGATTGGTGATGTTGTGGAGAGCTTTGAATGAGGTCATACAAAGATGTCTTCACAGAGGTTTGGTGAAGGTGTTTCACCATGGTCATGAATTGGTTTTGAAAAAGTTGGTCGAGATGTGCCCAAAAGTGAAATCTTGGGTTTTGATGGTTGAGGAGGCTTGATGAATGGATATGTTTGAGGGAGAAAAACCTTCTCTTTCCCTTTATCCTTCATGGTTTGTGACCTGTTGGCCACATTGATGGTGTTGATTTCAAACAAAGGGGTTGAAGGTGATAGAGGAACCATAGTCTTGCATTGAGATCCTGATTTAGGTGAGGATGTTTGAGATTTAAGGGATGGTGTCGATGGTTTGTTGAAAGGGTAGTCAAGAGGATCCTTAGTGAGAAGGGTGTCCTTTTTGAAGTGTTGATGAATGATAGCTTTAAGAGCACAACAACACTCAGTATCATGTCTAGGTGTGCAATGATACACACAAAATTTAGTGTCATCGAACCAAGATGGTTTTGATCTGAGAGTTGATGAGTGTGACGGTGAAGAGGGTTGGGAGGCA
The DNA here is from genome assembly GCA_037957365.1 of Torreya grandis. Classification (NCBI taxonomy): domain Eukaryota; kingdom Viridiplantae; phylum Streptophyta; class Pinopsida; order Cupressales; family Taxaceae; genus Torreya; species Torreya grandis. Next base: position 2,223,557 of record JARHVA010000041.1, read on the forward strand.
TGAGATGGTGTTGGAGATTTGTTAACAGTATCCCCAACAAGAAGGGTGTCTTTGTCCAAATAATGGTGAATGGAAACCTTAAGGGCACAACAATTTTCAGTATCATGTCTAGGTGTGTGATGATATAGGCAAATTTTAGTGTCATCGAACCAAGACAGTTTTAGTCCTAGAGGTTGGTATGACTTAATAGGTGGAAGAGTGATGTTAGAGGATTTTAAAAATTGGCATAACAACAAGGTGTAAGAACTTGCTAATGGGTCTGCACGTTTTGTTGCAGTAAAAGTTGGCAACTTCTATTTAGAAACTATTGAGGGAGTGTTTTGCACCATCTTTTTGTTTGGCGGTGTGGTCGCACGTGTAGATGGCACTTTCATGGTAGGAGACGTTGGATGCTTTGAAGGAGGTATGTTTTTGTTAGGTGTTGGTAGTAATGGAGGTGATTTGTTTTTGTTGGGTGTCAGAGTAAGAAGTATTCCTATTAAGGTGGATGGGTGTGGGCCCAAAATAGAGGGCAATGATGATGGTGGAGGAGGAGTTCTCTAATGTGGTTTAGTAGCCTTCTTTGGTTGGGTGTGAGGACTACTATTGCGAGGGGTAAAGTTCAAGTCTACCCTCATCGAATCTTCTTTGACCAAAGTAGGTGAGGTGGTGAGTTCCTCTTTCAGCGAAAAAGGGATTAGAGAATGTGACTCCTCAAGAGGATAGAGGGCAGGGATGATTGTGCCTTCTACTTGTGGTTGAGGAGCAGGAAAGGTAAGGTCCTCCATTAATGATAGGAAGGATGAGGGCAAGGCTATCGGTGCTGGTATCATCAAAGAGTCCTCTAATATAAGAGAGGTCAATGGAGAACTAATAGGAGAAGAAGGTTCATCTACCTGTGGAGGAGAAATGGGAGAAGAAGGCTCTTCTACCTATGAAGGACCAATGGGTGGGCTAACCACTTCAGACTATGAGAGAGGTTGGTTAGGCATAAGAGGTGAGACCGTGTTGACTGTGCGTATATTATGCTCTTGGGAGTCATTGGCCATGGTCTACACGTTGTTTTGGCTAGGGGGATGGCTAGGGAAAGGTTGTCTAAATATGTCGATGTTTTGATTTGGTGGCACGTTTAGGTTATCCAAAACAAGATCACCTTTATCTATCATGTCTTGGACAATGTTTTTGAAGGTTTTGCAGTTGTTTATGTCATGGCCCTGGACACGGTGATAATGACAAAAGTCATTTTCCCTGTACCATGCAGGGATAGGTTTTGAGGGGTCAAATTGAGGTGGTGGTCAAATTTGGGAGAGATTGAGGACTCCCTATTTGATAAGTTTATCCAAAACAAAAGCGTATTATTCACCTATAAGAGTATACTAACACTGTATATACTATTGTTGGAATTGTTTGGTGATGCTTTGTGATGTGGAAGGTTCAGATTGATTAGTTGTTGTTGAAGATGATGGTCTAACGACCATAGCATTTGCTGATCCCTTGGACTTGATGTTGGAAGATGAAGGTTGGGAAGAAGGGTCATTTGATTTTGTGTTGGGGTTTTTACTATGCAATCTGACCTTGTTTTCTTTGACAACATGGAGTTCAAGCTTCTTAGCCATCATGAAAGCTTCGTCAAATGTGCAGAATGTTTGGACCCACAAAGTAGAGGAAATATTTTTGGCACATGCTTGTGAAAAGAGCTCAATGAGCTCAGGTTGAGGTAAAGAAAAGGAGAGTTGGTTGATTAAGCCTCTCCAACAGGCAACAAAATCGGCTATTGATTTATCGTCAAACTGTCTGATAGAGTATAGGTCTGTGATGGAGACCTTTTTAGTGATGTTGATAGAAAACTGGTCAAGGAAGAGTTGAGCTAGCTGGGTGAATGTAAAAAGAGAGTGACTGGTAATAGAACTATACCAATCAAGGGCAGCACCAAAAAGCGACATGGGAAATGTGTGTAGCAATAACGCATCATCATGGGCTATAAGGTAACACGCATGTCTAAATGCTCATAGATGTTGTTGTGGGTCTTCTTTACTCTGGAAATGAGTAAACTTGGGAAGTTCCCACTGACTGGGATATGGTCAGATTGGGACTGAGGGATGAATGGGTTCATTACAAATTTGTTCATATGAAAGAACATTGCTTGAACTGGAAATGGATGTCTCAAGATTAGACATTTTGTCCATCAACATCTTGATTAGGTCAGTTGATAGATTTGTAGGTAGAGCGCCCCCTAGATTGTAGGGCGCTTGGAAGGTGTTAGGAGGGGCGTATGACATAGTTGGTTGTGCTTGTATAGGCGCAACATATTGATAACTAGTCATAGGGACAAATGTTGAAGCCAGGGGTGGTTGTGTCATGAAACTAGGAGGCACAACTTGGCTTGATGTCGCTATAAGTGGTTGAATGGTAGCACTGGTAAAAAGATAGGTAGTCACTCCCACATTTATAGGCGAAAGAGTGTGTGGAGTCGAGACAATCAAGTTCTAAAAATGTGATGAACTTGGTTGAATTAAAGAGTCTCACATTTGGCTCTTAGTGAGATAGTGTTGGAGAGCCTTGACGTTATGGTCGAGGAATCTCTCAAAATTTTGATCCCCTTCAAGAATAATAGGAGATTGATCAGGGGTTGACTAGATAGGAGAATATTTAGTGTCTAAAGTACACTCCATTAGGGGACTTATGGAGAACAAAGGTAGAATTAGTTGTTGCCTTGCGTGGTCAACAAGAGTTTTGGTTTGACTATGTGTCAAAACCATTCAAGGAAAAAAGGGTCAGGTTCTAGAAATTGTGTTTTTTTTAGTTTCAAAAAATTAGAATGTGTGTCTAATAGCAAGAAAGTCAGGTTTTAAGCTGGCTATTTTAGAAGAAGGATTTTGACAGTGATCGACATCGGTAGAAAAACTGATGTCGGTGAATAAAATTGCCGATGTTGGTCAGATAACCAATGTCGGCTAATAAAGTTGCCGATGTCGATAGAAAAACCGATGTCGGTTACTATGTATTTCCAAAAATTTTAGAAGACTAAAAGTTTTTGGAAGAAAGAAGAAAGTTTGAGTTGTTCTTGAAGCTCAGAATGCGACCTCACCAGCTCAAAAAACCAAATAGAGACAGAAAAATAGATGAAGACAAGCAAACTCTAACGTTAAATTCCTAAGAATAAGTTTTAGAGTCTTGTTGGCTTATGCCTTATAAGAGTATGTTTGGGACGTTGGCTTTTAGAATGGGTCTTAAAAGAAGTAGTCTAAGGTTGGTTTCGGGTTAGTTTCGGTGCTCAAAATTCTGTATTAGGTTCCGTACATGGCCTAGTGCTAAGGAGCAAGCTCTACTCACTTCACGAGCCCAGAGATAAGCTGGGTCACTTAGCCAGTATATACTTCCCCTAGAGTTTATACTCTACCAGAGAACAGAGTGGGCTCTCCCCTTGGTAGTGAAGTCCAAGTGGGATTACCAAGAAGGGTAAGGTATCTGCTAGGTGATGAAATCCTAGTCGGGCCTTGTCTCAGGTATGTTTAGATGTTTAGTTGTGAAAGTGGTCTAGTCGTGTAACATAAGTGCACTAAGATTTATTCATAATGCATTTTTAATTACTAGATGTGAGAGCTAAGTATGCATTCAGGCAGAAATGAGATGCAATAGATTTTAAGCCCAAATTGAAATATTTTGTTTGGATGCAAACAAGTTGAGAAAAGGTTAAGAGTATGAACTCTAAGATGCAAGAAGGAAAGGTGACAAGAAGAAAAAGAAAGATTCTTTTTAACTTGCTTATGATGTATTTTTGAAAGAGAAAGAAAGAAGAAGGATACAAGAAGAGAAAATTCCCTAATGCACCTATATGAAAAGTTTATTTTTAGAAGAAAAAGTATGAACCCAAGGAAAACCCCAGGGTCCCATCGGGCGTGCCAAAATGTTTCTAACTATTTTCAATTTTCCACATTCAAAATATGAAATAAACTAAGATAATGGTTAGGGGTTTGTACGTACCCAGATGAAGTTTGCGCACCATATCCAAATGATTGAAGGGACTCCTCTTTGGCTGTGGAGGATGACACCTGTAGAAGAAAAAGACTCAAACACAGAGACTGTTAGATAAAGATAAGGTGGACTACCAAGTGATATGCTCGGTCCCAAAAGTGCAAAGACTTCCTTAAGGGATGACAATCCACTTGTTGATAAAAAAGAATGTTAGATAAAGATAATAATGAAAGACTAAGCAAGAGAAATAGAAACAATGCATACTTGTTGTTTGCTGTCAGTTTGCCACAATCACTGACGTCGATAGTTCTGCCAGCATCAATTGGTTAGGTTGCCAACATTGATTAGTCTACCAACATCAGTGGGGGAAATGGACTTTTGGACGGGTCTCAGGTTGTGTCTTTGGTCAACAGAGTGGTCTATGGTAGTCAGAGAGTCTACGAAGGGCTGCAGGACAATAGACAGGGTCTTAGGAGGGACAAGGGGTAGAGGATAGGTTGTCAAAAAGGGTAAGGATATGGGGAAGGCCTCTCAGCCTCTCCAAGAAGAAAGTCAGGTCTGGTTGAGTTGGGTCTGGTTGATAATGTTATTTAGAAGCAATCAATAGAAAACTGATTGCTGATATAATCTAAATAATTGAAATGAAACAGAAGAAGAATACTTAGCTCTTACTTGCTGAAGGAGTGTAGAAGACTTGTTGCTGATGCAGCTGATGTAAAAGACTTCCTATAATGTTTCAATCAGGGGTGGAGTGACTGATGCAAAGTTCCTATAGCCTGTGATGCTTGGTGTGCATCTGAGAGAGAGAGAGAGAAAGGTTGAATACCAGGAGCCAAAGAATTAGCCTTCAGGTCTGTGATGTAGCATCCCAGGGGAAGAGAATTTGATTTTAGGTTGTTTTAAGCAACTGACGTTAGTGATCCCATCGGTGTCAGCTGACTGGTAACTGACGTCGGTAGCTAGAAGATGGGAAAAAGGCTATTTTTAACCTTTTGGCCATTCCTCCATCTGCCGAGTTCAGTGGTCGTGGTTAAACGATCGAAGGTGGGTTTAATAGGCATGGGGATTAGTGAGAGAGTTGGAATGATTAGTCATAGGGTAATAAATGAGGGTATCCAAGGGTGAGGAATCCAAGGGTGAGGTGTCAAGGGTGGTGTGTCTTGGGTGAGGTGTCAAGGGAGGTGTTATTAATTTAAAATAAGTTATTATTTTAAATTAATAAGTGTGTGGGTTAGGAATGTGTTAGAAGTGGACCAAGGGGACCAAGGGGGAGTCGACTAAGGAGTAGACACAATTTTGGTGTCTACAAACTATGATCCCTAAGAATATGGAGGATATATCCAACCTTCTAGATTACAAAATATTTCTAGTGTATTATATGGATCAAGACAAAAATCCATTGATAACACAAGTTATTTTGTATACTATCATAAATGGATTTTTGTATAATATGGGTAAAGATGAGGTGCTACACAGAGTAGCTTTGGAGCATGAGAGATCCCAAATTATTGAAGAGACACATCAAGGAATCATAGGAGGGAATTTATTAGGAGAATCCACTACCGATAAAATCTTGTAAAGTGGTCTATGGTGGCCTAGTTTATTCCAAGATGTACATTAGGTTACAAAACACTACGGTGTTTTCCAAATGATGGGAAAACCTAACCAAAGGGATGAGATGCCTTTGAACCCTATTGTCATAGAAAACCCTTTTAAAAAATGGAGTATTTATTTTTTAGGGCCTATAAGTCCACCAAGCAAGCACAATCATGCAAGGTATATCATAAATATGACATATTACTTTATAAAATGAGTTGAAGATGCTGTGACACTAAGTTACAGTGTCAAGGATGCATGCAAGTTTTTATATGAAAATATCATCACAAGATTTGGATGTCTAATCAAATTGATTAAGGATAGGGGAACACACTTTCTGAATAACATAATTAAAACTCTCATAGAATAATTTATGATATCACACTTTAAAAGCATTATGTATCACCCACATGTAAATGTACAAGCTGAGGCTTTAAAAAATGTCTTTGGAAAGATGTTATAAAATATATGTAATGTTCAATGGGATGATTGGGAAAATAAAATTCTTATTATTTTTAGGCATATAGAAAATATTACAAACATGCAATAGGATTTACCCCATTTCAATTTGTCTATGGAATGGATGTAATGTTTCCTATGGAATATATAGTTTTTAGCATGTGCATCACTATGATAATGAGACTCAGAGAGAAATATTATTTGTAAACATGATTGATAGATTTAACTAAAATGGAAGAAAATAGGTAAAGAGTGTAGTGGATATAGGAAATTAACAAGCTCAGTTAGAAATCATGGCATGATCATGAACTATGATCTAAATAGTTCTATCCAAAACAAGTAGTATTACTATATGATAGTAGATTTAGAGAATTTTTGGGAAATTTGTGCATTCGATGGAAAGGACCTTATATCATTCATGATGTTTTGTAGTAGGGAATAATTATCCTAAAAGATCTTTAGGGAATCATTTTTCTAGGACATGTAAATGGTTTTAGGCTTAAGCCTTACCATCTATAATCTATATCATCCATGATAAAAATTGTGAGAGGGTGTTGAGTAGCACCATGTAGTTTAGGGTTTTTGTTTAACATTTTGATTTCATTTTTCTTTGGTTTGTGTGTGTTTTTACAGTGTAATTTATAAATCAAAGAATGTCAAAACTATAATTGTTAACTAAAAGTCACAAAATGTAAATTATGAACAAATTTAACTAAAAAAAAAGATATATGAAAACATATGCATAGGTTTCATTGATTAAGTATGAAAATGAGGTGCTGATAATCTTGGTACATAGAAACGATAGTTAGTGATCATTAAAAACTATTAATGATGATACACTTGAAATATTACATTTTTCCTAAAGCATATCATGTGTCATAATGATGGGATGTAACATAAATGAAAGTGTATAGATGAGAAGACATCACATCACATATAATACTTATCATTGGATGAATCAATGTTTTTATACATAAAATGGTAACTTTCACATCAATAACAATTGATTGACATTAATTATAGAGGTAAAAACATGTGCAACTAGATCAACAAATTTAAACCCATTAACAATATGGATTTAATCAATAAAAAATAAATATTAAATGGAATGAAGAACACAAAGACATTACACACTCCTGTAAATAAGAAAATCTATAATCTGCATCTAAATCAGCTGTTGGTGCATAAATTTCTTACTAACACTAGATCTATGAGAGAAATTATTTAATCCAATCTACAATAGCAAACATGAATCATATATAACTATTGATTCCACTCATTGATAAGTAGAAGGAAGAAATGGAGATTGGCCTCAGATTTAGGTTAACTCAATATCATGATCCATATCATTTTTATTTTATTGATGCTATAAAATCCACTCTTTTCAACCCTAACCAACAAGAAGCACAAGTAGGAACTCTAGCACTTCAACATCCTCTATGAGGATTTGATGATGAGTGACTCATAAAATTACCTACTTCTAGATTGTTGGATGAGGTGATGTTCATGATACTTAGTAGATATAATGAGGTCACCATTCATCTTTCATAGGATGTCACCATCTCCATAAATCATATGAACATGGCAAGAGTAACATGACTTTTAGCTCAAGGAAAATCCATTTTACCTAAAAAATCTAAGGCTCCACCCATCTAATCAAACACGAGGGAAAAATATACAAGGTTAGGTAGGGGAATCCCTATCAATTTTATGGAGAATAGTTTGATGCACATTTTATTTGAATGTACCACCAAATGGTTTTGGTAGATCACCAAAAGTGCCAAGCAAGCAACCAAAGGCATTGTGGACATTGCATACCTCATGATAGAAATGTATGTGGATTTTAGTTGGCCTAATTTCTTGGCCTTGGAGATAATAATGAACATTAAAAAGGTTCTCATCAGTGCATCAAATTTTTTTAAGTATCAATTCTTAGTCTTGCTTATTTATTTTACATAGTGGAAGTAACTAGAGGGACCAATGAATCAAACTAACAATTTTTGTCTTACCACAACGTTTACTAAAATTACTTGGACTAAGATAGGCTAATAATACAAATAATTGGGATGATTTATGCATGGTGGTTGGAGATCCAAGTGATGATAAAATTACATCTTTGAGTACCCATTGAGGTTATTCAATACCTATGGTAACATGTGACGATGACAAAATACATAATGACATTTAGATCAAAGTGTATGAGCTACCCAAAATAACCATAACCCCACTACCATTTTTCATCACTATGTTGGATGCTCAGGCATAAGTATTATGGTATAAATCCCTAGCTTATAGGTTGTAAAACCTCTATAATCCATACCTCCATGTGAATAATAACCTATGCCTACATAGGTACAAGTGAAACTGTAGGCACTACCATAAATTGAAGTAACTCCATCATAGGCTGAGAAAGGTACCAATGCAATGACCATCACCACCACCACCTAAGAAGAGTACATGCCATAAAAATTCATGGCTAGGTAATAATCACATTCCAAAGATAGATATTTAGTGTGACTTAATAGAGCTAAGAGTTGAGGAACACAAATTTCTATAGTTTATGCTCAAAGACATCGATAATGATGTGTATGAGTAAGAAGAGGAAAAATAGTTCTTATTTTATAAGGTAGTGCACATTACCATGTATATAGGTAGGTGAGGCAAGATTTATGGGTTGATATTACCCAACCTCCTTAGATTGTGGTAGATAATATAGGATAAGAAGCAACATGATAATAGTTTCAGTTAAAACTTTTTTAGACAGATCCAACTATAGGATCTTTTGCTACACAAGAGACTCATGATATATTACAAGAAATTCCACATATTTATTTGGTGTGTATACCTAGGATTCATGCTACACTCATACATTCCCAAAAAATCAGATCTAAAATGGTGTCTTTTGTAGATCCCATAGAGGATGTCATATTACAACAAATGTAGGAGGTGGTTTAGATTGTGAAGAGGTCAAAGAATACCCTCACTCCCACTCCATATTATAAAAATAAGGTTACCACATAAAGAGGAAATATTATATAGTCTTAATCCTATGAATATTCATAATCAATCACAGTGCCACTAACTCTTATGAAGGAGCTTGAAGAAATTAATTTCTAGCAACAAGATCAGTACATTAAGCAAGTGGATATCACTATGTAGGAAAAAGATGCAAAAGAACATGAGGAGAATGTAAAGTCATAAAATGATGAAGAGGAAAAGGATAAAAAATAAGATAATAATAAAAATAAATAAGAGATAAATCCTAAGGATGTTGAGGAGGAGTAGTAAAAATAATAGGCTGAAGAGTCGGAACATAGGCATAAAGTCAAGGAAGTAGAAGATCAAAAGAAAATAGTTAAATAAGTGAAGAAATGAATAAATAATAATAATTAGTAAGTAATAAAAAATAAAATAAAACTAAGAATCATAGTCTACGTAACAAAAGGAAGATGAAGCAATCGCACTTACAAAGGCTCAACAAGAGCAAAAATCCAAAGAAGCTTTATGCACTAAATAAGATCAAGATAAATGACAGGCCAAGGAGAAGGAAGCCAAAGCTAAAGTTAAGGCTGAAATTGAAGCCAAATCCAAGGATAAGGAAGAGGCCAAGGCTAAGGATGAAGTTGAATCCAAAGTCAAGGTTGAGGCAGAAGCTAAGTCTAAGGATGAAGTAGAGGCCAAAGCTAGGGATGAGGTGGAAGTAAAAGGTAAGGAATAAGTATAGTGCTTAGAATAATAGGAAGTTTTAACACAACAAGCAATGATGAACACAAAGATGGTTCAAATAACCAATACCTGGGTGACATTCCCACACATCCATGCTTGGAAAATACTTAGTGAGGTATGTAAGAGAAAGCCTCTCAACTAAGGCCTCAATTAACTTGTCAATAGTTATGGGATGTCCCTGCATCATCCACCTAGTGCAATTTTTTTTCTCTTCCTATGGAACATATTAAGAGGGAACATGTTATGAATTAAAATTCCTCCATGGATATAGATACAACAACACATGAAGCATATCTAAATTTTTCTCAACTTCTATTGGATAAATAAATTGAAGGGACAACCACTTCTTAAGAATCATTAACATAAAAGGCTTCAAACTTAGAGCATAAAGTCTTGTAGCAATGAGATAAAAATGTAGATATATGCCTCAAATAATATAATGCATTCTAACTCATCAAAAACACTTGCCCTGCCTTAGTCACTCAAGTCCTGGGTGACCAAGTCATGTTAGAAGAAAATCAATTTTTAGCCCTCTTATCCCAACTAACAAAGGACTGAAGTATTGTGCAAAAGTTGTAATCCATTCACAATCAAGGGAAGAAATTAAAATAATAAATAGAGTTAATTTGTGATCTATTGTAAATATATGAGAAAATTTTTAGATACAGCTATGGTTCAAGATAAACACATTGCTAAAGGAATGTTGAATAGGAAGTAACAACCCACCAATTTATTGTTTGAAGCCAAGTTAGAGTTCAAATAAGTGGGCAAAGCCAAAGTTGTAATAAAAGATCATTTGGATACCTATAAATAAATGGATAATGCATTCAAGTCATTTATTGATTCACATGATAATGTCATGTAGAAGCTATAGATCTCAAAAAATGAGATTCTATGCAACAAATTTAATAGCATTCAAAAATATAGGCATGTAGATCAATTAGAGGAGCTCTCTCACAACATACAACTCAAATAATCAAATTCCATGGCACTTATCATTATCAAATAAGATTAATATATTAATAATTTTATGGTATATTGAGTTTCATTGTGCACATTACTCACTATGGTGTAATAAGTGTTTACTAACTGTAAAATGCTTAAGTAAGATCTATCCTAGCTTGATCATTCCATTACACAACTTGTTGATGAGCCTCAATTCATTCTTCCTCAACAACTTAAATAGGTGATCCAATAGAAGAATACTATCATAAGTTATCATCCAGTGATCTAACACCAATTTTATCCTCCTCTAATAGATTATGTAGTCTCAATTTCTTATTCTGAACCTCAAGTAGAATCAACATTGCAATAATCTTTTATGTATCCAACTCAGACCATCCCACCACTTTCTCAATAGGTATTGTGGGCCATTTGAATTTTGAAAATTTCATAATTTTCTTACAATATAATAGGATGGCCATGAGCATTAGCAGTAGGACCAGGTTGGTTGAAAACTCATAAAGGTTGGCTACCTAGTTAAGCTAGTCTATTGAAAACTTGCAAGGGTAGTAGGCTAGTATGTTAATTGAAAACCTGTAAAGGTGGCTAAGTAGTGAAAAAAGGGTGAAAATTGGTAAATGACACTTGGAATTATAATCTCAACTCTTGTTTCTAGTTTAATTTTTTAATTCAATCAAAATTTTAAAGCTTTATTTTAAGATACCTTTGTTATGACTTTATCTTAGGATGAGATAACTATTTGAGTTTGGGTAAGTGTTGGGAGTAGAATAGGGTTACCAAAATTATAGAGTGTAATTTATGGACATGTGTGCAACTTGTAATATTTTAGATCTTGTATATATTTTTGTATGTACTTATCCCTTGTGAGTATAACTATAGGATTCAGAATACGAAGAGTTTTTCCTATGGATGTAGCGAAAGGATGGAATATGAAGCAATAATACTTTATAAAACTCTATATATAGCACTTAGTTGTATTTTTAAATGGTTTTGATGAGACAAAGATTAATATATAATGCCATAATGGTTTCCTTTACTTGTATTTTATGATTATTTTGTGTGTAGAGATGCTTTATTTCCTAAATATGTTAGTTGTATAGATCTTATTGAATGTTTTATATCTAATAAACCTACATTTTTTGATTATATATTCATGTTTTGTTAATCAATGAATAAGTTGAATTTTATCTATAGTATATTGTATTATTTTTTCATGTATAGCATTATCTATCCCTATATTATCATGTTTTGATGAGTTTTCTAAGAACCTTTGATAACAAATTGTTTATTGGTGATATGCCTCACTAATTTTTTTAATAGATAATATTATATATTGGTATTTGAAACTTGAATGAATTTTTTCAAAGATTAGGTAATTTTATATTCATGAAAAGTAATTATGAAATTGGTATAGTATAGAAGGGCTTACTTCATGGATCTCAACACAACTTATGGTTTTGAATTTGGATAACCGATGCTGAAGATATTGTAGTTTTAAATTATGAGAGTTGAAAAGTTAATAGCTATATAAATGGATTTTGAAAATAAATATTCATTTCATTTTCATTTATAACTTTTGAAAATGTGTGCTTTAGAGTGATGTTGAAATTGCCTCTTGAATGAGTTATGTGGCCAATGTGATTTGAGGTACTTCAGGTCACCTTAGGAGAATATGACATTAAGGAGATGGTAAGTAGGACAATTTCTAAAATCTTTTTGTATTTTTTTTGTTTTACAAAATTTTATTATTATTTTTTGAATTTTTAGGGTTCAATGAACACTAACATTACTGAGTGGGATAGTACCATTGATCATTTGATGGTAGCATCCTATTTTTATGGTAGTGTCCTATGTTACCATTATTATTTGATGGTAGTGTTTGATGATACATTTTGGCTTAGTTTTCAAAGTTTTAGTCTTAAAGCATGTTTTAAATAAATTGAATTTGATAATTAATACATGTTTTTTTCTTTCTTCTTATGCAGAAGGATGTGTAGATTTGTGATTTTTGGCATGGCATGTATTTTTATACACTTTCTAAGTTTGGTTTAGATGACATTGATTGGAGCATCATTAATTAGGTAGGATTAGGATATGTGGTCCATTTAGGGTAGGTTCCTTATGATGTCCATCTCTTGAAAGTATCAACTGAGAGATAAAATCTTTATACTTGCATGTTCTAACTCCCAATAGGGGAGATGATGATTACATTAGAGGATGTTTACCATATTTTTATATTTTATATCACATGAGATAGGGCATAGGTGTTTAGAGATGATAATATTGAATATATTTAGTGATATAATTTCTACTTTACTAGGCAAGAATCAATAGATGTAGAGTTTAGTATTACTATCTACTTGTATATGATCATTAGAGCTGATGTTTCACAATTGTGAATTTTTTTTTACTTGTTTGCTTATTTCATAACTATCAATGATGGTGGGGTGGTGATATCTGACCAAATGTATCACATTGTATATTACATTGAGGATGGAGGAGTTAGATTTTCTTTAGGGCATACCATGGTATTACATTTATATAGAGATTTATACAAGTTCTATTTATAAACATGAGGATTTAGTCTAAGTTTTGGGACACTCTTGGATATATGGGCCTATGAGCACATTTTAGTTATGAAGAAAGTTGGCGGGCCCTTGGTAGGATGGCCCCCTTAGGTATTGTCAACACAATGGGTGGTGCCTCAAGGTATATTTCATACCACCATGGAGTATCATATCATATTGGATTTTTTGAGGCTAGACCAAATTATATGGAAGCCATATAGGACATTTACAGGGTGGGATGAGGGCATGTATGAGTTACATCATGTGCATGCAAGTATGTGGTTTGTTGATCGATTACCTAGAGTTTATGATAAATTTTATTATGATCACATTTTGTGAACATTTTGGCATCAAATAAGCAGTTCCCTTGGATTGATATCCATGGCATCATGCCATGAGAGGTAACCATAGTCCAAATGATAGATTGGCCCCTTTAATAATGAACTTTGTACCTTTTCCACTTAGGGAGAGAGATATATAGTTGTACCACTTGTTGTAGGCAATAATGTTGGTTTAATGAATGAGTATACATAGTGTTGAGTAGTTTCCCAATGGTCATTATTATTTCTATTGATTATTGTTGGTGTAGTACCCATAACACAGGGAAGTGATAGAGGAGGTAGACATGGTAGGGACTTGATAGGTCCATAAAATTTTAATGAGGATGGTATTATAACCACATGTGAGCATTATATATATATATATATAGTTTCTTTTTATTGATAGGATATTGGATATGTATATATAATAAATGCATCTAATTTTGTATTTATGATAATTGGTTTCAGGTAATGAGGGGTGGTCAATCATGGTAGGTTATGCTATAAAAACATAGACTTGGAGTGTACTAATGGAAATCATAGTGGTGGACATTATGTGTGCTTATGCATCCTTATTTTATTCTATATAGTATTTATTGAGCATAATGAGCTACATGCAGAATTAGATAGACATGACATTTCCAAATATAGCTCAACTAAGATCATATAGGTTTTGATTGATCATTATGATGCTATTAATCAAGAACATGATGAGACACTACATCATCTAGGCTCACTAGAGGATAGCTTATGTGAGTGATCTTAATCTCATTAGCTGAGATAGGATATATGAGTCCCTACATCTAGGGATGTTAGGTTTATAGAGATAGATTATGATGATGATTCATATATACATAGGGATATGTCCCTACTTGTGACTGATATTTTTTATTATATAAAATTTGTATCATTTTTGATATGTGTATGATGATGTTTCTTTGTTATATTTTGTCTTGAAATGGATGAGCATTCTTATGTTTTATTACTTTAAACATGCTTTATTTTGTTTACTCTGTGTAAGAGACATTTGTATATGGTAGTTTCACTTGTGGGAAATATTTGTAATTTATTTTAAATTTGTTTATTATTGATATTTGAGACAATCACCATACTTAATGGAATCTAATTCAGAATAATAAAGCTCAACTATAATTATTAGGTGGTAACTAGTTTCTTACTTTTGATTCTAATATTAAAACTGGTGTATTTATAGGACTATGAAATGTATTTATTTGGTCTATATTTGTGTGTGTTAGATTTGATACCCAAAGTGTTGTGTAGATATGTGAGTAGGATATATTAGCTTTGGATCAATTCCTTCTCCACATGTCCCTTTAGTGATATCTTGATTAACCAATGTTTCCTTGGTAGGATCAGTGTGGCAAAGATTGGTCTTAATATAGGGTACACTAGTAGAAGGAATTATTATAGTGGTTGATTCTTGTGAAGTTTGATAGACCACCCATATTTAAAAGGATGGAAATGGGATGTCTAAACCCTATTAGAATGAATATTAGAATAAATATGGGAAAGATATCTCGATAGGTGTTTCTGAATTATGATGGTTTCTTGATCTACAAATTGATAAATATTTTGCCTTAGTGCAAAATAATCATTATAAATACCATGGTATGTGAAAAAGGGTTGTCCTTTCACATTTTAAAATATGTGTGGTGGATGGTAATATTTTTGAGTAAGGGAAATCAACCATTTATCCAATAGCATATGTAATATACCATGTGGTTTATCTCTTCACTAATCAAACTGAAGTGGTTGTCTCTTAGTAAGGATATAGGTTTTTACTGTAGGAGGTATTATGGATGTAGGTTCCTTTCATTTATTCAAGAAATTTAATGTATGTTGCATGGTATGCATTTATGATTTGGAATAAGGTATTTTAGGTGGCTCATGAACCTTGTTTTTTATGGTTTTGCATTACAAGAATTGTTTGTAGCATGTTTTCCTTTAGGTAAAGAAATAGGTGATTTAGTGTTGGTATTTACTAAAACACATGCATATTTATGAAAATACAAATATAAAATATCAAAAGAAGTAATTTTTTTTACAAATATCTTTATCTAAGTGGATAAAGAATACCCTTGATGAATATGAATTGTACCTCTAAATTTGAGGGGGTATATTTCAAGGAATACAAAATATTCTTGAATCTAATAATATATTCTTAAATAGACTCATCCTCATTTTGGGTTAAGGTTTAAAAATGATCCAAAGTTAGATTTGGTAACTTATACTTGTGGAAATTAGATAAGAACACATCTTCAAGTTTTTGAAAGGTTGGCAAAGACCCATTTAGAAGGCTATAGAACCAATATAGAGCTTCTTGAGTAAGGTTCTATGGAATAATTTTAATAACAATAATCCATTTTTATCCCAATAGTCAAAGGAGTGTATATATTATTTAAAGTGATTTATAGGATATCCTTTACCATAAAATGAAGGTAATATAATCATTAAAAAATTATATGATAGGGAGATTGAAAAATCTCATATGTAAGGGGTTGTTCTCCTAGAACATTATCATCAAGAGTAACATCATGTGAAAGGACTTGTCGTTTGAGTCTCATAAGTTATTTTTGAAGATATAATATAGTATTCATCATAGATTATAGGTCATTATGATTAATACTTGGAAGGTTTAAAGATGAACTTATAGGTTGTAATCTACCATACATATGAAACATAGGAATGATAGCTTCTTCACCATTTTCATTGCACTCTATTTTTATGATTATGCTATGTTTAAAAATTATTAGGTAAATTTATATCCATTTTACATGATGATTCAAGAGAGGTCCTTGTAATCATTTTAGATATTATTGATGTGAATTTCATGCACACCAAAGAATAAGATAGGTTATCCTCTAACATTTTAGGATAGGTGAAAAGATTCACTCCAAGGCATGAGTTGCAGGGTATTTAATTTTGTAAACAACCTGGTGGTGGAATAATGATGAGTAGAGCAATTATTTACCTCTGATGGTTTAGATATGACATGATTATAGACCTATTTGATATGGATGGATGGGTGAATCTAAACTAAAGTGGGCAGGATCAAAATAAAACCAAATAAGAAGGAAGGATAGATCATAAAATAAGGTTTGTTAATCAAATTTAGATGAAATCTTTATAAAATGGATCTTTATATGGGTTGGACAAGTAGTTATATAACTAATGCTTTTTACAAGTTATTGTTAACACAAAAAATAGTCAAACATAGTTGAGAGTCTAAGGGAACTAGACATAGGAAACTTTAATGTTCATAATCAAAGTTCATTGTATTTGTAAGATTGTAATTGCACATCTACACATGGAGATTATGATTATTAAACATGAAGTGTTCAAATTAGTTACTGCACAATATGAATAGTTGCATAAAATAACAATTCTTCACAACCGAAAGACTAAAATACCAGAATAATGTAACTTCTTCAATGAATCACAAACTTGGAGAAGAACAAAAGATTACAAATCCATACAAACTTGTAGAGTAATCTATATAATTTCTTATTTATATTGATAGCCAAAAAATTTCCTCCATTTGGAATCTTGGGGGGGGGGGGTACAAACATATATGTCTTGGGGAGGGGTTGCCTCATCCTCTAAGAAAATACTAAATTTACTTTATCTAACAATATATTATATGTCAAAATTCATGCACAATGTGCATGTATGAAAGATATGCATATAAATAAAATCCCTCAAATAAAATTTATTAAATATAATACATATATGTTAAGAAAATTTGGGACTATGAGTCTCAACTCAATATAAAAACATGAAAAAATATATATCTAAGATGTACCTGATGTGGCACCACTAGAAGAAGAAAATGGTTTCATACTATATTTTATAATTTAAGTAGTTGTGGTAGTCATTGTAGTTTCCTGAAGAATTAAAATGGGTCCCATTAAAGTATATTGTTGACCAGATTTTACTTTTAAGTCAAATTGGGGCACCCCTAGTAAAAAAATTAAATTTTTAGGTCTATAAGGGGGTATAATATATTTTCATGAGGTGTTTTATAGGTTAATTTATGTCAACTAATGTTATATTAGCTTTGGTCAATTAGTTTTTATGTCCTTATATCCTTTTTGGGTCATTTGAGGGGTTAAAATAGTGCATTTAATGCTTTGTATAGGTTTATTGGGAAATGTGTAAGTGTAAAAATGTGATATCATGACCCATGTGTCACTATAGGTATTATAAAAATGAAACTACTAAAAATATGGTAGGTTGTTTAGAGAAAAGGCAATTTTTTTGGAAAAAGGTAGAAAAGGGCACCCATATGACCTCCTTGGGAAGTGTGCCACTTATAAAAGATGGAAATGTGACTCTTAAAATTACAAAAACTCATATACATGCTTAAATATATCTATGTGTCATTTATTGCTTGAAACCATTCTGCTCCATTTCACCCTTCTTGGCAGACTGAAGTGACACTCAGGTTTTTGCTCGATACGAATAACACAAGTAGTTTTAGGATAAATTATTTTGGGAGATGATATTAAACTTAGATAAATTAATTTTAATAGAAATAATTTTGATAATTATCAACTATTCTTTATGAACCATTGCTAAAATATTAGCCTTTCAAATCTACCTGCTCATTTGTGCACCCTATAGGTTTTGATCCATTTTAGTCAAATCCATATGAACCAATTAGTAATGTTGGATCAAAAAGATATGTAATTACTTATCAGATGGTCTCAATATTAATTTTTTTGTCCCATGGTGTTTGGATGAGTAAATTATTTCATGTTTTAAGAGGGTGTCAACATGAGTAATTTTCGCTGAGGTGCTTCTTGTTTGCTGAGTCTTTTCTCTTGTAGGGGTCTCATACAACTAGGAAATGGTGTTACAAAATTTCATATTTAATATTACAATGTAATACAATGTTTTTATCTCACCATGGCATTCTTTGAGTATCTTGCAAGCTTGTCTTTCTCCATTTATCAACTTTATGCCTAATTTTACTTGCAATCATGTGTATGGGTTTGATCAACTTATTCCTAGAGTTGTATTCATGGTAAATTAGTTGTTAATATGATAAATATTTGTAAAAATTTAATCTATATGCTTATAAAATGTGTAATTGTAGTCACATGCTCAATTCACCATGTTAGACAATCATGTGACGCCCTTGTTTGCTATATTTCATGTGCATACAAGTGCTTTTCAAGATTAAAAAGGTGTATTTAAGCTATTTTAAGGTGTAAAATCATGGAGATCATGAATTTAAGGATTTTAAGTACATTTGAGTTATTTTTAGGCTATTCAACACCATGTTTTGCTCCATTTCATACCCTGCCTATATAACACAGTCAAAGCATTCACCTACAATGTCCTGTTGGCATCATACCAATGTGTGAAAAGGTGAATGCATGTTACAAATTATTAAGACTACTAAAATTTTATTGGAATGATTAAGGAAATCATGAAGGTTCATATTCATGATAGTTTCCATATTGATCATACTGTAATTCACTACCTATGCACCAAAATATCCACCTACAGGTGGCCTAAACAGGGGATTGACATATTAATTTGAGTTTTAAAGTGTGGTGGGACCTTACTTGGAGCCTTTTAATTTTTAAAATACCATGATATATCTACGCAAAGTGTTAAATGGATAGTTTTAGTTTAAGTTCACTCCAAGGAGATGAAGACTATGATTTTAGGCCTATTTTCCCTAAACATGCAAAATAAAGGTCTTGAGGTTTTGTGGATAATATTTACTATGGTCACATGAGCTTTGGATGCATCATAATAAAATTAGTTATCAGTAATTATATATGAAAATAATTATACAAGAATATGAGGGTCATAAAGTGAAGAGAGTGTGGAGGTTTAAAGCCTTGAAGTGACCTACAAAAACACTATTTCTTTGTAGTGTTATCTACAAGTGTTTAAGTTTAAACAACTTTTGTGTCAAATTAGTATTTGACCATGCCATAAATGTGAAGTAGTTTCATGTGTATCAAGTGAAATTTATGGTCATAAATATCATCAAGTGGAATGATATTTGGTGTGTATATCCCTATGCATTATCTTTAGTCTGTACATTGAGCCCATGTGTACCTACAACCAGTCAATATATAGTAACTTAAATGAGCATTGTTTGAACATTGAAAATACATTTGGAGTGGATTATTTGAATTTAATAAATCATAGGGAAATTTTATGATGCCTCAAAAAATTTCAAGGAATTTTCCTAAGCACTATAACCCAAGCCTCAAATCCCTAAGTGCACCTACAATCCTATGTGTGACTGTGTAGGACAATGAGCTAGTTTTATATGCTTCAAAGTTTTTTTAGCCATTCATGATGATTAAAAAGTGAACATAGGTGAGATATGGTTATAAATCTTAGAGTAAAGTATTTTCATAATCATTAATAGGTTTCAATAAGCTAAAATAACCTATAGGCAGGGGTAAAAGGGATATCTTAGTCAATAGGGGCAGTGAAGAACCTAGTTTTGAGAAATTATGTAGAATTGGAATGAAAAATGAGTTGGAAATACTTAATAATAGTTTTAATAGCATAAATATATCCTAATATAACATTAATAAGTACAAAATATCTCAATACTACCTATAGGGGTCCAAAAACAAGGTGTCACGGTCAGGCATAGTGTCTCATGAAAGACAATGACTAGATTTGGTGACTAAAGTAGTGTCCCAGGATTTAAAAAGGAGGGAAATAGTTAAAAAAAAAAAAAATTAACATTATGAGATCCATGATAAGTCAAATAAATTCATGATTAACCTCAGATGAGGTAGGGTAACCTACAGGACCTCTTAAAATGAGAAACATAGCCTATGTTAGAACACAGTCTTGATTGAGTTAAAGTGGAGGAGTGTGTGATGGGTTGGAGAGACAAGTATAGAAATAAAAATTTAATCATGGTAATATAAACCTTAAAAAAATTTAATAATGAATAAATCAAGAAAAGATAGGGTCCCAAACATAGAAAACATAGTCAGCTTGAGGGAATCCTGCACAATAGACATTATTGAGGGTCTGTCTTGGACATGAAGAGATTTATAAGGTATATAATTGGATTTAAGTGATACTTTTTTGTAAAAATAATAATTTAAACTTGTATAAACCTCTAAAATTTCTATTTTTGTTGATAAAATAGGGTAATTTCCCCCTATTTTATCTTAGGCAAGGGGCACTTTCCCATGCACAAACCTTGGCAGTCTTGGGGAAATAAGTGAAAAGTGGTGACCAAAATATTGGAGGAAATTTTATTAAGGTTAAATAAGTTTAAACACATGAATAAAAACATATATAACTAATTAATAAATATGGAAACCAAATAGGGCACCCTACACTCCTAAGGTTATAGTCATGCATGATGGGCATTTCTAGACCTAGAAGCCAAATTGATAGTCATTATCACTTCTCAAATGAATGAATATTTATAGTGGATGTAAAATTTTTTTATGGATAATAATATATGTGTTTAATATATTTATATGTATTGGAACCTACAAAAACTCAACTTGAGCTTCAAAATCAAAATAGGCCTATTAGGTATGGTGAAGCCCAGTGCCCAAGTGGGTAGTCCATCACACTTTTTTCATGAAGTGAGAATTAAAAAATATTTTAAAATGTTAAAAAGGTTACTATAGGTATTATCAAACCTTTAAATTTTAGGGTAAGTCATAAAAATCCATTCTTGAGCCCAAAACTCTCTCAAACATGTAGAAATGGTGAAAATAAGCTTAATAGGAGGATTTCCAATGCTCATATCTTGCATGATGATTTTCATGGAGACCAGATAAGTTCTTATGACTTAGAGGAGGTCCTTATAAAATAATTTTTGGAATTTCTTATCCTCTTGGATGTGAAGGTTTTATGAACCAAGCTTAAGACTCAAAGTAAGCCTAAAACCCTACTAAACCCTCAACTAGGACCTAATGGAGAAGATGAGCTTGGAAAGATATTAAAATGGAATAGTTAGGTTGTGAAACTTATTTGAAGTTGAAGATAACTCACTCAATATCCCTCCCATTCCAAATATATATATGGACTTATACGGATGGGGTGTAAAGTAGGATATTTTTGACCATTTTTTGTGTTTTTTAGGTTCTAGAAGGAGTTTGGAGATGAAAATAACTTTGGGTGAAATTTTAAGAATTAATATAAACCCAAATATTCATTAATTTCCTTGAATTAACTTCTAAGTACCCCAATCATGTGTTTCAACTCATCTAGTCAAAATTGGCATATTGCACAAGCTAGGGAGAAGTGTGAAAACTTCAAGTGGATGGCCTTTTAAGGTGCCCCTGATGCTTCCAAGGACATGGAGGGTGTTGAAAAAAGTCACCCAATTCATTTTAAATATTTTCATGGAAAATTTAAGGCATTTTGAAGGTCAAGTGTGTAGGGAGCATGGAAGAGCAGGTTTTTGGACAATAGATGATGATGGCTCACTTTTAGAGGTTTCTAGAGAACCAAACATACAACCAATGCATGAAGATGAATTTATGAGAGTATCCAATTCCATTAAAATAATTATACCTACTCCTAGTTAGTTATGGGATGTAAAAATAAGTCCAGTCATGTAGGTAGTTTTTTGAGCTATAATGAAGAGTTTTGTGCCACTTTGCAAGACTTTGATGACTTGGATTGAGATTTATACTTCATGACCTTGCATGGTTTGAACCATATACTATTATCATTAATATATAAATAATTTTATCATATTTAAAAGTGTTCTTATGACCTTTGGAATTCTATTCTTCTATCTCTCTCTCAAGCTCTATAAGAGCTAACCATTTTGGCCATTATATGGGATGCTCCACCTGAGTATGGAGCCCTGCTCATTTGAATAAAATTTGATAAATAAAATGAATAAAGTGTTACCTCTTCCATGACTTTTCATAGTGTTATTTACTTGAATTTTGAGTTTTATTAGTGAAGACTATGGATTTCTTAGTAAGTTATCACATTCTCTCACCTATTTGTAGCTTGTTCTTGCAGGGCATGCTAAGTGTTCCAAGAGATGTCCATGTTTAAGTGAGTTTGTATTTTCATAAATTAAATTCAAGGCCTCTTGTATATTCCTCCTAAACTAAGACATTATTCCATAACCTCATAATGTAAGATTGATGCAAGAAGATTTAGATTGGAAAAGTGTATGTTTCAGTTAGTTTCTTGGTCTCAAGTGTAGCATACATATGGTTAGAAGTCATCAGTAAATTTAGTGTATCACCTACATTATATTGGTTTGTTTTCAATTATATTTCTCACTTTTCACCCCCTAAGTTTAGTTATAGGTTAAATCCTTAGTGGTACATCTTTGGAGCTAGCCCTATCTAACAACTCGCCTCATTCCTTAGGCTGCCAACAAGCCTAGAGGTGATTCTATTATGCCACTTAGATGAGGAGAGATTTGAATCTCATCAAAGGGTGAAAATCCAAGTGATAACATTTTTTGTCATGCTTGGTGGGACTCTTGGTCCAAGAAGTTGGAGGATTTTTAGTGTTGTCCTTCAACACATTAGCCTTTGGAGGCATTTATTCAAGCATCAATAGTGACTCCAAAGACATATCAATTGGTAAATCAACCTAGTTATTCCATTTGAAGATTATTGATAAAATTTTCTTGTGCTCCTAATTCCCAATGAATTTTCATGTCTGACCTTGGATTTGAGTTTTTTTTCCTACAAGTTGGTGAGACATTACAAGCTTGTGCCATTCCCCATCAATATGAACAAGTACTTAGTCAACCTTGTAATGATCCTTAACAGCCTCGATATGAACTTCATCAGTTATAATATGATCCTTGTCATCCATATCAAAATGTTTATCAATCCTATGAACCATGGCAGCCATATAGTCCTTCATTTCCCTCTCTATATAGACACCATGTTGTTGGACAATTATATGAGAATGGCTACCAAGAAACACCTATCTATTAGCCTCAATATGAGTTGTATCATTCATTTCATAATACCTATCAGCCTCAAGATTATTCCTATCAGCCTTGTCATATGAAATAAGAAGTTTTTATCAGTTTTACACAAAGATATCATTTGCAAAATGTAGCTCTTACTCATGTATATGTTACTCCTAATCAACCCAAGAATTCACTTCCATTAGAACTCACTAGTGATTTCCTCTTGTCCAAACCCATTCACAAGCCTTATCCTTCATCCAAAACTCCATAGAAAACCCCTTCACCTTCCAATACATCTCATACTCTTGCTTCTTTACCTCAAATCCATGAGCCTATCCATCAAGCCTCCACTTCATTTATTCTCAAAGAGGAACCTATCTTGAGAGAAGCAAGTAAAAAAGAACAAATTCAATTCATGGCTAATCAAGAGACTCTCATGAGTGATTGTGAGGAAGAAATCACCATAGGTAATCCCCTTGGTGAACAAAAGGATAATATAATAGCTAATGTCTCTATGTCTGAATGAATGTGTATCCATGGAAAAACCCCTACATTTCACCCTCAACTTGATTTTGAGTTATATGTACTACCTCCAACAACTAGCTCATCTTGTCCTCACCCTATCAATATTTTCCTTGATGGACCTATGGTATGGGAACCTAAAGAGGATCATCTAGTTGACAAAGAGAGAGAGAGATATTTTTTGAAGAAAACCTATCTCCTTGGAAGCCTCATTGGGATAGATCACGTGATTTCAAAATGCCTAGTCTTGGCATCACCATGAAGGAGAAGGAGATCGAAGATCTTGTAGCCCTTGAAGAAGAATCTACATCTGATCCAAAGGTTGTATATTATCATCATAAAAATGAAGTGAAATATGATATCAATAATGAAGGTCAAGTCATTACTCAATAAGTGGTAGTCCTATGAGAGTTTCATGAGACCAAGGTAGAAGAAGTAGCTCTCAAAAATGATCATGAGGAAGAAGATCTATATAAAAAGTTTAATGCCATATGCAAGGAATTTTTTGATTTGGTTGAAGTTTATTCTTCTCCAAAATATTTCATAGCTAATGATAAACCCAATTTTGTTGATGAGTCTAATGAATAAGATCTTGAGTGTGAAATCAAACATAAAGATGGATCTCTTTCTACTAGTCAAGAACCAGCTGTCAAGAAGCCACTTGATGATGTATTAGAGCTTGAATAAAACCATATTTATGACATCATACATCAAGAAGAGAATATGGAAGAGGTAGTGGTTTTACATGATAAATAGGACAATGATGATTGGCAACTTTAAATGGAGTTACTTCAAGAACTTGAAGAGCTTTGCCAAATTGAAGGCCAAGTATATGACAAGGTGAAAGAAGAGGTTTTCATGAAATACAATGATCAATATTGGATAGAGTTTTCAAATATCCTTGATGAGATATAAGATATTGTAGCTAAGAAGAAGCCTAATCTTGTTAGGATTACCATGGAAGATAAGAAGGTACACCTTTCTCAATCATCATTTGAGGTTGCAATTGAGGATCCACATGATAAGGTTGAAGATGTTTGGATGAAAGAGGAATAATTTTATATTATAGACTTATTTGAAGATGGTATACTTGAGATTATATCAATTAAAATGCTAAAGAATAAGTCTGATCCAAAAAACATCCAATCTAAAGAGAAGCATGTTTTGCACCATGTTCCATCTTATGAAGAAAGTGATGCCTAAAACTTCCCCTTTGATCTAGGAAGAAGGTATGATTGATTTTTATTTGTACATAATAGGTTGTTTCCTAATTCCCCTAAGTTCCTTGAACACATGTGTGTGCCTTGTATGTTTTTTTTCTTTATTATGTGTGTCTTTTGCTTTGTGTGGTTGAGGTAGTCACTAGTGTCTTGTCTTGATCAAAGGTTTATCATCAATGGTCAAAATTTTCTTATTTGTCTTAGTCCTTAGATTACTCCTAAACCCAATGGACAAATATGGCTACTAGTCTAGTTATTATAGTATGCATACTACCCCTATGAGTCACCAATTTGTTGACCAAATTTGACTTTGAAGTCAAATTGGGGCACCCCTAGTAAAGAACTTGAAGTTTTAGGTCTATAAGGGGGTATAATATATTATAATAAGGTGTTTAATAGGTTAATTTATGTTAACTAATGTTATATTAGCTTTGGTCAATTAGTATTTATGTCCTTATATCCTTTTTGGGTCATTTGAGGGGTGAAAATAGTGCATTTAATACTTTATATGGGTTTATTTGGAAATGTGAAAGTGTCAAAATCTGATGTCATGACCCATGTGTCATTAGAGGTCTTAGATAACTGACACTACTAAAAACATGGCAGGTTATTCAGAGAAAAGGTAGATTTCTTAGTAAAAAGGGAGAAAAGGGAATTTGTATAGCCTCCTTGGGAAGTGTGCCACTTGGAAAATATGAAAATGTGACTCTTAATCTTCTCCACACTCATATCCATTCTTAAATTGATCTTTAAGTGTCATTTATTGCTCAAAACTATTCTACTCCATTTTCACCCTTCTTGGTAGATTGAAGTGACACTTGGGTTGTAGTGCATAGGATACTTCCTTGAACCTTTCATGTGCATAGGGAAATGTTATGAGACCTCAAAAAAGTTTAAGGAAGTCTCCTAAGCATTATAAATCAAGCATTAAATCCCTAGGTGCACCTATAATCCTATATGTGATTGTGTAGGACAGTGAGCTAGTTTTATATGTTTCAAAGTTTTTTTAGCCATTCATGATGAGTACAAAGTGAAAATAGGTGAGGTGTGGTTGTAAAATTTATAGGAAAGTATTTTAAAAATCATTAATAGGTTTTAATAATATAAAATAACCTACAGACATGGGTAAAAGGGATATCTCAGTCAATAGGGGCAGTGGAGAACCTATTTTTGAGAAATTATGTAGAATTGGAGTGAAAAATGAGTTGTAAATAATTAATAATAGTTTTAATAGAATAAATATATATTAATACACCATTAATAAGTAAAAAATATCTCAAGACTACCTACACTGGTCCAAAAGCAAGGTGTCATAGTTAGGTGGAGTATCTTATGAAGGACAGTGACTAAATTTGGTTACTAAAGTAGTGTCCTAGAATTTATAGAGAAAAGTAGTTTAAAAACCATAAATTATTAAATAATGTTATCCATTAGAGTTAAAATAAAGCCATTATAAACCTCATATGAGGCATGTCAACCTATAGGACCTCCTAAAATGAGAAGCATAGCCTATGCTAGAACACAGTCTTGATTGAGTCAAAGTGGAGGAGTGTGTGATGGGTTGGAGAGATAAAGAGAGATAAAAAAAATTTAATAAAGGTAATATAAACATTATGAAAATATAATAGTTAATAAAACAATAAATTATAGGGTCCCAAACATAGAAAACACAGTCAGCTTGAGGGAATCTTACACAATATACATTGTTGAGGGGTTGTCTTGGAGATAAAGAGAGTTAGAATGTCTATACTTGGAGTTAAGTGATAAATTTTTGTAAAAAAAATCCTTAAAACTTTTATAACCCTATAAAATTACTATTTTTTATGAGAAAATATGGGAAGTTCCCCTTGTTTTGTCTCAAAGAGGGGGCACTTTCCCATGCACAAACCCTGACAGTCTTAGGAAAATAAGTGAAAATTAGTGACCAAAAGCTTAGAGTAACTTTTATGAGTGTTATATAAGTTGAAAAAAATGAATAAAAACATAGATAACCAATTTATAAACATGGAAACAAAATAATTCACCCTACACTCCTAAGGTTACAATCATGCATGATGGGCATTTCTAGACCTAGAAGCCAAATTGATAGTCACTATCACTTATCACATGAATGAATATTTATAATTTATGGAAACATGTTTTATGGATCATAATATAGGTTTTTGATCTATTTATATTCATGGGAACCTATAAAAACTCACCTTGAGCTTCAAAATCAAAATAGACCTATTAGGCATGGTGAAGCCTAGTGCCCAAGTGGGGAGTCCATCACACTTTTTGAATGAAGTTAGCATTAAAAACTATTTTAAAATGTTAAAAAGGATAATAAAAGTATTATCAAACCTTTAAATTGTAGGGAAGTCACAAAAATACATTCTTGAGTCCAAAACTCTCTCAAACATGCAAAAATGATGAAAATAGGCTCAATAGGAGGATTTCCAATGCTCATATCTTGCATGATGATTTTCATGGAAACTAGAGAAGTTTAGAGGAGTTATAGGAGGTCCATATAAATTTATTTGTGTAATTTTTTTATCAACTTATATGTCAATATTTTATGAACCAAACTTAAGACTCAAAGCAAGCCTAAAACCCTACTAAACCCTCATCTAGGACCCAATGGAGAAGATGAGCTTGGAAAGATAGTAAAATGGAATAGTTGGACTATGAAACCTATTTTAAATTGAAGATGAATCACTCAATCTCCCTCCCATGCCAACTATCTATAGGGAATTGTATGGATGGGTTGCAAAGTAGGCTCTTTTTGACCATTTTTTATGTTTTATAGGCTCTAGAAGGAGTCTAGAGATGAAAAAAACTTTGGGTGAAATATTAATACTTAAGATAACTCCCAATATTCATTTCATTCCCTGAATCAAATTTTACATTCCCCAACTAAGTTTTTCAACTCGGTTAGTCAAAACTAGTATATTTTACAAGTTAAGGAGAAGTGTGACAACTTCAACTAGATGGCCTTTTAAGGTGCTTATGATGATTCCAAGGCCATGGAGGGTATTTAAACATGTCACCCACTACCTTGTACATATTTTCATGGAAAAATAAATGCATTTTTTAGGCCAAGTGTCTAAGGTGCATGGAAGAGCAATGTTTTAGGTAACAGATGATGATGGCTCACTTGCAGAGGTTTCCATAAGAATAAATATGCAACAAATGAATGGAGAGGAATTTATGAGAGTCTCCCCTTCCATTCCAATAATTATACCTACTCCTCATCAGTTATGGGACATCTAAATAGGTCCAATCATGTAGGTAGTTTTTATAAGCCAGAATGAGGAGTTTTGTACCACTTTACAAGGCTTTGATGACTTGGATTGACATTTTTACTTCATGAACTTGTATGGTTAAACCCATATCCTCTTCTCATTCATGGATAAAGAATTTTACTATCTTGAAAATTGTCTTTGTGACCCTTGGACTTCTCTTCTTCTCTCTCTCTCAAGATCTATAAGAGTTAGCCATTTTGGCCATTGTATGGGATGCTCTACCTGAGTATGGCAAAGCCATACTCATTTGTATACCTTTTGATCAATAAAATGACTAAGTGTTACCTATTCCATGACTTTTCATAGTGTGTTTTACTTGAATGTTGAGTTTGCCTAGTGAAGACTATGGATTCCTTAGTAAGTTGTCATATTCTCTCACCTATTTGCAGCTTCTTCTTGTAGGGAATGTGAAGTGTTCCAAGAGATGTCCATGTTTAAGTGAGTTTTTATTTTCATCAATTATATTCAAGGCCTCTTTCTGGTCCTCATAACCTAAGACATTCTTCCATAACCTCATAATGTAACATTGATGCAAGAAGATTTAGATTGTAAAAGTGTATGTTTCAGTGTGTTTCTTGATATAAAGTGTAGCATACATATGGTTAGAAGTCATCAATTAATTTGGTGTATCACCTCCCTTAGATTAGTTTGTTTTCAGTTATCTTTCTCCTTTTTACCCCCCAAGTTTAGTTTTAGGTTCAATCCTAAGTGGTACATCAAGGGAGCTAGCCCTATATAGAGACTCACCTCATTCCTTAGGTTGCCCACAACCTAGAGGTGATTCCATTGTGCCACTTGGATGAGGAGAGATTTTCATCTCCTCAAAGGGTACAAATCCAAGTGAAAACATATACATTATTGCATATTTTGGGAACTAAGAGCTTTGTGCTGATGTGGAAACTAAGGTATGATTTGGAACTTGTATTGATGTGGAAATAGTTATTGTTGATGAAGCACTAGTAGGCTGAGAAGGAAAAAACATTGCTAGAAGGAATGTCACTCAAGGTTGTATTGTCAATGTTGGTGATTTATGAGTACTAGATGCTACCTTGACAACCTCCTTAGTAGAATTTAATTTTTTAAATAATGCACAAGTAGCTTCAAATTATTTATCAATAATGTCAAAATTGAGCATAGAGGTTTAAATATCTTGATGATTTCACCCATCAGCCTTGTGTGATCAGTTTTAGAGGTTCTAAATATAGTTCTGAGTAATTTTGCCTTAGTTTCCTTATCCTTCACAAAATTGATCAATTTTATAATATCTTTATTGGTTTTATAAATCATCCATTTGAATTTTTTATTAAAGATTTCAACAACTACTTTGAGAAGTGATTCAAAATTGATCCTATTTACCAACTACCCTATGGAGGTTATCACACCTATGAACCTCATATATTCTAATATTTATATGGCCTCTTTTTATTAGCTTGTGAGCTATGCTACCAAGCTTTCATTTACATATTCCACTTGAATGCACCACATCTCTTTTAAATCACATAATTTAAAGCCCACGATACATCCTAGGTATTCATCAAGTTCAAATGATTATATGCATTGTTATTTGTGCATTGAACCAAGAAGTTGAGAATATTTTTAAGTTATTTAAATTATTTCCAAAAAAATTACACCTTCCCCCATTCGTGTTGGGAATCACCCTTATAATTTCTAATTATATTCAAAATATTATATATCTTGATGTCTACACTTTGGAAGTTATCCATAATTTCATAGTGGTAACATTGAAGCACTTATATCGATGGGATATCAAGAGTGACTAAATGACCCTCTACCATCTTGAGACTTCTCTCTAAGGTGTAGCTTTTACCATACACTTTATCTGGCCTATGGTCTTTGAGATGACCATTATAGAGGATTGTACTGGTGAAAATTGTAGTATAGATACTCCTAATTAATTTGAAGGTTTTGGAGGAACAATTGGTTGTAAATTATTAAAAATGGAAATAGATACTAAATTTTTAAAATACAATCTCCTTTTGGGAGTTGTTGTTTGGTTGCAATGGAAAGAATGAAAGAATCAACAAGACTAGTGGCCTCTTATTATAGGGTTTGGTATTTATTATGAGCATACACCATCTTATTATCCAAAATAATATGATGAGGAACTAGACATAATAGAGCTTATGGAAGATATATTGACAATATTATTATCCACAATTGTAAGGGAGGGAACAAAAGAAGAAACTACCATATTCTACTTTTATTCTTTCAATAATAATCTATTGGTTTTGTGTATCAACTAGAGTTTCTTATTCTTATAAACTTCTAAATCTCATTGATTTTACCCTTTATAAATCTATCTCTTCCTTTGATTCATATTTCACTTTTGTTTCATCCAATTCCTACTCTGCTTCCTTCCTAGTTTCTATATTTTCTTCTTCCTTATCTAAGGGGTAATCCAATAGTGAAACTATATCTTAATATTCATCCTTTGGTTCCTCATAAAGAGTCCTCTTAATACAAATAGTCTAGATGATGGTCTTTATTCTAATTTTTGAGTCTTGAAAGAGTCTATAAAAATTTTGGATTTCCATTGGCGAGTGGTTACAGGGGAAATGGGAGATTAAGGGAAGGTGAAACTAATAAGGGAGACATAATAATAGGAATTACTATTTTAGGTTGTGAAGGGATAAGTGGTGAAATAATGGTGGTGGAAGAAAGAGTGGATGGAGGGGAAACTAATATAATAAGAAATGTTTGGGAGGTTATCCAAACACTGTTGTAGCTGGTGAAGGTAGACTCATTGGAGGTGATATAGGGGAAAGAGGGGTAGATATAAGGGATGTTAAATAACTCTAAAAAATATCAAGAATATTTAATTATGTAAATGTAGTAAGTGGGGATAGATGTTCCCAAGAAAATGTCCCTATTTATCCATCTAGAGGAGGTAAGGTCCTCACAATTGTGGTTGTTGTGCTTATAGTGGTAGTAGTTGGATGAGTGGGAACCAAATGAGGATCAAGGATACCTTTGAGAATGTCCTTCCTGATCTAAAGATTCATCTCCCTTTATATTCTAGGCTATCCCTTTGATGGATTAGTTTATTCTTGTGTAAAAGAGGGAGGTTGATCCTACTCATGGGTGATTTGAGACTGTTGTCAAGGCCATTTATTACTCTAGGCACTTTTGACCTATTCCAAAATTTCATTTTCTCACTCGCTAGTGATTTTAAGGTCATATTGGATTGCTTGAAAAATTATCATTGGCATATTATGATTGTTCATATGGATCCAAACTTTAGAATAATCAAAAGCATTGAGGAAGACAACATCATGCTCATATACTTTGTGAGAATACTTGATGATAACCTTATTCTTTCTCTAATGTTCTTAATATAAATCCTGACTCTTTTACTAGGGTCCTAATCTCTATTTTGGGATAATTTTAGGTCATAATGAACCATGACCTTTCCCACTGAATTGGTATGTGACCTTATTATAAACTAAATTTGGCCAATTTTTAGGGGAGTTTTATGATAATAAGTTTGGTGCTTGGCACCAAGATATTCATCCTTACTATTGTATAATTGATGTGTAATTTATTGTCCAACCACCTTGTTTGGGGTTTGGCATGGAAAATATAAGGGAGGTGATATGGTACCTTAAAATTATAATGATAGTATAATCCAATTAGTACCAATAATCTCCCATTTTTGAGATGCTCATTCTCATGTTTTTAGATAGCTTGGGCATCTAGTTTCCATAGATGTCCTGATAAAGTTGAGGATAAATATCATCACAATTTATTTTGATTTCATTCCTAAATTTATAAATATGCAAGAAATAATAATCATCACAAATTATGTCATCTAGGTACTTGGTAGATAGTTTCCATGATTCCCCATAAGTTTTATGGACTATCCCTATGAATGCATCCAATAAATAGGACATCATATATAAATTTCCATAAACTAGACTTCACTCAATTTTAAACATTTATCCTTTTAATATAACATTGATAACCTCTCCTAGTGCTAAAATATTATCTGAGGTCAAGATAATATCTAGAAAGGGTATGCAATCTACTTGTATGTAAGTGGTATTGGGGAAGTCATATAATATATTCATAAGTTTGATTGCTATCCCAATGCCTAGTTTGAAATTAGTTATGGGATTAGAGGAAATGCCCCATTTGGTGCTTAATTTCTATCCATTTTTCAACCATTATTTTAGTTTTCCCTCTATCATATTTTGTTTCATTTAAACATTGGATGAAATTTGGTTATAAGTGACCTCAATCATTGAAATCCTGAGATACATTTCAAATGCACCTTTGGAAATACAAGAAACTACATTTATACGAGTTCTAAAATTTAATAAATATCTAGTGCAAGCACCATTGAAAAATAAACCATGAAGTAAGTCTATACAGGTCATTACAATATAGTTTATCACTGTATTATGTAATCTCATATTCTTAATTGGCAATAACTCATCAACATGTTGTCACTACTGATATAAATGATCTTGTGATAAATATGGCACTATGGAATCCACTACATCCTAAATAGATGAATGGTGAGGAAACTTGAAATTGAGGGCACTCTTATCACAACATAATATCCATATACTTAAGTGTTATCGGTAATAGAACATGAAGAGGGGGCTTAGTTGCGAGCTGATTTTGGAGGAGACATTTTTTGTACTATGGAACTATGTAGGATTTATCATAGATTTAAAAAAAACACTTACAAATCCATGGAGGAAAATTAGGATTTAGGTTACTTCAGGGCTCAAATTTGTAATATACAACTTATATATTAATGCCAAAGTTATTTGATGTTTGTTCAAATTTTACATAGATTGCCAAAATATGAATCTTGAATGCATAGTTCCTATGAAATTAATGTAAATAATGGATTTTATTTTGTTTCCAATTTTGATTTAAAATTTTCAAATAACTTTGGTAGATTTATTTGCCATGTGTCCTTTTGTTGTGCATCAACTTTGGCCTAGCTGTCAAATTTTGCATTTGTACTTTGGCCATGTTCTGAGGAGATTATTCCACTTGTCATGATCATGTTTACTTAGAGGCCTTATTATTTGAAACCTTAATTTTTTTATCCTAATAGATATGCACCAATGAGATTTTCATATTTGGCATGATCTCATAAATTTAGGAATATTTTAAATGTCAAATATGTATTTTATTCCCCTGACTCATGTTGATCAAGATCTCTCCATGTGGCATGATCTTAGAGATCTGAGGCTATTTTATATTAAATTTATATGTCACATGATAGGCTCTAAGTGATTGGGATAAATACACCTATCATGATTTTGGTTACAAGGCTACTAAAAAAAATTAAATATATTAGACCTACCTTGATCTTTTAGGTTTCGAGTTAATGGGATTATGCCATGTGGCACATTATTAAGGCTCTAAGGACTTAGAAGACTTAGATTTTTCATGAAAACTAGTTTTGTACCAAGTGAAAGATATTTGGACATGTGGACAACTTGTGATGACTCAACAATTTGAAAGACTTAGAATATTCATGAAGACTAACTGTGTCCCAAGTGAATGAGATGCTGACACGTAGATGACTTATGATGACTTGAATGCTTAGAATACTTATAATTTTCATTAAGATCATAGTCAATTATGAATGAATGAGATGCTTCCACATGGAATGATCTCAAGAATCTAGATGCTTACGAGGATTTACAAATTTCATGAAGACCATGGTTGGCTGTGAGTACATAGGATGTAGATAGATGTCATGATCTAGAGAACTCGATGAAACTTTAAATATAAATAATGGTATGTTACACATCAAAGCTTAAATACACTAAAATGTT
Source organism: Torreya grandis (assembly GCA_037957365.1). Taxonomy (NCBI): domain Eukaryota; kingdom Viridiplantae; phylum Streptophyta; class Pinopsida; order Cupressales; family Taxaceae; genus Torreya; species Torreya grandis. Next base: position 2,257,921 of record JARHVA010000041.1, read on the forward strand.
TTTCATTAGTCATGTTAGTTAATTAAATAAAAACCCAACATTGAATAAGGATTTGAAAATAAATAAAAAAATCCAAAGGTAAATAAATAATGAATTATGCCCAAGATTTGATTTTATTTCTTGTAGAATTTTACAATGTAAATTAGACTTTGAAAATAACCTTAGACTTTTACATCAACATTAGAATACCTAAGGTTGGTATGGAACATGAATCAAAATTTCTAGCAACAATGGGTCCCTATTTATAAAATTTTGAAATGGGGTGTGTTTGGGTACAAAAAATAGCTACTCAATAGGGAAATGCTCCAAAGTATTTGAGAACCCTAAACACAATTTCAGCCTTTACAAGGAAGAATAAATAAACTCGTCAACTGAAAGAGACTCCAAATTATTCATGTAACATACTAACCCTTTTCATTCCTAAGATCTATGTGTGATTTTATGGAATTCATTTACCACTTGTTATGAGAGTTTTGACATATATATATATATATATATATATATATATATATATATATATATATATATAGGTAGGTAGGTAGGTTTCATTTTGATATCTAATTTTTATAAACAACAATAGAGGAAACTTGGGCATTGCTCTGTTATTAGCTCGACATCCATATCCCTAGAAAAGACACCTTTAATTCTAATCTATGCATTTTTATATTTCCAGCCAGGTGTTTATAACCCATATAGAGTTTACTTGAATTACCCTTCTTCCATAGGTTTGTATTTTTTTTGAATAACACAAATGGAAGAAGAGTTGAGAACCACCATAAGTTGTGTGTATGTATAATAAAACTTATATTTTATCAATAAGTCCTCGCCAAAATATATCCATTTCAATGTTTATTATATCTCATCCAAGACTTTGCATGTAAGAGTGTAGTTTATCTTTGAAAATGAAAATTATTTCAAAAATTTGCTGGAGGATATCAAAGCAACTTTTAGATACCTAGTGAATCTATCAAATTTAGATAAATAACTGATTCTAATTATAACACATACCTTAATTCTAGAGCTTTAGATACATCTATACTAATCATTAATGAACATTCATATACATATTTATTTACCCCCTCCCCCATTTTTGGATAACTTTGGTGGATTTATCATAAGAAATGGTTCTGACTATTCTACATTTTAAGTAACTAGTATAGAAATAATAATAAATAACTATGAAAGCAAATGCAAAAAATAGGAAACTAATCTAAGAAAAAATGAAACTAGATCTAAGAAAACATGAAAGCTAATCTAAGAAAGCATGAAATATACTCTACTCCTACTTCTATGTTTGCAATCATAGTTAGTCTAAAGTATATTTAACTAGGACAACCATGGAATAATGTTTTAGGAATTTCCCATTCACTATAAAGGCAAGATCATTACTTTAGAGATCCTTCAGGTGAAAAAGATTGTTACCAAAATTTTTAGATATTTGGTATGGCCCAATCCAAAAAGGATTGAACTTGTCATGATGTCCTTTCTTTACATGTGTCTTATCCCACAAAATCACTAGGACAAAAATCTTGAAAGCTTTCATTTTGGACTACTTATCAAACTACCTCTTAATAATGTCTTAGTGATTTTGTTCATGCATATACCATCTAGACTATGTCTAATAGCCTAGATTTGATTTTTTTATCTCTTCCATATACTCTTGCATGAACTAATATATTGGTAGTTTAAGTGTAATAGGTAAAATTAGTTGTTGTCTATAAACTAGTAGGAAAGGTGAAGCATTGAGGGCTTTCTTATGCCTTGTTATATCTACCCATAGTGTATATTTTAACAATAGATGACATTATCTTGGTTTATCTTATGTTGATTTCTTGATGGCATAAATCAAGTTCTTGTTAGTAGATTAAACAATTCCATTCCCTTGTGGATAGTAAATTGAATAAAATTTGATGGCAATCTGATTATTTTAGGCCATTCAATGAATTTTTAGATTGAAAATTTGGACCATTATCATAGACTAAATAAATTAGAGTGACAAACCCAATTAGTATGTTTTCTTCTAAAAATTTATCATATATTATGCTTTGGAGTTCTTTGTAGCCATAACTTCTATCCACTTGGTCTAATAATCAATAGTTATTATGACAAGCTTATGTCCTGATGGAGAGTTTGGATTGATCACCCCAATAAATTTAAGATCCAATTGAGCAAAATGACATCCCTCAATGACTGGTTATAGGGGCATGGTGGCATGTACCTATAATTTCCCAAATACCTAGCATTTATGGCATGCCCTAATATAATTATGGGTGTCTTTAAAAATTTTAGGCCAGTAATATCCCATTCTCAATATTTTATGAGATATAATGTTTCTATAAAGATGTCCATTGCCTATCTTATGATGTAAGTTATCCAAGATGTATAATTTTTTTTCTCTTGACACATACCTCAAATAAATGTGTTCATAATTATTTTAGTATAAAACTCCCTTTTTATCATGTAATGGGCTGATTTGAGCCTAACATCTTACCTTTGTTATCTATTCAGCTCAAGGGGATATATACCTATAAGTAGGTAATGGATAATGTGGGCACACTAGTCACCTCTAGACACCTATTTTGTGTTGATATAATCAATACAAATATATGGATCTATTTAAATCATGAGCTAGATGATTCCTTAGCCTTACATAATTTTTGAATTCTTAATTTCAAGATCAAACTATTGTAATTTGGCCATCCATTTACATCTTCTTTAGCCTAACTCATTTTGGCTAAGTGTAAGTTTGATAATTGGGTCTAGAACAATGGCATAGTTTTGTCTCAAATTATGTAATGCCTAAATTTATTCACTATTTTGATTAAGGCATATATTTGTTTATCTATCATTAAGTATTTTAATTCTACGTCCATAAAATTAGTGCTTATGAAAGCAATTAGATGTTCATTATCATCTACCTTTGTGTGAGCATTGTTGCAATAGTGTGTTCTGAAGTAAATGAATACAAAAATAAATCCTTTATAAATCAAGACTAATCATAATTAGGGCTTGATAAATGGTAGTTTTTATAACCTAAAAATCCTTCTTAGTTTTAACTATCCATTCTATTTTGGGGTCCTACTTCAACATGGCATTCAATGGCTTAACAATATTTACAAATATGGAAATGAATTTTCTCACAGAGCTTATCTTGCTAAAGAAAGAATTTAAATATATTTTTAGGAGGTGTTACTTTGGAAATGACCTTGATTTGTTATGGGTCAATGGAAATCCCATCCTTGGTAATGACATGACATAATAGTTTTCCTTTAGTAACTCCAAATATGTTCTTCTTTGGATTCATTGATATTACATATCTTCTTCATTTGTCAAATACCTTCTGTAGATGATCTGCATGATCAGATCTATTCTTTGAAAAAACTATGAGATCATCTATGTAGATGATTATGCACTTGTCATTAAGTCCTTAAAAAGTTCAGTTTATATCCCACTACAAGGTTGTTCATGCATTAATTAGATAAAAACACATCCTTTTATATGCAAAAGTGCCCCACTTAGTGGTAAAAATAATCTTTGTTATATCTTCTTCTTCCACTAGCACTTGATTATAGCCTAACAATACATATATGAAGGACATCATCTTAGACCCACTAAACATTTATGTTACCTCATATAAGGAGGGCAAATGATAGTTAGCCTTTTTTGATGCTCAGTTTAGGTTCATGAAATCAACACAGACTGATTTCTCCATTCTTCTTCTTAACAGGAACTAGGTTAGTGACTTAGGTGGAATGCTTAATTACAAAAAAAATATTAACATCCAATAACTTTTAAAATTTTGTTTTAATGAGGGGATTTAAAATTAGGTTTACTAGTCTCTATCATTGCCTAAAGGGCTTGGGTTCTAGATTCAAAGGGATAGTGTGCATGATGACCCTGGGATCAAAGATGTTAAGGTATTCATATGTCCATTTTCTCATGTCCTTATATTATATGAGTATAACCTTAAATTTTTTTTCTCATTTTTAGTGAAACTCAAGCCAATATTGACATATTGAGGATGTTCATTATTTCTAAAATTCTTTTTAGTGTAGTCAGATTCACTTGCATTGGAATGTTTCTAATTTTGAGCTTTTAGATCCATGTCAAAATCTCACTCCAATGAGACCATTCCCATGGGTATATGATTCTCTTTCAACTATATGATGCCTTCTTCTCCTAGGTCTCCTATGTTCATAGTATTTACATCCTTTTCATCTATTATTTTGAGATTCAAAAGCTCCATAGTTGCTCATAAACTATATGGTTTATTGGTCATCACTGAATACATCTTAGATTTTTGGAGTGGTGCTAAGTTGGTAGTTAAGGCTACTAGTGAATTTGTTGTTTGTTTTCTTCTCTTGGAACAACTATGATATTGAACACTTTGAAGGATTCAATCATATCCTAGGCTTTAAGTTTATAATTCATCAAGTATGTTTTCACTAATATTTCCTTCTAATCTAGTTGATGAAGAATTCCAAATCATAAAATATATATAGCTAATTGATTTTGTGTTATAGTGTAAATTATAAGCCCATAATCAAATCTTCATACTCAGCTCAATTATTGTTACATGTGAATTATAGCCTATACATGGCTATATATTATTTTCCATATAGGTCGCCCAAAGTTATGCCAATGCAAGAACCTTGCTTTGATCTAGCATCATTGAAGTGTAGATTCCATAACTTTAAAGGACTTGTGTATTCTTGTTCATGAGGTTAATTCTTTATGGTGATTGTGTAGACACCTATATGTGAGGATGTAAAGTCAATCTTATCATTCTCAGCATTATATTTTATAATCAAGTACTTCATATTTGGTTTTATATACACTAAAATTTGATTGGATACTCATTTTTATGACAACCACATATGTCAAAAGTTTGTTTCCATCTACCCATTCAGTGTCTTTGATCAATCATAGCTTAAAAACAAGACAAGATTTAGGGATGTCAATGACCAAAATGTCCATGTGTTGTTGTATGCGTGGCTCAAAGGATAGTTGTAGTTGTAAATTTTTGAACTCCCCAACACATGGTACTAAGTACTTGTCAAGTTGTATGACCAATCTTTTGTATTTTTATGGCATTAAACATACTTTCTTGCATATAGTTGTAGGCATCACATTGGTTGAGGCACCTGAGTGAACCAAATAATTATGCACATTCTTACTAAATATTCTGACAGTTAGAAGAAAATGTAATACCTTAGGTTTATCCTTGTATATAAACACATTGTTGTGAGTAATATTTGATTTGTCAATGGATGGTCATTCATTTAAAACCTTGATCAATAATTCTCTTTACTTAGTAATCTGGGCTAGCTCATGAAGATTGATATTTTCCTTAATATTCTTCATATCTTTGACTATATTGTATCCACTTTTTTTTATGTGGTTTTGAACTTTTTAGATGATAATTTCCTTTTGGAGGCAACACATTATTATTTTTCTTAGGATATGGAGGAGTAGTAGCACTGTTATTTGGAGGCATTGAAGTGGTAGTAGGTTATCTATTCCTTAAGTTCTAATTATTTACCTAGAACTAATAAAAGGCATGGATTTCATTTGTATTGTCTTCAAGTTCATTCTCATCTTCCAATGGAAATGGAAATCCATATGTTTCAAAGACCATTTTTATGCTGGAAGGACCTAAAGTAGTGGAAGAAGGTGGCTCTAGATTATTTACAAATATTTATTGTCTATCCATTTCATTTTGAATAATATTAAAAGTAGTTCATAAATCTATGTAGTCCAACTCACCATGTTGTGTTGTATTTTGGACTTGGCACCAATTAGGAAGTGTTGCTTCCAAGATGTTTATGTCATGCATCTTGTTAGATGGTTGTTATTCTATGTTGTTTATAGATATATTGAAAGGTTTTGTATGTCTTTGATATGCAAAATTATGATTGGTATTATACTCCATGGTGTTTCCCATTCTCTTTTGCATGCTCAAAAAATCATTAGTTATCTTTTGAACCATTCATTGGATTACATCTAATTTTATTTTTGTAGAACCAAAATCAACACCTTGGGTGGTAGTAGTATTAACTAATATCAAAGATTGGTTCTAATTTTGTTGATTAGGTGTAGACATTGGATTATTTATAAAGCTAAGGTACTAGTTGGGTGGAGCATGGGCCAAAGATAATTACGTATATACTTGGTTCTAATTTTGAGTGACTACATTATGTTTAACAGTTGGAATATGATTAAGGTCTAGAAGATTAAGACTACTATTGGACAAAGCCAAAGTTTGTAACTAAGGATTCAGTTACCTATTAATATTAATAGCTTTAACATAAGCTAGTGGTAGTGAATTAATACTAAAGGCTCTATGGAGAAAAATAGTTATCATAGATTCCAAGACACTCTTGTACATTTCAAGGGCTAACACAACATTAAGTTTATAGTCATTTTCAAATTGGTTATAAATATTTTGGAATATGGAATTAAAGGATATAATTAGTTCATTAGGATCTCTCCTCATGATTTTAAAGTGCTGATATATGATACTTGGGATAGTGAATTGTCCAAATTATGCAAAAATGGTTTCTTGACACTAGTTCCAAGAGGTAATCAATTTTTTTGAAATATTGAGGAATCAGTCATCAGAAGCATATTTCAAGGTAAAATGGAAGAGTATACTTGACACATATTCATGATTTAAATTTAGTATCCCTAAATAAATATTAACATATTTTATGTGTTCTTCGATAGTATTACCTCACAGGGGAGAAAATGTAGGAATATACTTGTCAAGATTTATAGGTAAATAATGCATGTCTCCAAAGATGAAAATTACAAAATTAGATAATCAACATAGGGCCATCATACATGAAAGTATATGACCTCTTCTAATTGGGGAATAAGAAGGAGTCTGAGGTCCCCTTAAGACACCTTTATCTGACCTAACATTTATATATATTTACAAGGGTGGGAATAGTAGGTAAGTGTTTGAGGTGTACCTTGTTATTCTTAGATGTATTTAGTGTAACTCAAGTGATATTTCAAATAAATTAAAGAGGAAACCCTCCTTATAGAAAAAATTTAATTGTTTTTGATATGGGTTTTATGCATACCAAATAATCTTATGAGGTAGCCTCTAATGTTTTAGGATTGGTGAAAATATGAATTCCAAGACACGAGTTGTAGAATATTCAATTTTGTAAACAACCTAGTGGTAGAATAGTGGTGAGTTGAATAATTGTTTGCCTCAGATGGTTTGGATATGACATGAGTCTAGACCTAATTGAGATGGATTTAAGGGTGAATCTAACCTAAAGTGGCAAGGATTAAAATAAAACCAAAAATGAAGGAAGGGTCAAGCATAAAATAAGGTTTTTGAATCAATGTTAGATGGAACCCTTCTAAATTGGATATTGTACAATGGATTAGAAAAATAGTTAGATAATTAATGATTTCTACAAGTTATTGTTAGCACATAACATATACAAAAACAATTAGGAATATAATGGAAATAGACACAACTAATTTGAATGCTTTCTATTTAATCATCAGAATTTCCCTTTGTAGATGTGCAATTGTAATATTATAAACACAACAACGTTTGATTATGAGGATTAAAGTTTACTATGTATATCTCCCTTGAAATACTAAATGTGTTTGTCTATTTTTTGTGCTAATAGTAACTTATAACAAGTATTAGTTATCTAACTACTTATCTAGCCCACAATGAAAGATCTAGTTGAGAAGGGTTTCAACTAACTTTGATTCATAAACATTATTTTTTTATTTACCATTTATTTTGTTTTTATTTTGATCCTACCCACTTTAGGCTAGATTAACCCATCCATCCATCTTAAGTAGGTCTAGACAAATGTCATATATTAACCATCTAAGGTAGACAACTGATTCATTCACTGTTATTCCACCACCAAGTTATTTAAAAAATTGAATACCCTACAACTCATGCCTTGGAGTGAATCTTTTCATCGATCCTAAAACATTAGAGGTTACCTCCTAAGATTCCTTAGTGTGCATAAATAAAACCTTTCTAAATCTTATTTCTTAACCCTTGGACCTTAACCATATCCTAGACCACTTACTGACCCCTATTTACAATTTGAATCAAACTCTTTTTCAAGAATCATCGATGATCACCCTGATTGCTAATGGTCACCTTTAATTATCAACGGTTACCCAACTACCGATAGTGAGTTTAACCAATAATGGTCACCTTCACCATTAGTTATAGATGTCGTGAAGGTTAATGCACCCATCATTTGAAAGAGTTCAAGTATTTGGATTACATACAATAGGACTATATAAAATACTATGATTTTTTCATCTATAATTGGAACATACTTTTGAACATAAAATGTAAGAGAAGGATAAAGATGAATATTCTCAATTTTGCTTGAAATATTATCATAGGAAAGAAAAATGCAAGTTTTACTTTCATGTTTGAATTCAAAAGAGAAAGGGATAGGAGATGAAATATCAATTTCTCTTTTAGGTACATCATTTCCATATGAAAATGGAACATGAATGTAACTATCATTTGCATTGGTAGTTACATCATTTTTATTTGTCTTAGGAAATCCTTGCATTAGGAAACCTTTAGCAAAGATGTTTTATTGTTTATCTTGAATTAGATTAAGGGTAGAAGAACATGCATATACACTATTCTGAACATCATTATAATTTTTATATTTCCAACCTACAAGGATAGGGATAAAATTAGTACATGCATTTTTATCATTTAGATCTAGAGATAGAAAGGCATTGTCACTATTGACATTTTCATGGAATAAAGGAATGGAATCTTAAATTTGAACAATAGTTTAAAGATTTTACAAAGAAGGTAAACATTCATTTTTTGTAAAAAGTTCATCATTGACTAAATAAGATATGCATTTAACTATTTATTTGTCTTTTGAAATTTCAAGTACCTCATCATTACAATTGGAAATACACAATGTAGGAGAGAAATAAAAACTAGGCTTTTCACATTATTCTTTGTAATATTTGGAATGACAATCATAATCATAATGGGAGTAAGAATGTAAGCTATGAATACACCTAAAAATGGCCATCGATAACCTCTAACCAGGCTTTTGGCCAATTTCCACCTAAAATGCACAATTTGGCTTAAAAACACTAAAACATGCTAAATGATGTGAAATTGACATATTCAAGTGCCAATTTTGGCTAGGGTATCACTAAATGGGGCAATGAAATTTATAGGCCAACTAAGTTTGATCAGTTCATTTTGAGTCCAAATGCCAATTTTGCATCCAAGTGCTCTAGATTGCTCTTTCCTATCAAATCTTCTGCATAAAACACGTGCCTTCATTATTTATTGGAAACATCCTAAATGGGAATACACCTCTGATGCATCTGACAGTGAATTCCAATTCCTATCAAGTCAAATTTAGGACCAATAACAAGGCATTATGATTAGTTTGAGTAGTTTGTGCATAAAGTGCTTAATCATGTTTAAGAGCTAATTAACCCAAATCAAGGCCTAATCAAGAATTCCATGGAAACTTGTTGAGTACTTATTTTTTGAAATGAATATTGAATATCTAAATCATCAAGTGACCTCATTTCTTGGGAAGACATCCCTAGGCCATAAATGCCACAGATATTAGGATTCATCCGCTCCATTGCTCATCAATGCCTTTCATGATGCCCTCTATACCTCTTAATTTCCCCTTCTTCCAATGTTATGATGAGGATAATTACAAACTTAATTCCAAAAATTGAATTAATCCTCAACCACACATCTCAATATTGAGATGGATGGTTGAGGTTAATTCTGATCAAATCTAAAAATCTATAAATAAGAGGCCTCACAACATCATTTCTAAGCTTAATTTATGCAAAGTTATAATGCAATATTGGTTCCAAAAGCTTCATGTAAATAGTGTTACCATGCCAAATTGATTCCAAGACAAGCCAAGCCAAGCCATAAGCTAAAGGTTCCAAGGAGAAGAGGAGATAGCCAAGCCTCTTTTGATGAAGACTTCATGAGCACAAGCTGAGCAAGCCACCACTACAAAGGCATTTGGAGCATCCAAGGAAGGTGACAGAATTCTTGTATTTGATTCCTTACTTTTTAGTTGTGTTTGTCATTTATGTTTGTTAACTAAGCTCTCCCTAGTGTCTAGGCCTAGAGATGTTAGGCTATTAGTGTGTTTATTTTATTTTGTTTTCATTTTAGAACTAACACCATACTAACCATCCTCTCTTGAGTCAAATTCCTAGATCACACAATGGCACGCCTAGTGGGACTAGATGTATCCTACACCTGAAGGAGATCTTTTTGCAACTCAAATATTTATTTAAGCTTTTAAAACTCTTGAAAATTGATTTTCTAACTTTATTTTTCCATTTTTGGTTGCCATGGTTTTTACATAGTAACTGATGTCGATAGAAACACCAACATCGATTACCTGACCTAACTGATGTTAGTAAATAGAACCAACATTAGTTAGATCTCAGTTAACCATAATTGATGTCAGTCATATTAACCAACATCGGTCACCATGTTTTTCAAAAAACATAGACCTGAGAGCTACTTTTTCAAAAATTATTGTTTTAAACTCAAAAGAGCTTCAAAGCTAAAGGACATGTTAACAATTTTATTACAGGACCAAGTGAGATATTTGCTCAAAACATGTTTAAATCACTTTTTCATGCTTAAAATTTGATTAGGAACTTTGTTTTGGTGTTTAACAAAGAATTTAGGTGTTTTAGTGAATATTTTTCAAATTTTGCAACTAAGACCAAGGGGTCAAATGAACACCACCAAACATTTCATTTGGGGTTTAAAATTAAACACACTTGTCAATTCTTATTTGTAATAGTTGATTAGATTAATCTTGTTTGGCAAAAATAACAATGTTTTATGTATGCTCTTCCATTTGTCTCCTATAAGGAACCCTTGGAATCAAAAGAACTATTCCTATTGAAAATATCCTAGTCCAAGGATTAGAAAGAATGTCATCTAAAGCACTCCCCAAAAACTCATCATAGTTTAGGTGACCTTGAAAATGAACCTAAAGTCTTTATTTTTATGTCTTTCATTTCATTACATCTTGGTTTGTGAAGGGGATGTCATTACATCCCTCAAGTTCTTTGGGAAAGCTTTGACCCAAGGTTTCATCTCCCATCATTGACTTCACTTACTCCTCCTAAGTTGCACACAGGATGTATCTGCATTTGGACATCACACTACACTGAGCGAACAATAGGATGTAGTGGTTGTAAAAAGTACTAGACCTTTTTACAACTAGTCAATGCCATGGTCACCTAATTTTTGTGCTTGTATTTTTCATTTTTAATGTGAAAGTCATTATGTAATTGATTCCCCTAGAATGATCGAAAACCAATTAGTTTTAGTCAACCCCATTTTGCCATACCCTTGCTAGGATTTGGATGGTTATACTTAGATTATTTTGATCATGTTCTCATTTGGTATATTTTTGAGACTAAAACTTATTTGTTTGTGTATATCCATATACAAACCAATTTGTCTATACATCACTCTTTTATCTAAAGAGGCATTATGCTGGCCATTTTACACTACACTTATGCCTTGAAATTTTTTAAACTTATTTGTGTGCATTCCATTTGAGTTGAGGAGGGTAGTGTTATGCTGCCCAAATCATGTCAAACCATTTATGCATTTAAGTCTTTTGAAACATATTATTGATCACATCGTTTGAGTATGCTCATGCCATTAGGCTGCTCAATATGTTTTAGGACTTGTTTACCATTATATCAAAAACCATTTGTTTCAAACCATTTTGTGTATACCATTTGGACCTTTATCTTGTGCCGTCATGTTGTCCAATCTTGTCTAGCCTATTTGGTCAAATCCTAGTTTTCAACATTGAATTTTTAATTATCCTTATCAAGTTTGGATCTAAACATTGATTGATTTCTATTTAAGCCTCAATTCATGGGGTTGATACATAGATATTTCTATTTTGGGTTGCATAACTTTGGTTAATCAATTACCCAAATTTGAAAACTATTAATGGTTTGCTTGTTTAGTACCTATCCTTATCAGTATTTGCACCTTTATATAGGAGAACACATTATTTCTTCAAAGAGCCATTTGTCTTATGCCTTATGCCAACTAATCATGTTTATGTTTGATTCTATGTGTTAGGTTTATGTCAGAGTTGTTTCCAAACTTGTTAGATTAAATCAAATCACATCATCCCTATTTATTTGAGCCTAGCTTTTAACTCCACATTTGGACAAAACACCTAGCAACTCAACTTTTTCCTTTCCTAGTTTAGACCTTGTTTGGCACACTTTGACCTAGAACTTTGACATGCTAGTTTTTAATTAGATGCTTGACCTTTTATGCATATGACATTTGACATTAGACATTTGATGTTAGAATATTTTATTCTAAGTCTTATCACAAACTATTTTGGAGATACAACTCCACTTTCAAACCACATTGGAGATACAACTCCACCCCTTCGACCAAGTTGGACCAAGTTTAAACCATTTGTCCTTTGGTTCATTTTTTAGAGTTTATAAAACTCTAAGCCTTTTTGTTTTTAGAGATTTCATCATTTACATGGATGTGTCTCACTACACTTATATTAGAGTCACTTACAATCTGACTTATGATATAATGGCTACACAAAATGAATTTTATGGCCTTAATCAAGACCCCAATGATGTTAATATGGTTTTTGAGATAGATTTCTATCTACATCATATTAATTATTCATGGGAACAAAGTCACAAAACAAATCGAGACCTTGATTGGTATGAAGAGGCTTGTGAGGAGGAATTTGAAGACCCAACTATAGATAATGTTGCTTAGGATATGGATCTGTACCCTCTTTACAATAATCACTACATGGAATATAGTTAAGAACCAGCTTATGAGCCAACTCATGACTGGGATGATATGGTTTATGGAGAAGACTTGGATGCTTTGGCTTATGTGAGTAATAAAGATCCACCACATCATACCATTTCTATTCTAGGACCATAATGTCATACAATTCCCATACTAAGACCTCATCCTTTGGTTTATGCAAGTAATAATGCTCCACAACACCCAACCATTTCTATTCCAGGACCTCATCCCTTGGTTTGTGTAATCAATAAATCTCCATAAAACCCCTTCATCATTCTAGGACTTAGTCTTTTTAGCTTGTGCAAGAAATAAAGCCCCATAACACCCAATCATTACCATCTTAAGACTTTGTCTTTTGGCTCATACAAGCAATCATGCTCCCCAATTCCCTACCATTATCCAACCATAGGCCATTCTTCCTCTAATACCAATCCAAACCAAACTGCCAGGAATCTAGAACAACAAACAACTCTGATACCACTTTGTCAGGATTAAGAGCATAATTGATTACCTTGTATAAGCAACTAAACATGGAATTTAACCAAAAGTAATAAGTAACTAGAAATCAGAAACAACACATAATTTGAGAGACAATACAATCTTGTATTCAACTCATCCAGACGGAAATACAATGAAGAGATTACACTCTTCCAACACCTCTTGGGCATACCAATAACTCTCCCTCAAGATTTCTTTCTCTCACAACCAATTACAACCACAACTCAAACATAGAGTTGTACCCTCCACCAATCAGTAATAATACTGCCAGTACACCAATTACTCAAAGTACTCCAAGTAGATCTCCCTTGATCTTGCAATAACCTACAAATGAAATGATCTTACTTACCATGTAGATCTCCCCTGATCTTGCTATACCACAGATCAACCTAGTTTTGCACACCTGCAAACCTAGATCTTACAATCAGAAGGATCTCTTCCTTGTCCTTGATTACAATACAACCCCATGAGTCTATTAAATATATCCCATGAAAATAATAATTAGACTTCTAATTACAATAATTAGAAATGCAAACTCAAGACTAAAATTAGTCTTTTACATGCAAACTAACTGTCTATCTAAAATAAGACCAGTTCTAGAAGCGCATGCAAATGCATGCACACACAGGCTACCAATGTCGGTGCCTGTCTGACCAATGTCGGTCGACCCATAACCAATGTCAGTTACTATGAACACTAGAGATGGCTGATGTCAGTTGCACTGCCGATGTCAGTTTCTTTGTAACTCAACAACCTCCTCCATGTTTGCATTAGTGAAGCTTTTAGCTCCACAGCCTAACACAAACCTCAATCGATCTAATATTTTGAAGACCAATCTATGTTTAGAACTAGTATTTTCCAACTCATTGGAAACCAAGGCCAAGAGAACCAACCAATCTAAGATGTTTCTATTAAATCAACCATTTGTGATAAGTCAACTTATGATAAATTGCTTATTAATCCTATACTATTTATCAAAGAGTCTCACTCTGACAATCCAATCTTTGCTGAGTCACTTCTTAATGATTATAACTAATTTTGGGAAAATCATTACCTTGACTATGTGCCTATTTTTCAAGAGCCTCCTATTGATTAACCAGTCTCTAAGGAGTTATCTCTTGACCTTTTTCCCATCCTAGAGGAGTCCCATTTTGATAAACCAATTTTTGTGGAGCCCATTGTGCCATCACAGGCTATTACTTATCTAAAACTAAATATTCAACAAGACATCATTGTAACAGAGTACCCATTAGATGAAGAATTAGAATTAGATTCAAGTTCTATTCTTGAATTGACATCAGATTTAACATCAAAATCAAAATCAATCTCAACATTGGATTTAGAGTCCCTTAAGTTAGAATTGGATTCAAACAAAGAATATGTTCATGGATGTTACAACATTGGTTATGCATGCCTTGTAGATTAATTTGAATACATTTCTGATCCTTCTATGGTTTTTGAGGATGAGTACTTTAGCTTTGACACAAGTTATCCTAGTATCTTCTATGAGGATTGTGTAGCGTCTCCCTATTTCATTATCATTCCATAAGCCATTACCATAAAGTAAAATAGCCATATTATTGACATTCCATCTCCCAAAAGTGTCAATTGGGACCAAAGGAATCACACTTTGTTGAACTACATCCATGGTGACATAGTAGTTGAAGAAGAGCAAGGAGGCCAAGATAACATTCATGTGGCAGAAGAACACTCTCCTAGCGAAACCTTTTCAAAGGTATTAGGGGACAATCCAAGTCTGAACATAGCATCTTCTAGTGAAATTTTTTTAGAAGCACTATAAGATAATCAAATTCAAAATTCAACATTCCTTAGTGAAACCTTCTTGAAGGTGCTATGAGATAATCAAGACAACTTCATTGGTGAAAACCTCTTTGAGGCACTAATAGCTGAGTACAAGAGTTCTTCACTTCTTGATGAAGACAAAATCAAAGATAAAATAAAAATAGCTTCTAATCTATAGCCTAATCAGATGGTATCTACTCTCAAGATCAAACAAAAAAAAAGTCTAGTGGTCCTATCGAGAGAACAAGTCTTCAGACCCACCATAACTAAAGTTATGTTGAATCTGGCATCAACAACATTATGTGTGACTAAAAGTCTTGATCTTCATTTGTTTCCCCACCATTATACATTCCATTATCATCTACCATTCCATTTCACAAATAAACATACCATCCATTATTTGTCCTTATTTACCATCCATGGTTGCACTTTCCTTCATAGAGGCTATAAAGATACCTTGTCTTGATACATGAAGGAATCAGAATCAATGACCAATGAAAATCACAAAAGCATTCTTGAGAACCAAATTTGTATTGAGTTCTTGATAGAGCAACTATTAAGATGAGGTATGGGCTAGTAATTAACATGATCAAGTATTTTATTTATATAATTTGTTGATTAGGATGTACGTATCCCCATCAATAGGAACAACAGAATTGAAAACCACATCTAGGCCAAAAACATGTATCATACCATTTCACATTGCCATTGCCATTGCCATTGTTACATATCCATTTCCCATTAGTGTAGATCCTATCCATTTACCCCATCACTTGGGGGATAAACCTCTTACCATTTTATCAAATTTATCAAACCGTCATTATCCTAAAGCAATGTCATTCCATCCTATCATTCCATTCCTATCTAGACTAAAGCCTATTTTTAGCCATCCTACCCAATCTTATTTTGATCTTGGTTCCTAGTTCTTCTAACACTTTTTGTGAGAGGATTCCAATCAAGTTTCAATAATTAATCAAGTCCATGTTTAAATGATAATCTATGAAAGTAGTATTAATGTTGATCTAGCAAGATATCTTTCATCCTATCAAGTTTGTTTATGTGAGCTTAATTATAGCCACCTATGGGTAAATCAATGTTTCACTAGTCTTGCTACTAATTATAACCACCTATGGGAAAATTAGTATCATTGACCTATGCCATTATATCATAGTTATAACTACCTATGGGAAAACTAAGGACAACATTTATTTATCATGCATTGTTGTATCACTTTGTCATCACATTTTCATTTGACTAGCCATTTTCCAGATTTGAGAACTTGTTGAGACCTAGTTGGTTTTTCCTCACCTTTTGTGTGGATGGAATTAATGTGAATTGAGGTCATTTTTAGACTATGTGGGTCATGCTCAATTCATGTTGAGGTCACCTCAATCCCCCTTTCCATACGCTCTCACCATTTTGTGAGAAACCTAAGCCAAATGCTCTCACCATTTTGTGAGCAGGTATCTTGTCATTCTCTTAACTGAAAGTCTGGTGGTCCTATCAAGAGAACAAGTCTTCATCCCTACCAAAACCAAAGTTATGTTGAATTCTAAATCAACAACATTACATGTGACTGAAAGTCCTGATTTTCATTTATTTCCACACCATTATACATTCCATTATCATCTATCATTCCATTTCACAAACAAACCTACCATCCATTATTTATCCCTATTTACCATCATAATTGCACTTTTATTCATAGAGGCTAAAAAAATACCTTGTCTCTATATATTAAGGAATCAAAATCAATGACCAATGAAGACCATAAAAGCATTCTTGACAACCAAATCTGCATCAAGTTCTTGATAGAGTAGCTATTCAAACAAGGTGTGGGCTAGTAATTAACATGATCAAGTATTAAATTTGTATCATTTATTGATTAGGATATGTATCTCCCCATCAGTAGGAATAATAAAATCAAAAACCACACCTAGGCCAAAAACATGTACCATATCATTTCACATTGCCATTGCCATTGCCATTATTACATATCCATTTCCCGTTATTGTAAATCCTAGCCATTTACCCCATCACTTAGGGGAAAACCCTCTTACCATTTTATCCAATTTATCAAACCATCATTATCCTAAAGCAATGTCATTCCATTCTATCATTCCATTCCTATTTAGACCAAATATTATTTTTAGCCATCCTACCTAATCATATTTTGATCTTGGTTCCTTTGGTTCTTCCCACACTTTTTGTGAGAGGATTCCAATCAAGTTTCAATAATCAATCAAGTCCATGTTTAAATGATAGTCTATGAAATTAGTGTGATAATTGATCTGGAAAAATATCTTTCATCCTATCAAGTTTGTTTATGTGAGCCTAATTATAACCTCCTATGGGCAAATTAGTGTTTCACTAGTCTTGCTACTAATTATAATCACTTATAGGCAAATTATTATCATTGACCTATGCCGTTGTATCCTAGTCATAACTACTTATGGGAAAACTAAGGAAAACATTTATTTATCATGCATTACTGCATCACTTTACCATAACAATTTTCATTTGACTGGTTATTTTCTAGATTTGAGAGCTTGTTGAGACCTAGTTAGTTTTTCTTCACCTTTTGTGTGAATGGAATTACTATGACTTGAGGTCATTTTAGGACTATGTGGGTCATTCTTAACTCATGTTGAGGTCACCTCAGTCCTCCTTTCCATACACTCTCACCATTTTGTGAGAAACCTAAGCCAAATGCTCTTGCCATTTTGTGAGTAGGTATCTTGTCATTCTCTAACGAGTTAAGATACCTCAAAATGCCAAAAACATTCATAAGATTTTAAAAATCCAAAAATATTTGTTCTGTCTAAGCCTAGTTAGTTATCCTCGATCCACCTTACTAGGGCATTATCATTGTTAGGATACTTTTTTTGCTTTTATTTTTAGGCTTTCTATTTGTTTGTTTATTTCAAGTTATTTGTTTGTTTGTTTTTCTATTTGTTTGTTTATTTATTTATTCACTTACCTATTTATTTGATTTCAGCACTGTTGCCTCGACTCAGTCTATATGTGTTCATTAGGTGATTCCTTGCATATATTATTCTTGAGTCCATCCATATTCATCTATTAACATTATCATCATGGTTTTTATCATTGGTGCATTATTATTTGAGTGTTTATTGGATTAGGAGTCAGTCCTTATGCATATTTTGGCAAAGTCTTCATGGTGTTCTATCATAAAACCTACCATCACATGCTACAACAAAAATCACCTTCAAGAAGGTCTATAATCAATGGAGCTATAGAAGTTTCTCCTTGGCACCTTGGTAGATCCTCCCATCCCACCCTTGATTAAATTAACTCATTGGCCATTCTAGTTGTGTTAGTTTTAATCAGGACAAGCATCTCCTCATTGGTAGGTATAACTAAATCATTCAAATTGATCAATCTTATTATTATATTCATCTCTCTCATCACTTTTCACCCACTCATATTTAATCTATATTCTAGGTTATATCCTTGAGTTATGCTTACTAATCAGCCCTAACTAGGGCACAATCATCTTTATCCAATCTAGGTCCTCTTAATGATTATAACTGCCTATGGACAAATCATTATTTTGACTTTTATTCTTGATTATAATTTCCTTTGGGAAAATTAACCTCCTTTTTACATCAATGCATGCAAGCATTTTCTCATTTAGACTAATCTCAACCATGGGTTAATTCCACCTTTCTTCTTGTTTCTTTTTGAGGGACCACCCATCAACAAATGTGATGTCCACTCCCTCGAGGGGGCATCATCATAGGCTTCCCAAAACCATTTGGATATTTGTTCTTCAACCATCATCTTATTTGTTGGCATACAAACCATCTCTCATTATTTGAGAAGATATTTCTTTGCCTATGGTTTTCAACATCTTCCCAAATAGGGGAAAACTATAGACCACTAAAAATGGCCACTGATAACCTCCAACTAGGCTTTTGGCCAATTTCCACCTAAAATGCATAATTTGGCTTAAAAATACTAAAACATGCTAAATTATGTGAAACTAATAGATTCAAGTGCCAATTTTGGCTAGGGTATCACTAAATGGGGCAATGCAATTTATAGGGCAACTAACTTTGATAAGTTCATTTTGAGTCAAAATGCCAATTTTGCACCCACGTGCTTTGGATTGATCTTTCCTATCAAATATTTTTCATAAGACACGTGCCTTTGTTATTTTTATTGGAAACATCCTAAATGGGAATACACATCCAATGCATCTGACAATGACTTCCAATTCTAATCTATTCAAATTTAGGACCAATAACAAGTTATTCTAATCAATTTGAGTAATTTGTGCATAAAGTGCTTAATCATGTTTAAGAGCTAATTAGCCCAAAACAAGGCCTAATCAAGAATTCCATGGAAACTTGTTGAATACTTATTTTTGGAAATGAATATTGAATATCTGCATCATCAAATGACCTCATTTCTTGGGAAGACATCCCTAGGCCATAAATGCCATAAATATCAGGATTCATGCCCTCCATGCTTCATCAATGCCTTCCATGATTCCCTCCATGCCTCTTAATTGCCCCTTATTCCAATCTCATGATGAGGATAATTACAAACTTAATTCCAAAAATTGAATTAATCCTTAACCACACATCTCAATCTTGAGATGGATGGTTGAGGTTGATTCTGATCAAATCCAAAAATCTATAAATATGAGGCCTCACAACATCATTTATAAGCTTAATTTGTGCAAAGTTATAATGCAAGATTGGTTCCAAAAGCTTCATGAAAATAGTGTTACCATGCCAAATTGATTCCAAGCCAAGACAAGCCACAATCCAAAGGTGCCAAGGAGAAGAGGAGATATCCAAGCCTCTTTTGATGAAGACTTCATGAGCACAAGCCGAGAAAGCCACCACTACAAAGGCACTTGGAGCATCCAAGGAAGGTGAAGGAATTATTGTATTTGATTCCTTAATTTTTAGTTGTGTTTGTCATTTGTGTTTGTTAACTAAGCTCTTCCTAGTGTCTAGGCCTAGAGATGTTATGTTATTAGTGTGTTTATTTCATTTTGTTTTCATTTTAGAACTAACACCATACTAACCATCCTCTCTTGAGTTAAATTCATAGATCACAAGCTATAGATGCCACCATATTCATCCATATTTTAATTTTAATTATTTGGTTTTTCATAATTGTAAGAAACTTATATAAAATAAGAGTGCACATTATAGTTTTGTTTAGCCATAAGATCATCATAAGGAAAGTATCAATCATCTGGCATATTAAACCCAAAATCTAAAGGATGGGGCTTTACAGTGTTTTCAATAAGATAATCCCAATCAAAATATTTAAGTTTAGATAACCACATAGGAAACAACTTAAATGCCTAAGGAAAAAATATGAAAAAGCATTCCTTAGACTATGCCCATACAACAAATCAAATCTAAAAAAAATTAAATATAAGAATCTAATTTTTTTTTAAGAAGGGGAAATGCAAAACATAATCTAGGATTTGGTTCAAAATACATAGGTTAAATTCACCATAATGTTCTGTGATAAATGGGTTCAATACACAAACATACCAAGTAAATTAAATTTTTGAATATAGAATAATGATATTCAATTTTTAAGCAGTATAAATCAATTTATTAAAAATTAACCCATTTAAGCATGTGTAATAAATATAAAAAAATGATTGATGACATGTGGGTGAGTTGGTAATGGAAACTTGGTTGCTACATACACCACCTAGGTTCAAATTGCAAATGGTATTAGAGGTTAGTTGTGGCTGATTATTGGTATTAGGCCGATTATGGCTGTTTGTTGGTATTAGGATGGTTGTGGCCATTAATGGTATTCTCAGGCTAGTTGTGGGCATTTTTGGTAATCTTACGAGTTATGTACTTAGGAATATATACCCCTAATTATGTTCCAGACTAGTTGGATCTCTAGTCAAAAGGACAAGGGCAAGGGACCCATTGAACCCTAGTATTGATACAAAAATAAATACAACAAAACACCATGCAATTAATGGATAAAGAGAGTGTATCTTATTTTACACTATAATCTAAATTGTGACAATAATTTGGATTCATCTCAAGCCTATTATAAATCTTTGTATTATGTTATTTCTTCATTATGATTATTCTTATTGCTTAGACACTACTGTCAACATTAGTGTCTAATTGTGGTGCAGGTGTTTAGACTTGAATATGCATTAGAAGTGATCAAAATGTTTGTTGAAGGTGTGATATCACCTATAACCTTGTTTTTTCATTACAAAAATATATATTTATGTGTGTAATATAATTAATGATAAAAACCCTAGCTCCTTTTACCTTTGACCTCCTATGATTTGGTGAAAATGGGTTAGCACGTGAGTCAAACTAACCCTAATAACATGATTGTTGCTAAGTGCTACCTACATTGCCACATAATATAAAAAGGGCCTCAAAATTTCATGTAGTTCTCCCTCCTAAGTATGTGTGTGTAATGGTGATTGTGCAACTATATGTTCTTTCTCCTATTGCAACCCTTGGTGCAAGTAATGCAAGTGTAAATTAGTCTTTTCAATACTTCAAATTTATAGTCCTAGTAATTTGGTATATGATGTAATTTAATAAATTTTTAAATAATAAAAAATACTTTCTAATTGAGAATATTTATTATTTATATAAACTATACCATGGCTTTTTATATATAGGTAAGCTATCAATTTTGGATTATAACCTAATGGTGTGTAAAATTTGATAATAAAGTAAATGTATGGGGCTAAACAAAATGGTCATAAAGAAGAAATTATGAAAATTGATCAAAATATAAGGTAGGACACTATTGCTAACTTGAGACACTACCATCAATGTTAGTGTACTAAACCACCAATAGTGTCTAGGGGCTAAAAACACATAAATGATTATAAAATAATAGGGATTCCTTAACCACATTAGATATAGGCATATTGGGTAATATAAAGGATAAAAAAGTCAAGGGAAAATTAATAAAAGAGATTTAATCAAAAAGGGTCCACATAAGATCACATGATTATATTCCTAAATCTATGTCAAAAGGTCTATATGTACAAAACTATGAAACTATACTTGTACCAAATATGGGTATCTACATCATGAAGTTACACTCCATAAATGTCTAAAGTGTAGCTACTTGCTTCATATAGGGAATATTTGGGCCCTTCTAGCCCTCATCTCAAATGATTATTATCCCTATTTTTTAATTTTTTGATGTCAATTTACATGTTAATAGGGTCTTAATTTTAATTTAAGTAATTTATACATACACAAGCACTGAGCAGATGCACAAAGTTGGGGGACATAAAAGGTGACACCAAGGGAGAAAGATTTTTTTTGCAAAGGGTATAGGCCATTTTTTTTTAATTAGTCATGGTACCAAGATAAAAAGGTGTTATCCCTTTGAAGTCCCACAAAGGGCATCACCCTTTATGGGCCAAAGGGTGTACGCCCTTTATGGCACTACAAAGGGCATATGCCCTTTATTTTTTTCAATGTTTTTTGCCTCTTCCTCCCAACTAAACCCATGTTTTTTTGGTGTCTTTAAGGAGTGAGTTTTCATTTTGATAAGGATGTACATATTCTATTCTACATCAAACCAACATAATTTTGCATTTTGATCGTGGTCTAAGGTATGTTGATTGTTAAATTTCAATTTTGAGGTTTCAATTTATATGTTTTATGCATAGGGATTTGAAAGTAAAATGGCATTGAACTCTCTCACATTTCTTAAAAAAAGTTATTTTTATAAATATAGATACAAAATTCAATGGACCCATTTCCTAAGGAATATGTAGAATAAAACCATGATTAAAACCCTCAATAGTTTGATTTTGTAGAAGAAGTTGAATCATCTAAATGATATAATGTAAAACATGAATAATTACAAATTATTATCAATGGTTTGCATCAATCCTCAACTCATAGTGGATGTAATTCACTTACAAGTACATTTGAAGACATTTGAAATGAAGTGGGAAATGTCACAACTTAACTTAATTCAATGTTATATGAAAGAGAGGTCCTAAAACAATATTATTATAATAAATTGTGATATTAGGATATTAAAAAATAATGACAACAAAATATGATGTATGTGATTTATTTATTAATCTTGGAACCAACTAACCACCACTAGTGAGTTGAAAAAATATTAGTATTGATTACTGTGTTAATGTGGAGATAAAAGACTTCTGAGATTGGTGGTGGATGGTGTTTGATGAGCCTCCATACAATAATAATGAGGTTCCATTATACTTTTTGATAAAACTTTATAGTGAGTTTTGTGATACATGAAATCCCAAATTATTTCAACATGAAGGCCTCCCAAAATAGGAGAGGTGCATCCTCATTTGATAGACCTAGTGTTAGGCAAGACCAAAATCACCCTAACCAATTTCAAAGAAATAAAAGCATAATAACATGCTTATATCCCTAAAATTTTATATTGAACCACACTGATGGACACCCTTAAGGTAGTTACTATCCTCACATAGGTTATGATTGACCATGAGATGCATATATTAAGGACTTATACATAGGATACAGGTGGTGGGACATTTATCAGTGGTATTGGTGTTAGTGTGCCTCTTACTAGTAGTGGCATTGGTGCTAGTGGTACTGATGCTAGTGTCCCTCCTATAGTTCTTATACATAATTGAACATGATGTGGGAGGAAGTGTACTAGACCTCCTATTCAAGTATGACATACATGGGCTACATATGTGGAGAGTAGACCTATATTTGTACAACATACTTTACTTAATAGTTTATGCCACTTATAATTGGTTCAGTATCTCAAGGAGCCAATACAATTTCTTCAATACCTTAGGACATTAGCATGCCTAAGTGTATGTCATAGTTTGTTGACTCATGACATGAAATGACCAATATGATAGATCATAAATCATATGTATATGATTTTATATCTCAAGACACTAACATGCTAGACTTTATGATATCTATAATTACTTCACCCCCCTCAAGACATGTCAGCCTATTGTGCATGACTTATCTGCTTCACCATTTATATTTGATACACAAGTTAAATTTTTATTATAGTTTGTTTATGTATGTAAAATATTAAAGTTTGTTTTATAGTATGTGTTTACTTAATTTACTAAAATTTGATTGAATTTTTCATTTGTTGCTTGTGTATATGATTAATGATATTTTGGGTAGCTCAATAGACCTAGATTTTGTTGTAGAGGCTACAATTGGCACTAGTGTACCCTACTCTCAAGTTTGGGAACTTAAAAATTACATAAATTTGGTATTTAATGTTAAATTACATAAATAATTATATCCTAGATAGATTTGAAACACTCTCATGTAAGTGTACCATATTTGTGTTTCATTTTGAAGGAGCAGTTCATTTTCAACTTACATTGCTATCTCAAATTATTTTCTTAAGCCAAAAAAAATATGAGATAGGTCATGTGATGACTCTATAATGATAAGAACATAACAACTCTATGATGCCAATAATAGTGATAATCAAAATATTAAACTAATTACCAATTTTCAATTTATCATAATAGACCAATGTATCCATCTAGTGGACTCAACCATTGTTTTATCTCATTGAATTTAATCCATCAATGATATTTTATGTATTCATGTATTTATTATCCCTTGAACACAAAAGTATCTTTTAAGATATATTTGGTCATAGATTTTTTTATCATGTTCATTGGATTCACACATTATTCATATACATGTATAAATACTTTGTTATATAATAACTCAAATTCTAAAAAACACTACTTATCTATCACAACCTAAAATTAACTCTAAAATACCTACATAACACACTAATTTTCTCTACTACTCATTTTTATTTATTTTTCTTAAATTAGGTTTAGTTTTATTTGTTTCATAATTTACCTATTTCATTTATTGGTTTTATATATGATGAGAGATGCTATGGGTACTCCTCATGGATGAGAACAATGTTTGACTAATGTTGTGGTTCCATCCCAAGATCCACTATCTTCGCATCAGATCATGATTCAGAGATAAAGATTGGTGAAAACACATGTATTAAAATAGTTTTTTAGATTCATACTTTTACACACATCCATATCTAAAAGTACATGTATGCTCCAAAAGAATCTCCATCATGGTTATATTCACATTTTTATAACCAAGATAGGCATTTAGGTGGCATATGATAGCCATTTAGGTAGCATATGATGAGTCTAGAATCAACTTTTTTTCAAAATTTTATTCATGGAAACTCTATCATTTGTAATATGTCATTTTAATGAATTACAATTTATATTTAATATGTTGTGCAGACACCACATATTTATAATATTGTAAGATAATCAATTCTTCACAGGCTAAGAGGCAAGTTCCTTAATGAGCCATGTAGCACTCCTAGTTCTATATCTATGTCGAGGAAGCATAATTTAATTGGCGGAAATGAGGAGAAGGAGAGATAGTTATGTTAAGGGTCTTTATCTACTTTTTATGTTTATATGTTCCACATTATATGCTTATATGGCACATTTTGTATGTGTATATGTTATGATCTACATTGTTTCTCGATATATGTCCTATTTTTCATGTTATTATGACATAAAACTTTGCATATACACATATACACTATTTGAAATTCTCATTTTAATCATCTTGTAAATATTAAAACCATTTATACACATGATAATTTTACTATGATGAGTTTGTTGTTACCCTAATTATGTTATTAATATCTTATTGCTCTATGGATGAGTTCAGTCCTTATGTTATTTCCTATTAGTTTAAATATAGATGATGTTAATTGAATGTAGTTATGCACCATTTTCTAGTTAACTTTATTATGATTAAAATATAAGTTTGATTTTTTATAAGCATGATGTTATTATGGATATTCTAGTATTTTACTATAGGTTGTTCAATTATCTAATAGATTATAAGTTGGTTATTGTTGTCACATGAATCATGCACCCATGATCATGAATCCATCTTCTCAATTTTAAATGCTTTTAAGTGTGGAAACTTGTTTTTAGGCCTCATAACATTGTCCTCTACCTATTAAGCATCTTGAAATCCTTGTAATGAAGCTATGCTTGAACACCTTCACTATTTTCATTTATAGATCTATATATAGGTCTTATGGAGTGTTAAGGTCATGAAACCCTTTGTATTGACATTATTCATTATGAAAATCCACTAAAATCTTGTAGGTTATGTTATGAAGTTATGTTAAGAACCCATGAAACCTATCTTCAGACCTATTTCTTGCTTGAAACCCTCACTCTTGACTTTAGGTTGTGTTATGAAGTTATGTTAAGAACCCATGAAACCTATCTTCAAACCTATTTCTTGCTTGAAACCCTCACTCTTGCTTGAAACCCTCACTCTTAAAACTCTTATAAAAAAATGCTTGAAATATTACAATGTGAAGAAGACTATAAATAGTGAGGTGTTATGGGTTTTAGGGTTTTAGATAGATTTTAGACTAAATTTGTAAGTTTGGAAAGATCCACATGATTTTGATCTTCATGGCAGGTCTTGGGATGATCATGAGATGCTTCGAGGGTTTCTAAAAGCCCTTAAATACTTTAATCTTATCATGCACAAGGAGAAAAGAAAAATGAGATCTTTACTACTTGTTTTGGATTGTAGACTTGTTTTTATACCTCACTCAGCCTGTAACTCATATTTTATGGTCTTAAAGACCTTTCAATCTCTACTACCATGATTTTTATCCCTTGATGAGAATTTTTAGACCTTAAAAACACTTGTAACTCTCTATTTTTTATTTTTTAGGTTGTATTTAGACCGTGACTCAATGACCTTGAGAGCCTGAAGATGCTTAAAAGTCTTTAGGATGTTTATTAAGGCTTTGGAAAGATTAGAAACATAAACTAAAACCTAAAATATTTTCCCTACTATAAAAATTGTTTTATCAATCTTATTTTATCTTGAAACTTTATTTTAATCTTTTGAAGACCTTTCCTTAGGAGTCTAAAACTTTGTTTATGGTCTCTTAGTAATCTACAACTTTGTGTGTGGTCTACAAAGTGAGAAAAATGAGTGAAATTTGGTTATACATTATAGGATAACTATGAGGTATATAGATGATCCATCAATTCATACACTTGTATGGGCAAATTCTTTGAGAACATCTTGGAGGATTCTCTCTCACTCAACACAAGTGACACAAAATAATGGGTTTTCTCTTGCAACCAAATGTCTTTTAAAGGACATAAAGTTGGTCATTAGGGGACATATCTTGGGCATAGTTAACCCAATAAATGAAACATATAATTGGACACATATGGATGTGTGTTTTAAGGCTAGAATAATTGTTATCTAGTCTCTGTCAAGCCCTAGAAATGAAATTTGTAGTTGATCGAACACATCCCATAACAAAATATTATCATCTCAAAGTGAAAAAACTAAGAAAACTTTGGTTGTGTGTTATAGGATAACTATGAGGTCTAGAGATAAACATTCTATTCCTACACTTGCATGGACAAGTCCTCTAATCAAACCCTAGAGGATCATCCCTTACTAAACATGACCAAGACATGAGAATAAGTTTTATCTCAAAGCCAAATATATTTGAAAGGACCAAAATATTGTTGGTGGGGGAATATATTGGGACCTTTTCTCCCAATTAATGAATTTTATATGTGGACACATCTAAATTATCATTTTAAGGATATAACAACCATTATATAGTCTTTCTTGGGTGTTAGGACCAAAATTTGCACTCTACCAAATTCATTCCTTAAGAGAATCTTATCGTCCCAAAGTAAAAAACTAAGTGAAATTTAGTTGTGTTTTGCAAGAGAGTCATGAGGGATAAAGATGAACTATCTACTAGTAAAATTGCATGGATGAGTTGTCTAATCAAACTTCAGAGGATTCTCTTTCACTCTTTAACATGAGTGAGACATAGTAATGAGTTTTCTCTCACAACCAAATGTCTCTTAAAACACCAAAAGCTTATCAGTGGTGACATATCTTATGGCTTGTTAGCCCAATCTATGAATAGTATTCAAAAAAAACATTTGGATGGGCATTTTAAGATTATAATGGCCATTATCTGGTCTCTATTGGGCCTAGGGACTAAAATTTGTAGTTGATCAGATGCATCCCTTAAGAGAATCTTATCGTCCCAAAGTGAGAAAACTAAGTGAAATCAGGTCATGCATTATAAGATAACTATGAGGGATAAATATGAATTATCTACTCTTAAAATTGCATGGATAAGTCATATAATAAACCTTTAGGGGATTCTATTTCACTTGAAATGAGTGAGACATGGTAATGAGTTTTTAATCACATCTAAATGTCTCTTAAAAATCCAAAATCTTGTCATTGGTGGGCATATCTTGGGCCTCATTAACCCAATTGATGAATGGTTTATGCAGACACATATAGATGTAAATTTTAAGGCTAGAATGTCTATTATCACTTCTTCATCAGGCTATGGGACCAAAATTCCTAGTTGACCATATGCATCCCTTAAGATAATCTTATCATTCCAAGATGAGAAAACTGAGTGAACTTTGGTCGTGTATTATTGAAAAGTCATGAGGGATAGAGATGAGTAATTTGATGATATAATTACATGGATGAGTCCTCTAATAAATCCATGGAGGATTATCTCTCACTCAACATGAGTGAGACATGATAATGATTTTTCTCTCATAGCCAAATGTCTCTTAAAGAAAGCTTGGTAGTGGGGGCATATTGACTGGCTCATTATCCCAATCGATGAACCATATTTTTGGACACATATATATGGGTATTTTAAGGATAGAATAACTATAATCCAATTTTTTTCAGGCCTTGGGACCAAAATTTTCACTTTAATAGATGCATCCCTTACGATAATCTTATCATCGCAAAGTGAGAAAACTATGCAAACTTTAGTCTTGGATTGCAAGAGAACTATGAGGGATATAGACTAGATATTAGATCTTAAACTTGCATAGATGAGTCATCTAAATGACCCTTGGAGGATTCTCTCTCTCACTCAACATGAGTGAGATAAGGTAATGAGATTTATATCACAGCCAAATGTCTCTTAAAGGAAAAAAATATTATCAATGTGGGGCATATCTTGGGCCACATCATCACTATTGAAGAACCATATACATGGACAAATATAGATGGGTGTTTTAAGGATATAAAAATAATTATCTGATCTTTTTCAATCCCTAAGACTAAAATTTTTAGTTGACCAGATGCATACCTTAAGATAATCTTATCATCCCAAAGTGAAAAAACTAAGTGAACTTTAGTCACACATTATAGAATAATTATGAAGGCTAGAGATGAACCATCAGATCCTACACTTGCACATATGAGTCTTCTAAATAACCCATGGAGGATTCTCTCTTAGTTGACATGTACAAGACACACAAATGAGTTTTTTATCATAGATGAATGTCTCTTAAGAGATGAAAAACTTGTCAATGGGGGGAATATCTTGGGCCTTGTTATCCCAATCAATGAATATTTGACGTGGACACATCTAAATTAGAATTTTAAGGCTAAAACAACCATTATCGGGTATCCATCAATCCCCAAGGCTGAAAGTTACACTTGACTAGATGCATCTCTTAAGATAATATTATCACCCCATAGTGGGAAAATTGAGCAAACTTTAGTCACACATTTCAGGAGAATCATGAGAGCTAGAGACAAATCATTAGCTCTTACACTTGTACAAGTGAGTCCTTTAAATAATCCCTAGATAATTATGTCTCACTCAACATAGGTGAGACATGGAAATGAGTTTTATCTCACAACTAAATGTATCTTAAAAGATGAAAATTTAGTTAGTGGGGGCATATATTGGGCCTCGTTATCCCAATAAATGAACCATCTACATAGACACATCAGATGGTCATCTTAAGGTTATAACAACCATTATCTAATCTCAGTCAAGCCTTGAGACTAAAAGTTGTAGTTGACTGGACACATCCCTTAAGAGAATCTTATCATCCTTAAGTGAAAAAATTGAGTGAACTTTGGTCACGTGTTTCAAGAGAACTATGAGGGATAGAGATAAATTGTCTTCTCTTATACTTGCATGGATGAGTCCTCTAAATAACTCTTAGAGGATTCTCTCTCACTCCACATGAGTGAGACAAAACAATGAATTTTGTATCAAATCTAAATGTATCTTAGAGGACCAAAATCTTATTAGTGGGGAACATTTATTAGGCTTTGTTAGCTAAATTTATGAACTATCTATATGAACACATCCAGATAATAATTTTAAGGCTATAACGGTCAATATCCAGTCTTTTTAGGCCCTAAAATTGAAAGTTATAGTTGATTGAATGCATCCCTTAAGATAATATTATCATCCCAAAGTGATAAAATTGAGAAAAATTCAGTCCTACTTTATAGTATAACCATGAGGGATAGATATGAACCATCAACTCCTACACTTGTATGGGTTTGTCCTTTAAACAACTCATGGAGGATTTTATCTCACTTGACATGGGTAAGACATGGCAATGAGCTTTATCTCATAGACAAATATCTCTTAAAGGATGAAACATTGGTTAATGGGGGTCATATCTTAGATATCATTATCCTAACCAATGAACCATATATGTAAACACATCCGGATGAGCATTTTAAGGCTAGAATGACCATTATCTAGTTTCAATCGAGCCTAGAGACTAAAATTTATAGTTGACCAAACACATCGCTTAAGAGAATATTATCATCCCAAAGTGAGAAAACTAAGTGAACTTTGATCATACATTAAAAGATAACCATGAGGGTTAGAGATGAATCATCTACTCCTACACTTGCATATATGAGTCCTCTAAGAAACCCCTTAGAGGATTCTCTTTCAATCGACATGAGTGAGACATGACAACAAGTTTTATCTCACAATAAAATTTCACTTAAAGGAATAAAAAAATTTTAGTGGGGGCATATATTATAGCTCATTATCCTAATTGATGAACTATTTTTGTGGACATGTCTGGATGGGTGTTTTAAGGCTAGAAAGGTCATTATACAATCTATGTTAGGCCTTGGGACCAAAATTTGCACTTGATCAGATACATAATAGAGATGAAACCTTTAAAATGGAAACATGAAGGTATTTTATATATTTATAACTTCTTCTCCTTGCTTCCTTATAGAATCCATCTTCTAACATAGGAAAATATATCTCACAGGACCATGAACCGATTTCATAATGGTTTCTCAAGATATTTGATACTCCTTTCATATAAAAGTACCATGTTAAGAACATTTATAAGTTATTCAAACATTTACATGATAATATTTAACATATTTAATGATCTCAAATAATTTCTTGAAGTTATAGGTAAGTTTTGGAGAGTTTTGATGCAAGTAGTCTACTTGCTTACTCTAATTATGGATAAATATCCTTTGGTAGACCTTTATTTATGAGATTTCTTGGTTATTCCTCACATATTTAGACCTATACCCACAAAATTTTCAACTTACCTCATATTTTATATACTTCTTAACTCCTTTACAAAGTGGTTCAAAGTTTTATCAAGTTGTTACACAAGTTCTAAACTTAGACGAGTCTTATTTTGTATACACGAATCTATCCAATAACCTTAAACATGCTTTGTTTAGGATTCCATATACATTGGAGTATTTTAGATAGATATTAGGGTGATTTTACATTAGATTAGGGTAAATAACTTATTACTAGACTCTTGTGATCCTTTACAAATAGATCAACACTTTCATGACATACCAAAGCCCTTTTATAATAATAGTTTCCAATCATGATCTAGCCACATTAAGAGAAAAAGTAGGGTTATAGACATGGATTTTACATGTTTAAGAGATTTGTATACTTTTTTCAAGTATAAAACAAGAGTAATGGCCAATTTTTAGGCATGTGGACATGTTCTCAAGTGTATCTAAGCAAGTATGTAGGGTTATGAGTAATAATAGAGCATGTTTGTGATAGTTATAGGTCTGTAGAGTAAAAGAACATAATTTAATTCCTTAAGCAAGGTTTCAAGAATGATGAATGAATAAATATGACTATCACAAGGAATTTCACATGTTTCCATCATTATTGGACATCAATTAGGATCCAAACATGTTTCTAAGGCTTTAGAAGAGTAGGAAACATGTTTGTAAGTATAGGAAATGTAGTCAATGTGATGCTATAGGTATAGGAAAAAGTTTCATGATCCTCTCAAGTTCCATGTTTCTAAATGAGTAATGACTAGATCACAAAGAGGAAATAAGGTTTCATGACTGTTTTAAGACAATTCATGGATTTCATCATCCTTCATAATGAGAAAACTAACCATGCAATATTTTTGAAATTTTGTAGAAAGGTGAGTTAGGAGTAAAGTGAAGTATTGAAAGTGATTTCAATGTTTTATATGACTGTCACAAGGAATTTCACATGTTTTCATCATTATTGGACATCAACCAAGATCCAAACATGTTTCTAAGGATTTAGAAGAGTAGGAAACATGTTTGTAAGTATAGGAAATGCAGTCAATGTGATGCTATAGGTCTAGAAAAAAGTTCCATGATCCTCCCAAGTTACATGTTTCTAGATGAGTAATGACTAGATAATAGAGAGGAAACAAGGTTTCATGACTATTTAGACAATTCATGGCTTTCATCATCCTTCATAATGAGTAAATTAACCACATATTTTTTTTGAAATTTTACAGAAAGGTGAGTTAGGAGTAAAGTGAAGTATTGAAGGTGATTTTAATGTTTGAAGGCACCTGTAAGTGAATAATCTCAAGTCTGTAGTCCTATAACAAGGGCTAAAACATAGTTTTATGACTTGTAAAAACTAAGTATAAAAAAAGGTACAAAGTTATTTATTGAATGAGAAAACACTAGTAAAAGATCAAAAACCTTTAAAAAGAATAAATATTATATGTTTTGTATGAAATATTCACTAAGTAAGGTGACAAAGTGTGAGCACAAGGCCTAGAAGCCTATCTAGTATGTTTGTTGAATTAGATGAGTAATGACTAGATCACAAAGAGGAATGTATTGTTTTTTTCTTCTCTTTGTTTCAAAAAGACAATCTTCTCTACTCATGGCACCAACCATGTGAAGGTAGAAGCTCATCTGGTGCCACTAACCTACATGAAAATTGTTAGTAAAAAAATTAAATAGAAATAAATACTTAATGATAAAATAATTCAAAATTAAAATATAGTAAATCAAATAAGTTAACTATATTAATTTGAAATGCAAGATGAATTGTTCATACTAACATTATCAAGTCAATCTAATGTAACTTTAGGATAAACTATATTTTTAAATGTTTCAAGAATTGCTTCATTCTTAGATTTACAAACATTCCACAAAATTTTGTTGTTAGGATTTCCATGATATTTGATCAATTGAATATTTGTAACGATAACCAAATTTGAATAATGAAGCACTACCCTATGTGTTTCAAAGTCCTCAAATAAAATTTGTTTTATATTTTTATGATAGTACCTATGAATCTAAGTTCCTCTAACCACTATGGATCTAATGGGATATACTAGGCCTTCTCCATCCATTATATTTGTGGTTAATTTTTTTTGCCTCTATGCAACAACACAAGTAGTAGTTTATTCTCTTATCATTGTCCTTAGGTGAAATGACTATAAAAAAATGTCTTACATTTAAAGTATAGGCAATTTAAATCACATATAAGAAAAAATAAAGATATCACTAATAGAACTAAGGATACATTTAAATTAGAAATAAATTATACCTTGTTGCACAAGATCTAAGTTGTGGTCAAAGTCAATTGATGATGCCATTTCATGATCCATAAGTTGTTGGAGTGAATGGATACTCTCTACAAGTGTTATGGGTCTATAATAACATTCATCAACATATTATTTTGACTCACATTAATTTCAATTAAATTCCATACAGACAAAACAAAATCATGTATATACCTAGTATAAATAGTCCATGAACTAGAATTTGAGCTTTGAATGAAGTGAAAAACACTCAATCTATTTAATGTACTACAATTTTCATACATTTCCTTGTATTTTTACTCCATTAACCAAAATAATATTTTAACATGAAAATAGTTGAACCCCATTCTTCTTATGGATTATGCTTAACTAGTAAAACGTTCAAGAATTCTTAAATTGTCCTACATAATTTTATAACCAAATTTAGTGTGTATCAAACATGATTTCTCTTGAATTCATAGTCTAATAAAATATGTCAAAACAACTTTGGATAAACTCTAGAGAATATGATCTGTCATCGCTTATATACAAGTGGTACTCCCTCAAAATATTTATGATGTCATCTATTCTATTAGGTGCATGTTTGAATGTAATATGCACAAAAATTACAACTTGAATTGAATTAGAGTATTGGGATTGAACCTCATTCTATGGTTGTAGTGTGTATTTATTAGAAAATTCCACAACTAAAATAATGGTGCCAAATGAGAAGTTGTCCTTGTATAGTTTGAATTGATTATCTAACCATTTTGATTTGTGCGTGTCTTTCATATTGGTAAATAATATTATTATTGAATTCAAACATAAAATTAGATACAAAAAAATTGGTTGTAACCAGCTCACATCTTGATGACTCTTTTCCATCTTTTAACACATACTTTATAGATTTATACTTATTGGTGAAATATTTGGTATATGATAGAAAATCATAATTTCACTATAGTTTACAAGACCAGAGTCTCTCCTATATTATGAGGGGAGGTTCCCTTTATTGAAATCAATATATTAATCCAATAAGGGAGGTTAGTATAGTGTTAGTTAAAGCAATAAAACTCAAATAAACACACTAACACTTACACTCATAGCCTAGATACTAAGGGGAACTTAGTAATAAAACTAGATGAAATAACAACTAAAACATAAAAAACACAAATCCTTTACCTTATTTAGGAGATACAAATGATTTTTTGAGTGGATTTCTCAGCTTTTTCATCAAGAAGTCTTTGAAAAATGACATTTGTTGGCTCCTTATCTCTTTGGCACCATGGCTTTGATGTGGCTTGTGATTATTTGGATTAAGATTTGGCATTATAACATTATTCATATGAGTCTCATAGAATAAATCCTACATAAAAAATATACAATATTCAAGCTTAGAAATGAATAGATATGGACTTGCATTTATAGCCTTAGGAATTAACTCTCACCCAAGGTGAGTTAGGATTGATTTAAGGCTAGGAATGGGTTCAGACTAAACCTAAGTGAGTTAAATCTAACCCTAGTAGAGTTTATAGTTATCAAGTATTTATGATTTACAATTATTAGGCATGGCTCTCCAAATTAGATATTTTTAATGATCTTGAAAAATCATAAAGGCGATGATGAAAGGCTAGGCCATTTTGAAATTTTAAATTTCCTTTTTTAAATATTCATTAATTTTAGAAGGATAATTCAACTAGGTAGTTAATCTGGTTTAGCTTGTTAATTGATTTTGATTATAATTTTAACTCTTTCAAGATTTATTTGAGTGTGCAAGTGCCCTACTTAATAGGTCCATAAGCCAGATTGATAGTTGTTATGCCACAAGGTGATTAGGGATGACTCCATGAGAGGTTATTATTACATACGATTGGATACCCCAATTAAGGATGCCTTAATATGATTATGAGTTTTGATGAATGATGTGCACGTAAGTTTGGGATGTTTAGTGATTCTTAGAATTAATTTGTAATGGTTGGTAGGAATCAATCTGAAGTCCAATTGGAAGCTAGTTGTGGCCAATATTAGGTGTCTATAATTTGCCCCTGTTTGGAAAGATGTTATAAGTTATATGCATAGTAACATATTCTCAAAGAATGAAAAGGTCATGTATGCCTACTAATTCAATGAAAATAGATGAAATATAGATACCCCCTTAAGGGAGTGGTTATAAAAAGGGTCAGGGATTGGTCCCTCAAAAGGAGGAAATGATGGGACTAAAAAGATGAAATGGGGTTGAAGAGACTGATTTGCCCATAGGCAGTTATAATCAGTGGCATGTGTAGGATAATAGAGCAATGAAATTAACCTATAAGTGAGATTAATCCAATTAAGATAATGCTTGCATGCATTGATTTAAAAAGTATTTATTTTACCAAAGGTGGTTTATAATCAATGAAATAGGTACATGCCCCAATTAAGGTGGATGAGTCAAAATAATGATTTGCCCATAGGTGGTTATAATCATTAAGATGACTTGGATTGAATAATGATATTAAAATTTTCCCTAATAGGGCATATTGGAAAGCATAACTCAAGGATATAATCTATTGCATATATTAAATATGAGTGGGCACAAATGTTGATACAATGGTTTAATGACTAAAGAAGCCACAAACAACTAGACATACACAGATGTGCAAAGTGATGAATAAAAGAATAAGAATTGATAAATGTTAATGATTTAGTTGTACCTACTAATGCAAATATGCTCATACTTATTGTCATTGATATAACTAGAATGGTCAATGGGTTGATTCAATCAAGGAGGGTGGGAAGATTTACCAGGGTTACTAAGGAGAAGTTTCTATGGATTTATTATTTGTAAGATTTCACAAGATGATTTTTATTGTAGATCATGATGGTATGCATCATGGTATAAAATATAATGATAACTTAGCCATAATATGTATAAGGACTGACTCTTGTTCTAATAAATAATTGAAAATAAAGAAATAATGATAAAAACCATGATGATAATATTGATGTATGAATATGGATATACTCAAGAATAATGTCCAAGGAATCACCAAATGAAATATAAATTGAGTCAAGGCACAACAAAAAAAATAAAAAAATAGGCAAACAAATGAACAAACAACTAAACAAACAAACACACAGAAAACTTGAAAGTAAAAGCAATAGAAAACATCATGTCATTTACCAAGTCAAGTTCTATGTATGAAGGATCAATGGAAGGATAAATAGGTGGTGCCCCTAAGCAAGGATATATGCCAAGGGAAGGTTACACCCATAATGGTAGTGGAATGGACTAGAACCAATAATGGATTTGCCCTAGTAGGGTGGATTGAGGATGACTGACTAAATTTAAATAGGATAAATATTTTTAGATTTTGAAATTTTTGAATGTTTCTAGAATTTTGGGGTATATTAACTCATTAGATATTGATAATATACTTGTCACAAAATTAAAAGATAATATGGAAAAGGGAGATTGAGCTGACCTTAATGTGAATCGAGTACAACCTACATATTCCTGTTAGGACCTCAAGTTATAACAGTTCCACCAACACAAAAGGAAATGAGAACTAATGAGGTCACAAAAAGTAATATAATAGAGGAAAATGGCCAAGAAAATGAGAATAGTAATGGTAAAGTGATGTGGTAATTCATGGTAAAGGTGTTGTTCCTAATTTTCCCATAAGCAGTTATAATTAGGAAACAATGACATAGGTTTGTGTTACTAATTTGCCTATAGGTAGTTATAATTATTAACATAATATGGAATACTAATTTGTGCAAAGGAATTTATAATCAATGGCATGATTCAAATGTAAATTAAAGATAACTTTCTAGATCAACTATCACACTAATTTCATATACTATCATTTAAACACATAATTTTAAAATTGCTAAAACTAGATCAGAATCCCCTTGTGGAAGGTGTGGGAAGAATCAAAGGAACCAAGATAAAAAAGGATAGGTAGGGTAGGTCAAAACAATCTTTGTTCGATAGGAAAGGTATGGTAGATGGCATGGGGTACGTCATAAAGAAGATGATAGGATAGAAATTGTATATAGTGGTAATAGGGTTACCCCCAAGTGATAAGGTAAGGAAAATGGTAGGATATAAAATAATGGAAAAAAGAATGACAAATATAAATGATAAGGGTAATGGGAAACATAAATGACAAGGTAAATTATTTTATCTATGTAAACATTTATATTATTCATATTGATATGTATATGCATGTCCTAATCAACATGTGATATAACTAGAATAATTAATCACATAAATTTCTAACCCAAACCTTGTCTGAATAGCTTGTTTATTAAGAACCTAATGTAGATTTATATGCCAAGAATGGTTTTATGATCTTCATTGGTTGTTGATTCTATTTATTTCAAATGTTGAGACCATATATATTTTTAGTATCTATAAAGGAAAGTGTGGCCAGAGATAGGTTTGATTTGGTGATGTAAAGGTGTATGATAATGGAATGTATAATCGTTGGGAAATAAATGAAAATTAGAGTTTTCAGGTACACATAATGTTGTTGAATCTATATTTGACATAACATTGGATGTGGTGGGTTGAAGAATTTTGAATATTCTCTTGATAGGACCAATAGATTTTTTTGTTGTTTGGGCTTGGGAGTAGCTTCCATCTGATTATGTTGTAGATTGGAAGATATGTTGATGTTTTCTTTGATAATGTTTTCATCAAGTAGTGAAGAAGTTTTATGCTCAGCTATTAGTGCATTGATGAGGTTTTTACCAATGAATTTGTCTTGATTGTCCTATAGTGCCTTTGAGAAGGTTTTACTAAGGAATGTTGACTTTTGACTTCGATTGTATTCTAGTGCCTTAAACAAGGTTTCACTAAAATATGCTGAATTTGGACTTTGATTGTCCCCTAGAACCTTCAAAAAGATTTCATTAGGAGATTGTTTTTATTATAAATGAATGTGGTCTTGGCTTCCCCAATGTTTAATAATTGATATGTCACCATGAATGTAGTTTAATAAGGTGTGATTCTGTCAGTCCCAATTGACACTTATGGGAGGTGAAATGTCAATATAATGGCTATGTGGGTTGGTGTTAATGGTATATGGAATGGGAAAAGACATCAAAATACTTGTATAAGATACTAGGAGAATTTATCTCAAAGCTAAAGTAATCATCCTCAAAAACTATAGAAGGATCACAGATATATTCAAATTGATCTTCAAGGCATGTGTAACCAATTTTGTAATAGTCATGAATGTATTCTAATTCCAAAGTTGAGTCTGACTCAAGGGACTCTAAATATGATGTTGAGACTAATTATGATTCTTCTTCTGATGTTAAATATAATTCTATTTCAAGAATATAACCTAACTTCAATGTTGATTCTTCATCTGGTATGAATGATGCTATGATGATGTTTTATTGAATGTTTAGTTTTGGACAAGTAATGGCCTATCATGGCATAATGGGATCTATAGAGTTTGCTTTGTCAAAGTGAGACTCCTTAATGAGGGAATTTTTTTAAAGAGATAACTCCATAGAGATTATTTTTTCAAAGGGTTTCTCTTTAAAAATAAGACAATGGTCGAGATAATGATTTCTCCAAAGGTGGTTATAATCATTAAGAAATGACTCATCAAAGATTGGCTTGTCAGAGTGAGACTCTTTGATAAAAATGATAGTATTAAAAGGTGATTCATCATAGGTTGAATTGTCACAAATAGGTGTCTCAACAAAAATATCATAGATTGGTTTCTTCTCTTGTCCTTGGTTCACAATTAGTTGTAAAATACTAGTTTTAAATACATCTTGGTCTTTGAATGATTGGCTTGATTGGAGAGGTATTTATTGTCTCTATTGTGGCTAAAAAATCAAAATTAGTTTTATAAAGTGGGTAAAGGTTGGTAATGGATGAATAATGATTAGTGGTTGGTTAATGATAGGCTTATCTATGATGGGCTTAACAAAGGTTGGTTGCCAGTCAAGGATAGTAACTATGAGCCATCTAGTTATAATTAAACAACCTTGAGATAATGAGATACCATACTTGGAAGGGATTAGAATGGTAATATTAGGGCATTGTGAATCTTGGTTTCTCACAAAATCCAAAGGATGAGGGCTTATAATAAAAATGATAGGGCATTACAAAGCTTTTTTAATTGCACAAGCCAAAGGATGAGGTCCTAAAATGATAATCATTGGATGCTATGGACCTCAGTGATTCATACAATATGAATGAGAGTTAATGGTATAGGTGGAAGATCAAACACCATGAGTAGTGAGAGGGAGAAGATCGTACATTAACTAACCTAAAGAAGATGTCATTGAATACTGCTCTTGTGGATCTTGGCTTTGTTCCCCAAATTGAAGATTATAAGAAGGATAAGGATCCATCTCACAAACCACTTCTTCACCATAGGGGTCTTGAACAAAGTCAATTTGTGTGGCCATTCTATCATAAATTATATTATACATGTCTCCATTATAAGTGTAACGAGACATATCCACATCAATAATGAACATTCTGTAAAAGGCCTAGAGTTCTACAAACTCTAAAAAATGATGTCCAAAGGACAAATGGTCCAAACATAGTATAACTTGTTTTAAGGAATGGAACTATATCTACAAAATGGTTTATGCTAAAACTTGGTCTAAAATAGTCTAACATCATAATTTCTAACATCATATGTCTCACACAAAAGGTCACTTAGATGAACAAAAACCATCATGCCAAACTCTAAGTAAAAAGTGTTCCAAATAAGTCTAACCTAATAAAAATAAAAGTTGCTAGGTCTCTTGGAAAAACAAGGCACAAAAACTAGGCTAAAAAAAACCATGTGTTAAGACTTTAGGAAAAGGATAAAAAACTAGACTTTAAAAATAAAGTGAGAGATTTAATCTTACAAATATGAAACACTTTGGCATACATTAGGCATTTAAATTTAGACATGAACTTGATGAATTGGTATAAGGTATGAAATAAAATGAATATGGATGATAGGATGTTTCTCCCAAATAAAGGAACAAATAATAGTTTTCAAATTTAATAAAGAATCAACCTAAGTTACACAACCAAAAAGAGAAGGATTGATGTCTAGGACAAAATTACA
This sequence comes from Torreya grandis, assembly GCA_037957365.1. Lineage (NCBI taxonomy): Eukaryota > Viridiplantae > Streptophyta > Pinopsida > Cupressales > Taxaceae > Torreya > Torreya grandis. The sequence continues at coordinate 2,298,851 of JARHVA010000041.1, forward strand.
CAAGGCATAGGCAACAATCAATCAATGTTTAGATTTGAACTTGTCAAGGCTAATTTCAAACTCAATGTAGAAAATTAGGATTTTTGAACAAACAAGCTAGACAAAATTGAATAGCATTACAACACTAGGCATAGATCCCAAAAGGCACACGTGGATTTGGTTTCAAATTGGCATGTGGACACAAGGAAAATAAGTGTATGAAATGATTATAGCAATGTAAAAACATTATTATGATCTAAATATATAGCAAATGGTTATTTCAAGACTCAAAGGCAAAAAGGTTTGAATTGAATTGGGTAGTGTAACAACACTCTTTTCAATCAAATGACACACACAAACAAGTTTTTTCACATTACTAAGGCAAAGGTATGGTGTCAAATGGGTGGAATAATGCCTCCTCAAATAATAGAGTGATTTATAAACAAGATTCATTTTGACATAGCATGATAAACAAAATAGATAATTTAGATTCAATATCATGTAATAAAATGATAAAATGACACAATCACCTAAGTGTAACATCCTAAATTCTAAAACTGATAACGTTGCATAATATTTTCAAATTCAATCAATATAATAAATCTTGAAATGAATTTAAATGTTAATATAAAAATAAAAGCACATGAAAAGTAGGGTTTTAGGCCCCCTCTTCTCCCAAAAGTTTGTACTATGACATAAAACTTTGAGTTACTTGCCTTGTATCAATAGTATGTCCACGCCAAGTGGGATTGTTCTAAACTATCAATTTTCCCACATTTACAGATGGTCCCAAGTGTGGCTAACATAAGAGATAAAATCATGTCAATTGGATCTACATCAACCATATTTTTTTGAAAAGGTCTTGTCCTTTTCACAACCACTATATTCATCACTTGCTCAGTGTAGTGGGATGTCTGAGTTTCCCCTACATTCTGAGATGGAGTACCACTAATAGAGCTTATTTTAACTACTCAAAATAATCATAGTAGTGGGTCATCCTTGATTTATATACCCCACCATGGAGTGGGGTTGAAATGAAGCCAGGAGATGAATTCCTAGGTCATTGTTTCCCTAAAGAACTCATGAGGAGGTGATGAACTCCTGCTCACAAGCCAAAATGCATGAAAAATATAAGACAAGTGAAAAGACTTTAGGGTTTCCTTTGGATCACCCAAACCATATAGATTTGGGGAGGGAATTAATGACATTATTTTCACACTTTTGGACTAAAATAATCGAGAAAAATATTGACCACTTTTGGTTACCTGAGTTCCCTAAAGGGAATGGGGGAGAGCATACATGCATCAACCATTTTGGTAAAATAAACAACTTAAACAAACAAGTGATAAAAATAAAACTCTTAAGAGTTTTTATCTATGTGATAGTTCATTTTAATCACCAAAATAAAGTATATAGTGATTTTTTTTGCCTATTAGCATTAGTTTGTTGGAAAAACTTGCAAGAACTTTGCAAATAACCAAGCATGATCATTGGGTTTCTCTATTTTTATATCTTAGAGATTGACATTGATCCATGTAGGGATTGATTTTGGTCTATAAGGATCAACATCAGTTAATCCAAAGGGTTCAATATTGGTTGACATAAATTGATGTTGATTTCTTGTAAAATATATAAAAACAACAATATGGTTTTTCATATAAAGATGGTTAGCAAGATGAGCATAAAATCAATAAATAACACTAGATCCTACAAGAAAATGGTTATTAAAACAATATTCAAGGTCTTAGACACAAAATGAAAAGTAGACAATGTACGAAAAACTTGTTAATCACATTTCCTCCATGCTTTATTATACACACAAGGGTCAATGTCAGTTTGGGTAGGATTGACATCAATCAGAGGTAATCAATGTTGGTCTCTGTGAAAACTATGTATTGCTAAGAAAATAGAATACATGAAAAACAAAGTTAAAACTCAAATTTTTAATATTGTCAAGCATATATTACTAAAATTAAAAGCTACATATCAATCTCCTTGCTTAAATGGGATGCTCCATAGGGTCTCACTGAGTGTGTCATTTGTGATCATAATAATCTAAGAACGGAGGTTAGTATAGTGTTAGTTCAAGAAATAAAACTCAAATAAATACAATAACACTTATACTTCTAGCCTAGATACTAAGGGGAGCTTGGTAACAAAAACTATATGAAAGCACAACTAAAACATAAAAGACACAAATACTTTACCTTTCTTGATAGCTCCAAATTCTTTGTTGAGTGGCTTGCTTAGCTTGGGCATCAAGAAGTCTTTGGAAAATGAAGCTTGTTGGCTCCTTCTCTCCTTGACATCATACATTTGATGTGGCTTGTGATTGCTTGGATTAATATTTTGGAATTATAACACTATTGATATGAGTCTCATGGAACAAATATGGCATAATAACTATACAATATCCAAGCTTATAAATGAAGAGGTATGGACTTGTATTTATATTCTTAGGAATTAACTCTCACCTAAGGTGAGTTAGGGTTGAGTTAAGGCTTGGAATGGGTTCAAAATAAACCTAGGTGAGTCAAATCTAACCCTAGTAGAGTTAGTAGTTGTCAAGTAATTATTATTTGAAATTACTAGGCATGGATCTCCAAATTATATATTCTAGGATATTTTTAAAGATCTTGACAACTCATAAAGGCAATGATAAAAGGCTAGGCTATTTTGAATTTTTAAAATTTTCTTTTTTAGATATTCATTAATTTTAAATGGATAATTTAACTAGGCATTTAATTTGGTTTATCTTGTGAATTAATTTTGATTATCCTTTTATCTCCTTCAATATTTATTTAATTGTGCAAGTGCCCCACTTAATAGGTCTATAGGCCAAATTGATAGTTATTATGCCGCAAGGTGATTAGGGATGAATTTGTGAGAGGTTATTATTACATATGGTATGATAGCCCAATTAGGGATACCTTAACATGATTCTAAGCTTTGATGAATGATGAGAAAGTAAATTTGGGATATTCAATGATTCCTAAGGTTAATTTGTAATGGTTGGTAGGAATCAATCTAAAGTCTAGATGGAAGCTAATTTTGGCTAGTTTTAGGTGTCTACAAAAATAAATAACAACAAACATAATTACGTATAATATTTATAATTCAAATGAAAGGGGGTGTTGGTAGAAACTCAATATAATAGAAAACATAAGAAACAGATTCATGGGAGAGTGAATAAATGCAAATTTAACCAACTTACATAATATATTTAAATTAGAAAGAGAAATTTAATTTAATAGATCAAACACCATTCATTCTTGGAATAATGAGAAATACATTGACATAATAAAAATGTATGCTCATTAAGGAAATAACTAGACACAAAGTTCAAGTAACTCCTCAATATTGGATAAAGAGTGAACACAAATTTTCCTTCTTCTTCCTCTTCAAGTTTCACAAATCGTGGACATCAAAAAGCCCTTTTTTAATTTCCATTTCTTGTATTTATAACAAAGGGAATGGGATGAACCTTCACATTCCAAAGTGACCTTTCATATTCTATTTCTTATCCTATTATATCTTTTATAATTTTTCACTTTTTTATAACTAGCAAATATGAAGTTCCAAAAATAGATTCTGGACAAAAATAGGAAAGAGAGATGGAGAACAAATTTCATCAAGAAGCTTTTGTGAGTTAGTGGAACTGGTGGATAGGTTAACTGCTACTAAATCTTGTTTGACCTAATCCTTATCACATGTTTCCTTGAATTTGTGGAATATCTCGACTGTTTCAATAACTTTGTTTCTTTTTGGAATTAAAACATGTTAATAATGTGTGAACCATATTTGGGAAACAAATGTTAAGGAAAAGTGAGATTTAAAAAAATTTATAGTTGGGTGTTTAACTCTTCTAATGAAATGTGAATTTCACTGAGAGTTTTCATTGAATTTTTAATGAATTTTCCTTCATTCAAAATATCTTATTTAACTAAATTTTGGAATTAAACTTTCAGTTCATCTATAGTATGTGTTGTAACCCCATCTTATTTATATAAACATCAATGGATCTCATCTAAATTACTATAAATTAGTTTAATTTTGGTCTTTAGCCATATCTCTACTATCCTCTAGCTCTTTTATGGCCTTGTTTAGGATTTCCATTTTCTAATGTATATATTCTACCCATTTACAAGATGCGTGATCTTCTTCTTTCTCAAACACTCCTTATTTGACCATTAATTTATCCTCCATCATGATCATTTCTTCCACATCTTTGATCACTTATTCCTAAAACTTCAAGGTGGAGGTATGGGATCTGATTTGTACATAAATATCTTATAATTATTGATGATAAGATTGTATATCTTTATGACTTCATTAATGTACTTCATTCTAATTATGAGGAAATCATCTACCCATGCTTTAAGATTTTTTCCATATGTGTTGTATTTTATGATCATGGCAATAATGTCCTTAATTGTTCCTGGTAATTATGTTAGGACATCAACTGGTGGTACTACAAGAGTTGAGTAGATAGTTAACATAGTTTGATTGTTATTTGATCTATTCTCTGAGTTTTTATTGAGTCAAATCATCTTATTCAAACCTTTTAATGATCCTATATGTGGTTTCTTAGAGATTATGAATGCCACCTTATTTTTGCTTCTTTGAGTGATATCCTTTTTAGACTATAATCTCCTATTATCATTTCTATGATATCCTTCTCAACATTTGGTTCAATAATCTCCACAAACTATGCTCCTGAAGAATCTGATACCAACCTGGAGGTGGTCTTTGCTTTCTTTGGTGTAGGAGTCTTCAAGAGATCAATTACCACATCAAAATCTAGTAGTTCAATTTTAACTACCAATTTTATTTTTTGGAGCATAGTTTGTATCCATTTAAATGAAAGGTATTTGAAGGTAACTACTTGAGTAGCAGGTGGAGAAGGAGTAGGTTGACTCAGAGGAGGAGGAGGAGATTTTGGGGATCCAAATGGATAATGTGGGCTATCTGCCTAAACCCTTTTATGTTGTTCTATTTTGGTAGATGAGGATTTGTATTGTTGTGAGCTATGTGGGATGATCAAGTTAGGATCAACCAAGGTTTTAGTTGAAGATAATGATCTTAATACTTTCTTGGCTTGCTTCTTTTTCCCTGCCATTGTATTTTATTCACATTTCTTTCCCAATTACTTCTTGGGATTAGGATCTTCATCTCCACCATTACTCACACTAGAGGATCCTAAGGATTCAATAATCACCTTAGAATTACTTTTACTAGGAACTAATGGAGGACCTTACTTTGGAGGAGCTGAAGCTTTTCCTTTCTTAAAGCTACCTATAGTTATTCCAACAAATTTATTGTCTAACCATTCATTTGTGTGAGTTCATACACTTTGCATCCTCCATTCCAAGTTAGTTGGTTATCTGATTGACTAATTAATAGTTAGCAAAGGTGCACTCATGATTATGTTGGAATATTTCATATCAAGGAGATCTGACTTATCATCTACCATATCTTCAGGAACCCACTCAGGTGTGAATAATTTTATTTGATCTAGTGTCATTCAATTCCAATCTCTTTATATTACCTCAAATTCATTTTCACAATCAGCCCAATAATCTTTGAGATGATGTTTATGTTCATATTTAGACTCTATACCCATATTTTTCTTCACATAACCCTTGGTATCCATAGAGTCTCTATTGGTATAGGTTCGGGGAGTGAACCTGAAGGTGGCTAGTTCTATGTCATGAGAATTTATAGTATAAATACAAATGAAATGACCTAATGTGATGGGGAATGAAATGTTGAGAACATGTTTATCTCTAAATCATTTAAAAATGGCTGATAACTATCTGTAGAGCTCAATGGGGATGATCTTATCATTGCCCAATCTTGGGAGTCTTAAGGGATTCCCTTCATAACCTCTAGCTCTGATGTATGTAAATTTTTAGAACTGCATATAGTAACTGCCATATTGGTTAACCAATTTTTTTGCTTGAATAAATATCCTCATTCCCCAATCCTTTTAAATCATCTATGCTCCTCTCATTATAAATGCATCATTAACCCTGGTATGGTGTATGTTTCTTTATTATAGGGTGAGATGTGGAAAACACTCAAACACTTGTGTCAATTGAGTGATAGTTCCATGTTGAGACAATGTTGGGTATACCATCTAGGATGCCAAAAAGTATACCAGATATGATGTCATGAAAAACTATCTTGATGTTTACACATTTAAAAAATAATCATGTAGGGAATTTTTGATTAATTCACCCCAATCCAAAAAATAATTTTTATGACAAATGATTTGTATTAGGAGGAACATATAATAGTGGAAAGGTCTGGTGTCTTCATTACCTATTGTTTGATTTAGTAAGGTAATCATATTTGAAATTTCCTCTTTGAAATCTATTTTTTATAAGGTCTTGGGAAGCTTATATATCTTCTCTCTTTTGTGTTTCAACCAAGAATTATTGATAGTGGTCAAACACTTTGTAGGGTCTTTATTCTAGCGTGCCTCTCCTTCACTTACACTAATAGTGAAAAACTCCTCATAGAAGGGATTCTCAGTGTCATGCTTATTGCCATTCCATCCATATTAAGCATGATTTATCCAAAATTTGACCTAATTTACTTAGTTTGTGAATCATGATATCTGGCACAGGAGAATACTAAATCTGAACATTACACTAGAATGGGAAAGGCATCTTCCTATGGAAAGCCATTCTCTACTAAGTGTTGGATCAACATTGTTGGAATTTCAAATTTAGTCTTTTATGGAATTTAGTTAGGTCCACATTCCCAATCCAAGAATTGTAAATCTTGGGCATGTCATAATATAACACCAACAATGGTTCATATCTAATGTATTTGAATTTCATCTTGTCTATTTTAGATTCATTGATAATTACCTAGCAAGAAACTAAAAGGATATCCAGTAGGTTAGGAGGTAGAAAATATTGGATTAGTTAAAAGAAGTGCTGGGAAATGGTCATAAGGTAATTCCAAGATTTATAAAAAATGGATCTTTAGAACAAGATCAGGATGAAGGAGCCACTGGTGAGACAAATATTGTATAATTTTTAAAAAATTAGTAGAAATCTACTCTCATAGGGTAAGGGCAAATCAATAATAAGAAAAAAAAGAATCTATAAATAAATACATAATCCCCTTTCCTCTCCTCCTTAGGCTCCTTGATCTTATTCACATGCATCAAGTGAGGATTGATGGTTTGACTGAGGGTCCCTTATGAATGCATAGATGTGGGCACGATGAATGCCATGACCTACATCTCCACATGGCTAAGGGCCCAGAGGTCCAACCAATGGTACCTAAGGACACACAAATGTCAAAGTGGTAAATGCCACATCTCTATGTGGATGAAGACTTTGAGGTTTAGCCAACAATCCCTTGGTGACGTGCAAATGTAAATGTGGTAAACACCATGTCTCACATATTTTCAAGGTTGAGGGCCCAGTAGTGTAGTTGGGGCCTACGGGTTTCCATAGACATAGTTCTATATTAAGAAAATTCTTATTAAGAATTTTTGAGTTGTTTGATTTTTCATACTGACATGTTTAGTAATTAGAAATTGGCTTAGGCTGGGGACATGACTATAGAAGAACGCATAGAAGAATTCTCTAGAAATCTAGGTTTTAGCAGACTAGTGTCTTATCCATTGGGCTATGGAGTCAACTTGAATATTGATGAAAAAACAAATAGAAAGGAAACACATAATTGAAATAGAAACACACGACTGAAAGGGAAACACACAATTGAAAGGGAAACACACAACTAAAAGGGAAATGCATGATTAAAAGGGAAATGGTAGGGGATAACCTATTGTCATTCTTTATACAAATTTAGGTATTACCTATTGTAGGGTAGTGAGAGATGAGTACCATCTCTATATAATAGATATTATGCATTTTCACCACAAAAGTGTCAAATTTTGAAAGGTCTCATCCACATGGAGTCAAATTTTTCATGACTTCCCCTTGGCTCTCTTATTTTATCCTAAAGTAAGACCATGTCATTGATTTAGAAATTTATTTAATGAGATTTGTGGTCAAATAGTTATTTGATCTTATCTTGATGAACTATGATCCTATTGACAATGATTGTTCATTCTTATTCAATCTTAGCTAGGTACATTACCATTTTATCTACTGCATTTCTGAATTGTTCATCTTCAATATCTTGAGCTAGTTTCAAAGCCTATAATTATACATAAATGGGAAGGGAAACATCCTTCCCATATAATATATGGAAAGGAGACATTCTAATTGCTCTTTTAGGAATAATCTTCTCAGCCCATAATGCATCATATAGATTTTTGTGCTAATTCCTTTGATTTTCATTAACCAAATTATGAACAATGGTGGTCGATTTATTGTTACTAGACTTAGCTTGACCATTACCCTAAGGGTAGTAATCTAAATAATGTGCTAGAGATATGCCATATCCATAATAGAAATTAAATAGTTCTTTAGAGTAAAAATTGGGAGCATTATCCATTATTATATTCTCTGGGACACCGAATCTATCTAGACTATTTTCTTTGATGAAGTTACACACCACTTCATAATCGTTAGACCTTACTGGAATAACTTATACCCACTTTGTGAATTAGTTAATGGTGGTAAAATATGAGTGGGTCTATCACTTGAATGAGGATTTAGAGTGCCAATGAATTCCAACCCTG